>PPLZ03000001.1:600000-973885 GCA_003706705.3 Barnettozyma populi
GACCTCAGTGTTGGAAGAACTGATGAAAAGTTGGATTGGGGTAGCAACAGCTAGAGCAGCTAGAGTGGCAGTAGTAAAGAGAGAAGTAAATTGCATTGTAAAAGCTGTTTTTATTGCTTGAGTTGATGTGCTGTGTTGTTTGATGATAAAGAAGAAGAAAGAGACTGAAGTTTGGAGCGCAATTGGACTCCCTTTATACATTTCCACTATAGCATGTTTGTTGCTCTGGTGTATTTCAATTCAACTTCACGACGTCATTTTGAAGATGCCGTTGGCCTTTGGTGGTATGTGATGCTGATACTTATCAGTTAAGTTGTGGTAAAATTAGTAACTTTTTAGGGTATTATTTGCCTCAAGTTAGTGCTGATGACGTGTTTCCCCAGTTTTTCCGCCTCAGGATTTACGCCGTTAACATTTACCCCAGATCTGAGCAGACGCAAAATTAGAATTAGTGGGTTGAAGTTCCCAAAAGTCAATCTTGAGCAAGCCGTTGAAAGGCCTTTGACGAGCTATGTGTGGAATACTATAGATCTCTTCTCTGAAAAAAAGCTTTAACAGAGTAGTCCTCAATTGATTTCACAACTCAAGCTCCAGTGGCTCCAATGTGTCAACTTCCAAGATAAAACCGTAAGCTGAACTTGCTTGGCAGCGGGTGTTAAACTTATCTATCGCCTTTTCTTAGTGCCTCATGCGTTGCTTGGGAGACTAGGAAGTGAGATTTCGTCATCTCTCTAAGCAGAGAAAGGGGTTTAAGCGTCAACACATCTCTTAAGTCTTGGGTCTTGGAAGCTCCTTACATAAGCGCGTGGCAGGCATCATTCAGTCCATTTCTCCTAATCCTAATTACTTAGATGTGTTCCTCTATTTTTAGTGCTGAAACAGCTCCAAGAGCCAGAAAACAAATTGAGTTCAGTAACCCGATACTACCTGGAAGTTGTCGCCTCTCAGGATGATGGGCTGGTGCGGAACTTTTCGAGTAGAGGTCCTCTGGAACGGTGAGAAGACGTCTAAAACCACTGTCTAGTACCTTTACCGACTCATAAAATGGTCTTCATAGCTAGACAAAACACCTCTTACTGATCCCTTTGGAGGATCCGATGAGGGTCACACACTAGTTGGTTGTTGCATTTGGATCGATCTACTAAACCTAAACATCATACGTGAGTAACAAACTCATTTAACAGTTATGTGTATGAGTAAATTTGGATAAACCGTCGGCAAAGCCGGACACAGAGGAAATTGACTATATCTGAGTTTATATAATCAAAACTTCAACTCACTTGTAGCTTATTGATGCATAAAACGGACCGATGGTGATGATGATAATGCAGCTATATGCTGAGGAGTATCAGTGAAGCACTCAAGCTATGAGATATCTTCACTTAACTGTTACTGGGTGCAATTTAGGCCCAACGGATTTCCTCTCACCTAGCTTACATAATAAAAATCTGTCGAATCAAAAGTGAAATGTTCGTAAGCACTTCTTACCACCTTCATCGATGGTCCAGAATCGGGAAAGATCAGTCTGAATCCGCTCTGTTATAGGACAACATACTTTCATTCAGATGGGCGATGTGTTTCTGCTGAAGAATAAGACTATTCCAAAGGATCCATACTTGGAAATCCTCGATGCTTCCCCTTATAAGCCTACCTTTGTCCCACTACTCAACCATGCACAAATCAATGAACCGGACACAATAGCCCTACTCACATCAGAGGAGTTCCTGTTGGGAACCAGTGTGATAGTAATCACATCACAGAGAGCAGTGGAATCACTTGCTGCGACACTAGCTAAAATACCTGATGAATGCAAGAAGGTGATCTTCGAGAAGTCTGCGTACACTGTTGGACCTGCCACGTTTAAGATCTTGTCAGAATTGGGATTCACCAACGTCAAGGGTGGAAGAAAGGCTGGGAATGGCGACATTCTTTCTAATATGATCCTCGATGATATTTCATCTCAAGAAAAGGTGGTGTTCTTTACGGGAGAGATTAGAAGAGATATCATACCCAAGAAGCTCACCCAAAGTGGGATCGATCTCAAAGAAGTGGTTATCTACAAGACCGAAGATAAAAAAGGGATAATCGAAGACTTCACACACAAGTTTCACAAGTCATCAAGTGAACAAAGATGGATTGTGTTTTTCAGTCCTCAAGGGACAGGGGAGATTGTTGAACATTTGAGGACACAGGATCTTTCAAACGTCAAGATTGGGTCTATTGGCCCAACAACAGAAAAGTATTTGGTTGAAAATGGCATACGGGTGGATTTGGTTTCAAGAAAACCAGATGCTCAGAATCTATTTGATGGTATGAATAATGCATGATAACGAATTTATCAGCCTGTTCTCATTGTACTCTATGCCTTTTCGGACACAACAAAGATGGTCTCATTCTCATTCTGGTAATCAATTTCAAGTGCATACTCATCCAGTTTGAAAGAGATATCTTCCTTGGTGATCCTGATTCTTGGCAATGATAACTTTCCAATCTTCAATGGTATCAGGCTCAACTGGTAAGTTTTTTCCTTGAACTGCTCTTCGTCATTTTCATTACTGTCCTTTTGAAGCTCGAAGGTAAATTTGGTCTGGCCATTGATTAACCAGGAGTCATTATTCGGGGATATCTCCACTTCATACCTATTGGAAGACCGGTCTTGGAAAGAGACTTTCTTGGAACTATTGGTAGCGTGCTTGTTAACAAGAGATTTGATAGTCAGCTGTGCCTCGATCTCTTCCCCAAGTGACGTGTACATCTTGGAATGTTCCAGTTTTAGTTCATATTGTTGCAGAATCTCAACTGTTGGGATGGGAACCTTGATCTGAAGAAGGTAGTTGTGGAAGGTGACACCAGAAGACAATCTGTGATGAGTAGCATTCATGAAAGACGTGACTAACATATGCAACTCTGTTCTGAACTCAATAGGCACTGATAGAAGAACGTTTGGATTAAATGATTTGTTGACAAACCTGATTTCAGATTTGATTTCATAAATTTCATAATCAACCTGTAAGATAAGAGCGCGTAGCACCAATCTGAAGTAAGTTTCTAACCCAGCTTTCTCTAATCCTTTCCAAAGAGCCATTTTCCATATTTTAGAGCTCTCACTTGCGAAATCACGATACTTGATATCCAAAATCAAATCATTGCTAGCACCTTGCTCTGCAACCTTCTCTAATTTGAAAAAGTAGTTTCCAGGCTGTTCTGGAAAGGCAACGAGTTCCTTTGCCTTCAACGCTGTAGTGACTTTATAGGAATCACCCCCCTTAAGGTCAACCTCAATGATTCTGATTGGCGTAGTTGAGTCAGAGGTACCAATGTTGAACTTGGAGTAGAGACTATGGAAGCGGAAAATATCCTGTACTGACACTTCAACCTTTAAAGTAGAATCAAGTTGACCTGTGACTGCTTGGGATTTAGCCAAACCGTCACTGGAGGTGAAACTGACTTTCACAAATACATTCAATAACTTAGAAGCAATGGACTCCAGTTTGACAGGAACAACAACCTCATATACACTAGACGCCTCTAGAGCTGCACACGTCAAATTGGAACTATCCTCAAAAGTTGACAG
Organism: Barnettozyma populi; assembly: GCA_003706705.3. Lineage (NCBI taxonomy): Eukaryota > Fungi > Ascomycota > Saccharomycetes > Phaffomycetales > Phaffomycetaceae > Barnettozyma > Barnettozyma populi. Next base: position 603,575 of record PPLZ03000001.1, read on the forward strand.
AGTTGAACCCTCGCGGTTTAAGCTGATGCTTCCATCGACCTCCAAGATCCCACCTAACTGGTTGAACTCAATCAAAACATCAGTCATAGGTTCCACAGGTCTAATGAAAATAGAGAAGGTCTTCTGGGTCAGATTTAGCCTTGTTGAGTTTCGGACACTAAGTTTTAGGTCTCTATGGGACGTGAAGATGTTGATCTCAGATTTGTCAGTCAACTCGTGAACAAGGGTCACTGGTCCCATTTTGGCAGAGACCACGTCACATTTGAAAACCCCTGAGATTATATTACCAGTTTGAAGTATGACAGAATTATGCCCTTTGGTCACTTCAACTTCGGCGTTGTGAAAGGTGATGACATGTGCGTTCTCATCACTCAGTGATACTTGAAAGTCTTCTAGCCGGAATCTCAGATCCTGATTGGTGTGCACCGAAACCTCTATAGAGTAGGTGTCTAAGCCCAGTGGTTTAACAATTGGCTCTATATTGACAGTAAAAATCTCATTGATGCCATATCTGATTTCTTTTGAGATCAAGGAATTGAAACCCAATTGGTACAGCTTTTCCAAGGTGGACCGTAATGTCTCATGGTTGATGTTTGTGCCTTCCTTTATAGACGACAAGAGCGAAATATAACTTTCTGCCAAAGCCTCTTCTTTTGGTTTGCTGAAAAATTCATCATTCTCATCTATGTGCTCCAGACAATCAATGAGCACGTGGAGTAAATTAGTGCTAATAAACTTCCAACCTTGGACGCCATAGTAATCAGGGCAACTTGAGAGCACAAGGGCAGCTTTGCCGTACTGGCCATTTTGATAATCCAACAGTGCAATATCTATAGAGAGTGCATCAACAGAGCGTGCTCTATCCGCGATCCCTAAGTATGTGATTGCTGACTCCGTCAGTTGCATAAAGTTCGCTTCAAAATTATCCTTAGTAGAGAGTATCTGTTCAATACATGTGTCAGATAATGTGCCAGAAAAAGTCAAAAGAGGTACATCAGTCAATAGGCCATTAATCTGATATCCTTTTAACACTGCACCTAATGTAAGTAGTTTTGCTCTTTGTAGAATCAGAAGCTCACCCAGCGTTGCGGCAATTCTGATTTGTGATTCTTTTGGTATCTGATCAATTGATTTCGTTATTCTTGCGCAAATTTCAAGTTCTAAGGTATCTTTGATGAATTTATACACCCATATGTTCACCTCAACAGAGTCTTGGTGAGTCTTGGTAGTCTCTGAGATGAATACTGCAGCTCTTCTTAAGAATTCTGACACGTGCAACGCTGAGATGGATAATGAAGTGCTTGAAAATGCAAGTGCTTCCAATACCAGGAACGTTCTAGAAAAAATATATGAGCTGATCGCTGAGTAGGATGGTATCTGTGAGGAGTTCCTGAAGAGAGGTGTGAAGTGTGCGAGTTCGCTCAAAGTCTTCAATGGTTCCACATCATGGGGCAATTGAGGCTTATGATCTTGAACAAATGAAGAGAAAGAATTGGATTCTTTCAAGGTATCTTCAAGAAGGTGGAAGTTGAAGAATTGGATAGCTACTCCTTCTTGGAACGCTAGAGATAGCAACAAATCGTCTTTGAAGAGACTCAATGCTCCCTGTAGAATCTCCAGTCTTTGGGAGAATGAGAAAAGCACACTTGATTTAATCTTGGAGCTCAGCAGGCCCCAAGATTCACTTTCTTCCAAGGCATTTGTGTACCTCAACTTCAACAGGATACAATGATCTACTCCATCAACGGTGTAGTTATCAGTCTTAAGTTTTTCAAACACTTTGGGCTGTAACTTTGAAGTAGCATCTGTCTGTAAAAACACAATATGCCAGTCAATAGGACAGTTTAATTTCTCAATAGTACCCTCTTTCCACGAGTTCACAAGGGGACGTACTTGGGCACGGTACATATCGAGGTTGTCACATTGGACAAACATAAGCCTGGCGTATGGGGTGCTGAGTATCTTGTTCAGATCATCCATAGCAGTCAAATGATCTTTAATGTCCGTAAGTGGACCTTGAGATCGGTTATCAAAGAACTTGGGTGTCTCCTCTTTGATGGTGAATCGTAGCTGGGGAATGGATCTGAGGGCATCTGCGCTGCTCTTTCGCCAATGAAGGTTTGTCAGTTGAACCCTTTCAAGCAGAGCATCCTGAATCTTGGAATAAACCTCAAATGGATCATATATCCCAATGGACAGTGCTGGAATTCGGGACCCCATCTATACCTGGGCGTATGGACGATTTCGTTTATGAATGTCACCTCTTGCAAGAAGTAAGGATTGTCCAGCGTTCTGTTTACCTTTCGGTTCTCGGCTCTCGGATATATTACATAAGTAACCACTTATGTAATCCGCAACCTCTCCTCTCTGATCAAAAAAAGTTTGTTGTGGTTCGAATCAATGGGAGCGTCACCTACCTACTATGTGTGACAGTGGAAACAAACAGCCAATAAACTATAAGCATGGCAACTGGCCGCCGAGAGACACCCAATAAGAAATATTTTGCTATTCAGGCTAAAAGATACCAGTCCCCCTTTATCACGAGGCGAACATGGGACGTTCCATCCGCTAGGAAGCTCTCATCACCATTTAGACGGATCGTTAATGGACCGAGTTCATCAAGCAAAGGTATACACTCTCAGACTCCTTCTGTAACAGCATTGAACTCTAATACAACGCCTGTGCCCATTAACCTGAACCACAGCACGAAGCCTAATCAACATGAAGCAGGAGATGATGACTTGATGGGGTGGATGAATTCCTTGAAGAGGAAAGCCCAGGAGCTGCTTGAAACAGAGCAACTAGAAGAGGGAAGATTTAACGAAGAGATTGAAAGAGAGAAGTCTCGATTGGAGAGAGGTCAAAAGATCCACACTGAAGCTTTCGACAGACTCAAATCGTTCCTTAATCAAGACGAACAAGGGGCGTACGAAAATCAGACCGATAAGCACCAACATGATCTGGAGTCCAAACAAGAACCAAATCATATCGTTGAGAGCATTGGCTCTCAATCAGAGCTGGAAGATAGTCATAATGAGGAAGAAGCCGAAGAGGAGATTGATCTCCATGATGATAGTGAAAGCGAGCCTGGCTTTGTTTTTCCCAAAGATGCAAAGATCATTGATATTTCTGATGATGACGAAAGTGAAGAAGTAGATGAAGAAGAGGAAGCCTACTACAATCCCAAAGAGTTTGTCGACGACCAAATCCAGTATCAAGTCCGTGAACAAGTTAGAAGCATGTATGATCACCGTGGTCCTTATGACGACGCTGAAGGGGAAAAACCTCCTGAGCAAGAATACGAAGAATTTAAGGAGGATGTTATTGATGATGAACTATATACCCCCAGCGGATTTAATGACCTTAGTGAAAAAGTTGGTGATGCATATCCGGAGGAAGAGCTTTCAGAAGAGTTTACACAAGACAGTGAGAGTGAAAATGAATCTCATGAAATGGAAGAGTGCCTGCCAAACGTTAAAGAACAAGATGAAGAAGTGATTGAATTGAGCTCAGAGTCAGACCAAGAAGGAAATTATAACACAATGATGATGAGCTTAGCTAATGCTGCATTTCAGGCTACACAAACTCAACAAGCCCTGGAAGATTATGCGCACGATCGAGAAGAGCAGGAGGAGGGGGAGTTAGAACAGTCTTTTGAAGTTACAGAAGATGGCGTTAGAGATGTGTATGTTGTTAATGAAGATGAAGTGGAAGATGAATTTGATCACGAAGTTGATGATGTCAATGAAGTACTGGATACTGAAGTGGCGAATCAGGAGGCAGTTCTTACCGAAAATGTGCCAACGGAAGAAGATAAAATCAACGAAGAGCAACACATAAGCTTGGAAGAACCGCAGGAAATCAATGAAGAACAGGTAGATGCCACTCTTGAACCCACTGAAGAAACAACAGAAGGCAATACTAGTGTTGCATATAAATCTGAAGTCAAAGAATCAGAAGCGTTGTATATTGAAGAATGCTACTTTGACTCTGAGGATGAGCCATTTGAAGATCCAACCACAAGTATGTTTGGGCAGCTATCCCCAGATGAGTTGCTGAAGTCTCTTGAAGCTGCTAGTGACACTGAAGCTTACAATGATGGTGATCTAACCACTGATAAAGAAATGGACGATGGCAAGGATTATGATTCTAAGATGGATGAAACTATTGAAAATATAGCCAGTGAACCTACAACCGAGGAACCTTTTAACCAACAAAAGCAGCTCGTGGACGAGGCAGTCAATTCAGAAGACACACCAGAAGTTTCAGGAAATGATGAGACAGTCCAATCTTTCACCTCATTCTTTGACGGGGTTGCGTTGAAGTCTACCCTTGATAAAGTATCGTTTTCGCATCTGTCGAGTGAGTTTGTGAAGTCGGTCTCTCCCCTTCCAGAAGAAGCCAAGCCTACCGTTAGTGCTTTGAATTCGCTTGTTGATAACGTCTTGACTTACAGCCTCGGTGAGAAACCCGAGGAGTTTATCAAAGATATGGAGAAATCTGCCGAGGTTGTTGCTGGTGACATCGAGAGAAGTGGTGTAACTGAGGAGCTATTAGAAGCTGCTGTTGGTGTTAACCCGGACCAGGTTGCTGGAGACATAATTGAGGATGTAATGGAAGCAATTCCTGAAATCAAGGAGAGGATCACCAGCGTTGCGGAAGGAGTCTTTGAGGCAGCCACTGGAGGAGACCCCGAGTCAGTTGCTACGGAACTCGTGGAAGGAGCTTTGGAAGCTAAAGGTGCTCTTGAAGAGTTCGTTGAAGAGGTGAATGGTGTCTCAGTACAGGCTATGGAGGAGTCACTCGGGGAAACTGCAAATGCGTTCGTGTCTGATACTGTCGCTGAACTTGGGGGTGACCTTGAGGTTACCCCAGATACTGAACAATTTAATCAACCACCTCTTGATAACTTGATTATTGAGCACGTTGAGGTAAATGACTGGGTTGATGATGAAGATTTCCAATACAATGTGGATGATGGATACGAAGAGAAAGAGCAAGGTTACAATGAACAAGAAAAAGAACAAGAACAAGAACAAGACTATCGTGGTGAGCATGGGGAGATTCAATTAGCTGATCATCTACCAGCCACTCGGTATCGCGAAGGCTATCACTCTGTCCCAGATCCATCAAGATCAGAGAAACTACACTCTGCAACTCAGACGATTGAACTTAATTATGGTGAGGATGACCCAGTTGTCAGTAAGCATTTCAGGTTTGATTGTAATGTAAATTCAGAAATTGTCGATTCCAATAAGAGTTCTCCTGAAAGGGCAGAAAATCTCGGATCACTCGAGCTGCAGGAACCAAGAGCAAGACCAAGAGTATTTTCCAGATTGCTATATGGTATCTCCGCCTTTGTCAATGCAGCCACATTAGACACAGTTAACTCATCACCGGATTCAACATCTCCATCAACCCCAGAGCCAATTGACGATGCTTCTGAGTTGTCTGAGGGACAACCCACTGGCTCACTTTGTGATGCTATCAGTGAGTTTGTTGAAGAGACAGCTAATCTTGCCCATGCAGACGATACAGTGCTGGGAGTCATTAGCTCGTCGGAGGATGAAAAATTGGTTGAGCCACAGAATGATACTGTACTAAATCCAGGGGACGTACCCAAAACGAACTTTTCCACGAAATATGGATCATTTGCTGATGCCGTTAGTGAGTTTGTCGAAGAAACTGCTAATCTTGCCCATGCAGACGACACAGTAATGGGGATCAGCAATTCATCATTGGTGAGGCAGCACGAGGAGTCTCCTCCAAAACAGGACGCTGAACCAACTACAGCAGGAAGTGTGCTTGAAGCGCTAAGCGATTTCGTTGAAGAAACTGCGAATGTCGTTCATGGTGATGATACAGTAATGGCCATATCTGACTCTTCTAGGTTGGAGCCTGAAATGACTCAGAAGGAGCACGGTACTTCTTGTGAGCGCAAACCGTTGTTTAGAGATCTTGCTGATGCCATTTCCACCTTTGTTGAGGAGACAGCAAATATCCCCCATGGAGATGATACCGTATGGGGCTTGAACTCTTCTGTTATGACTGATGACGAACCTCCAAAGGAGTCCATTGAGCCCGAGTCTAAGCAGTCATATGTGCTCCTGTCCTCAGAACCTGAAGACATCAGTCAAGACACTGACGTTCAGATGCATGACACATCAAGGCCCGTGTATGGCTCAACTTCTGCAATTGAGGAGAGTCCAGGGCAGCCGACTCCGATTTCAGTGCTGGAAAAAGCAGGAGAAGAGAATGGCGATGTGGCTTTAGGGGCTGATCATGATTCAACATTGCAGATCGTCGTAGATGCTGTAAAGGAGTATGTGGAGGACTCTTCGAACTTGGCACATATTGAAGGTGATCTGTTTGAGTCAACCACTATTGAGGAGGAAAATGTGATGTTGGAGGTTAAAAACAATGAAGCTACTTCTTGCATGTCCCAAATGAATCCAGAAATTGGCAATTTGAACCATGCTAACGTTCTAGAGGGAGCTGATACCGAAGAGCTACATGAAAGAAGTGTTCACGAGGAAAATGAGGCGGAGAGGGAAGAGTACGATGCGATTGGCGCTGGTGGCACATCGCCCGTTGGGAATCCGCAGAAAATCCAAAAGGTCACCGGTTTGGAGCCAACAACCACTGCAACTGGCCCAATCCAAGACCACATTCCACCTTTGAAGAGACCTTTTTCCGCAACTGAATCAACTCCAGAACCAAAGCCAACGTCTCCAAGCAAGACTACCAAGTCTCCAGCCAAGCGTGCCAAGACAGCATCCCTAGTCAAGAAGAAAAATGCAATAACTCGGCCAGTTTCTGCATTTGCACATTTTAAGTCCCAACATGAGCATGTAAGCGATGATGCTTCAAAGAATCCGTTCTCTCAGCACATCACGATGAAGACCAGAAGTGGGCGTATCATTGGTGCGCAGACTGAATATGAAATCAAAGCTGCCGAGGCGGCTAGGTTACAAGAGGATGCAATTCTTGAGATGACTGCGCATGGCGAAGGCGTGAATCCGCAACTGAAGGAACTTGTAAGTGAATACGAACTCATTGAAGGTCTCGAACATGATAATGCTTATAAGCATCCTGTTGAGAATGTCAATGATGACAAGAATCAACCTGAGTCGAAATCAGTAACACAACTTCTTCCTTCATTACTATCACCAACCAAGGGTCCAGATAGACAAAAATCACCAGTGAAGCTCGAAATTATAACAGACCTTCCCATGGTTCGTGATCCAGTCGTGGACTCACCAACGAAAAGAACGAGATCCAAGACTAGAGCCGCTGAAGAGGCTGCTGCTGCTACTGCACGTGATTTATTCACTGAACTAGTTCCAGTTGACGTCACTATTCACGACCAATCTGGTCTTGAGCAAGACGGGCACGAGAGGGAGAAGCCTAGAGTTGCAGCCGCAGTAAAGACTGGCAAGGCCAAACCGGTAGGAGCTCCTGATTTGGAGGAAGGGCTGCTTGAAGGTCGAGCAGCAAGTTTGACAGATGTGGAGGCATCTCCACAGAACAAATCACGAACAGGCCGGCGTCGTGTTAAAAGTGCACCTGATGCTGAATTGCCTGAGTCAATTGTTGCTCCTGAGGAGGAGAAGGATTTGACTCCTGGTGTTGAATCAGAACCTGTTGAGAAAAAAAGTATCAAGCAGAAGAAAAAAGCACCACTAAGAGTGACCAAAACAGGAAGAAAACCTGCTATTGGTCGCAAGTCTAAGAGGTGAGGAAAGTAAACAAGAACATTATGTACAATATATTAACATCTATCATCTATTCATTAAAACTCTATATATATTCTATGCAACGTTCTTCATGAGATATTCGAAGCTACTAAAGAATGCGACACTTGTGAGCACACTCCGCAAAATACTGACATTCAAACCTCTGTACATTTCTCTTGTGGGGAATGACAGACTTCTCATCAGAATAGGCTGTCTTGGCTTCGATGCCAACCCTCTGATGATGTTAGATATGATGTCTCTCTGTGTGAGGGACTTGACCGTGTCAATTGGAAACACCAGAATCCAACTGAATACACCAGAGCATGCTCCAGCGACAGTAATACTCACAGTGCCCATTGGGATCGACGTGCCACCGATGTATCCCTCAGGCGTGGCAAATCCGTTGATCAAGATCTTGGCTGTCTCATAGATAGAGAAGTAGAGGGCCGTTCCAAAGGAATCTCTCATCATGTGGTATCTAAACCCTGAAAACAAGCCACCAAGTCCCTCAGAACTTCTGATTGTTTTCACGACCTGGTAAGTTGTCTTGGGGATTTTGCTTGGGTTCAGTCCAAGGTCTGATTGCTGTAAAAGGTAGATCTGCTGGAACAGCTTGGTGAACTCGAATGGACATGCAAGGGCAGAACAAATGGCACCACTGAATAAACCAGCTGCAAAACTGACCGGAGCATTGTTGACGGCCTGAAATACTGATCGCTGTTGCTGGGACCATGTAAGATCAATATGGAGCGGTTTGAAGGTGAAGCTCTGGAGTATTGATGCATATGGCTTAGCCAAAGTATAGGCTCCAACACCCAGTGACTTGGTTATGGAGGACGACAGCAGTGGCGCAGTCAGACCTCGAAAAAGACCCTTGATTCCCTCAGATGCAACAGTCTGCCTCACACAGTCCAGGATTCCACTAAAATGATGTGTTTGCATTCTTGTCTTAACAGAGTCAAGTGGGAACCCAACTGCGGTGGAGAAAAGAGAGGCTGAGTATGACATGATTGAAGGTTTCCAAGGCTTCAGTGAAATGGGGAGAATGTTGATGGCATTATCAAGATCGATCTCGCCTGTGATCGCTGGTGTGTGTGACTTCGCCAGGGAGCTCATTAAGCTTCTGTCGTTGAACTTAAATCGGTATTAGCTCAAGGCTTAGATGTAAAATAGAAAGAAAAGACACTGGTGTATTTATCAAGAAATGAGGGACTATGGGAGGTAAGCACTGAAGACAAAGGATGGTACTGTGCCCCTTTTGGAAAACGGGATCAGGGGATGTTGTGTCTACAAACTCATCGAATGAATCATTTCTCGGCAGCGATTTTTTCGCAGGCCGGTTCATGGGATGATGACAAGAGTGGCGGATGGGAAAGCGGAGGGTCCAAACACAACACCCTAAAGCTATGTACAACTGCACCACACTTACCCACTCCTAAAATTGTTCGTTCCTTGAGTGTGCGCTTCTGTTACGCTACTACCTTCACTCTTTTGAAGAAAGGCTGAAGACACTAATGACCCTGGCTCGCTGAGGCCCTACTCTGTACAGCTTACATCTAGATCAATCTTCACTAAGATACAATTAATACACATGGATCAGGAGCTATTGCTGCTCAGGAGCGTCTCTTTCTGGCGGCTTGTTTCTTTGGGGTGGCCTTTGGAATCTCTTCGGCCTCAGCATCAGCCTTCACAGCCTTCTTTAAAGTCTTCTTGTTAGGCTTCTCCTCCTGGGTTGAAGAAACAGCCGCAGTAGCGGCAGCGGTGGAATCCTTCTTCTCCAGCTCATTGAACTCTTCCAATCTCTGTTGGTATTCCCATTCCCCGTAGTACAAACCAACCTGCAGCATAACAATACCACCAAGAACGAATGCAGTCATTGCACTGGAGGCAGCAATGACATTGATACCCGTGTTCTGGTCAACTTCACCCCATTCCGAAGCACGGGCACTCTGGGCACCTGTGTGGAGGTTTGTTAGGTAGATACATGAGGCAACAACGTACAAGAACAGTGCACCGTAGTCAAAGTACTTGGCGTCCTCTGTTGGCTTGTATATTCTGATGAAGCAGCCAATGAAACCGAGACCAATGAAAAAGTGGATGAACCACAGGGCAAACTTTGGGATGTCAGCCCATGTCTGGTAGTGTCTTAGGGAATTCACAAAGGCCTCCTCGGTGGCGTTGTTGGTGAATAGAGTGCGAGCATCGTATGGCAAGTTACCAAAAATTAAACCGAGGGAGAAGAAAGTACCCGCAATGATGAGCCCATTGGCCAATGGCAAGAGATCTTTGTACTTGATAGCCATTGTAGCAGTAACAGCAGTTGATTTGGGTGAGGAAGTCGAGATTTTGGACGTTGATCTGTAAGTTTGAGAGATGGTTTTGCTTTTATCTTCATTAATTCGCGAACAGTTACTGTATACGGCGTCAAACCATCTCAACGGATAACGATACGCTACTACAGTGAAGAATTTAAGTGGATCAGATCAAATTGTGATTATTTCAAAACAATTTAAGCTTGAGCCTCAGTTGGTTCAGCCTTTTGGATGTAAGACTTGACAGATGGAGTCTCTGGAGATTCTTCATCCTTTGGCTCTTGGATCTTGACGTAATCTGGCAAGGAGGTTGGACCGTTTCTGTTGGTGGCTGGGTCTCTCATAATCTTAACCTTGATACCCAAAACACCTTGTCTCAACAAGACGTGACGGGTGGCAGTGTCAATAAAGTCGTTGACTGGTTGACCAGAGTGAATCAAGAAACCGTCTTGGAACTTCATGGACTTGGCACGAGCAGCTCTCAACTTACCAGAGATGACAACTTCAACACCCTTGGCACCAGACTCCATAACGTATCTGACAACACCGTAGGCAGCTCTTCTAATGGCCAAACCGTTCAATAGCTTGAACTTCAAAGACTCAGCTTGGGCAACAGCAGACAAACCACGGTCTTGAACACGCTCAGCGTACAAAACAACGGCACCTGGGGCAAACTTGAATCTCTTTTGAACAAGGGAGGTCAACTCGTGGATTCTTCTACCGTTCTCACCAAGAACAGCGTTGGTTTGGGTGGCTCTGATGATGATCTCAGTCTTGTTTGGGGTAACTCTGACCTCAACACCAGCATAACCTTGCTCAGCCAACTCTCTGGTAAAGAATTCGTTCAATTCGGCGTAGAAAACACCGTCAGCAATTAACTTTCTCTTCTTGGAAATAATGGCAACCATTTTGTTTGTTGTTGTTGATGTGGGTTTAAGTGTAGAGTCTGTTATTGACTTCAAAATTTTTCACTTTTGAGTAAAAATTGTTTTTTTTTGAAATAAATTCGCGGTATTACCCGGCTCCTAAGTCTTTGTGACGGTTATTTTTTGGCTGTGTGGTGTTTACCAATAACCCGAACACCACTTCAAGTACATTTATATGTGGAACACCGGTATGATCCCCATAAAGGAATGTAGTAGTAGAACAACTTCGTCACTGTGGTTATTTGATAGCTTTCTTACCTCATTGTTTGTAAGCACGTCAGGATCTTGCATCTATAAATATAGGCGACCGGCTAAGCGGCATGTAAATCTCTGAATAGGTTCGAGTTCAGACAGCAGTGATGCGTTCAATCGGTCTCCAGGTTAACCACTGACATCTCAAGTTGCAAACTGCAGGTGCTACGATACCTCACACCAATAACTAAGCTGTGTGAATGGGGGCTTTGGTGAGGTTTTGAGTTTAAGTACTTGAAATTCTTGTGGTGGCACCCCACTTTTCGAACTTACTTAACCACTGTGTTACACCGTACAAATATACATTTGCAGTAAGCTGTAATCAAATGTGAAGACTATTAACTAATTGAAAATGTTGCAAAGCCTGAGCAGTTATGAAGGCAGACATGAACCATTTAAGTAGGACCTATTTCTGCAAGTGCAAGGTTCAGTGTTAGGCTATTAGCTGAAAGGAAACATCCGCTGCATTTGAAAAATAAGTATTAATGGACCTGGAAGTTAGTTGGAGACTGGAAAATTTTGACTGACTTCGGGTTGACGGTGAGTACATAGTAGCTCAATACAGCTGTTGTTGAAGATGCGACGTCTTGTTGAAATGTTCTTGGGTCATTTCGCTCGCTGCCAAGAGTTATAATGAAGTGTCTTCAAAATATCTCTTGAAGTTTGTTTCAACCATTCATTCAGCCCAGGGCTCTTTTTCCCCAAGTTCCCACTCGGACTGTTATGGTGTGCTTATTGTAGTTAGAGATACAAGTAATATAGAGACTGGTTAGGGATTGGGGAATGCAGATGACACATCTAAAGTTGCGACATATCTATCACGCCAGTCGAACAAGAACCCCTTTTTCTTTCTGTCCCGATCTGAAGATCTGTGGGCCCAAAGGGGAACTTCTGAGCCGCGAAGTGTCCCAATATGGAATGCTAACTCTCCAATTGGGTGGGGAAGGGTGCATCCCGCATGATGATGTAGCTTTGAAAAAGGTTTGAACAAATGGTAAACAAATCACAAGTGTACATTTCAGAACGATAACAGTCTGATTCAGCCTGGAATTTGGTTCAATCGATGTATGAACTCGGGGACTTATAAATGAAGGATGTGCCCATCTCAGTGTGGACTTTAATATTTACTATATTCACAAGTCCAACCTTTTACACTCGTTTAACAATGCAATTCTCCACTGTCGCCTTCTTTTCTGCCATTGCTTTGGTTTCTGCCGAATCTACCACCGTTGTCACTGATCCAGCTTTCACTGTCACATCCTCTATCATTGACTGTGATGCTACAGCCACTAACTGCCCAGGTCACACGACCACTGTTGTCCCACCACACAACGACACCAATACTACTGTTCCACCAGTTTCTACTTTCGTGGGTGCTGCTAACGGTGTTTACGCTAAGGCTGGTTTGGCTGTTTTTGCTGGGGTTGCTTTGTTGTTGTAAGGTAACGACTCATGTTCTATCAAGGCTTGTGATTGGCATGTGAAATATTCAACTATCAAGCTCTTTACTTCAGCAATCCTGTTTTAATTCATTTTCATTTTCATTCTTAGGTTCGAGGATATATCTTCTGGTTTCAGGTAATTTTTGGGGTCTTATATTCGTGTGAAGCTTTTTATATGTGCTAGCAAATGGATGCTTTGCTTGGGACTATATGTAGATGAGATCATTCCCGCTAATGCAGCTAAATCTAGAGCTGCGTACGCCCACAACGTTAACCCGATGGTAAACATCGCCTAGTTATAGTAGAGGAACTGAAGAAAATAATTTCGCCCAGAGAATGTAGTTGATGAACTGACTAAAAATAATGTCACATGAAGTGGTGATGAGCCTGCTGGTGGTGAGTAGGTTCATTCTGTACTTGTACCTGTTGGGAGTTCAATATCGGTGTGTACTCAGTAAGCATGTCAAAGAGGCTAGTCCTTAATCCTAGATATGAAGTTTCAACGGCAGTCGTGTACAGTCTACGCAAATCAGTAGAGGTGAACTTTCCTTCTTCTTTTTTGGCGTTATGCCCACAACAGCCCATTAATAGTGGTAAAAAAGAACCTCCGGCCTAGGGAGATAAAGTGTGGAACTGTATAGTTATGAGCCATATAATTATGAGCCTGTATGTAGTTTCAAGCAAGGATATCCCGCAGTGGTCAGCTTTGTTTACTAAACCCATTTTTATTTGAATATACCTCGAATTTTCATGGTTCATGGCCAGATTCTTGCATGATTTAGCTGCAGCAGGGTACATCACTGAGAACAAGGATCGCTATCAGGTTTTTGAGTTGAACTGACTCTTCCCTTGGATACAGCTATTCACTCCTTCGTACAGTTACTGAATATTAAAACCCTCCCCTCATCCTAAGCCTCTCTCTTTTAAAGACGCTCAAGGGCTTCAATACCCCTGCATTTGGAGCTGTGGATACCTCCACCTGAAAAGGGAAATATTCGCGTAAGAGTCTTTATTTTACTGTTGAGTTGTAGAGAAACAAAGAGGAATACACCATTTAACCATTCCAAGTCTTTCGCAGCGAAATTTAACACACCAACAGATTCAGATTTTATTATGAGATCGTTCAAAGTGGTTGTTGTAGGTGATGGTGCTGTTGGTAAGACGTGTTTGCTGATATCGTACACCTCCAACACATTTCCTACGGATTACATTCCAACTGTGTTCGATAACTACACTAAGAACACCTTGTTTGAACAGCAACACTTCAAACTTGAGCTGTGGGATACTGCTGGCCAAGAGGACTATGATAGACTGAGACCTCTTTCCTACCCTCAGACAGACATATTTTTGGTTTGCTTTTCAATTGTCGAGCCGAGTTCCTTTACCAATGTCAAGAACAAATGGATTCCTGAGATTAGACACCACTCCAACAACGACGTCAAGATCATTTTGGTTGGTACCAAGAGCGACTTGAGAGATGATCCACATACTCTTGACAGGCTAGAAGAGAGTGGGAACGAACCTGTTTCAGCACAGGAAGTGAACAGATTGGTTAAAGAGCTTGGATTGAATGGTTATGCAGAGTGCTCTGCTGCCACTCAACACGGCGTCGAGCACGTGTTTGAAACAGCTATCAGGTCTGTGATTGATTCTGAAAGAGAACTTCTTGCTAGTATTCCTGGACCCTCAGTTGTCCCAGCTACACAAAACACTGTAGCATCGTCTTCGTCCAAAGCACAAGCTGCCGTTAGAAAAGTCAGAAAGAAGTCAAAGTGTATTATCCTCTAATTTTATGTGCCCTTTTTGCATTATGCTATCGTTTATGTAATGTACAAACTGCTGCCCTCTTCAACGCATCAGTAGTTTAGCCCTGTCTGGGTGAACTCCGGTCAGATCAATGTCCTTCTTCTGTTCCTTTTGGTCTCTCTTGGCTCTCACCTCTTTCTTCTTCTTCTCAATCTTCTGGTTACGCTCAACATCCATCTTACTATTCTTCTCCTTGATCTTCTCCAATCTGTCCTTGGAGTTACCTCCACCACCAACAGTCAACTGAACATTGATCTTTCTGTTCCTTAGAGTTGAATGGTGCATACGAAGGGCAACTTCCATCTTGTGTTGGATGTCTGTGTGTGTGGCGTCAAACTCCAGGAAGGCAATACCTTTATCTGTTCTGATTCTTATCTTGTCTGGCTGTGAAGCGGAGAAGTGTCCGTGAAGTTCAGACTCACTAATATCATATGGCAAGTTCCCAACAAAGAGCAGGAAACGAGGACCACCTGTTGCTCCATTTTGGCCTTTACCTTTCTTTCCTCTTCTGGTCTTACGCTTCTTCTTCGGAGCCTCCTCGCCTCCACTTGACACGGCTTGCTGCTCTTTCGAGTCCTCTTCCCTGGCCCTCTTCTCCTTACCACCAGATTTCTCTAAAGCGGTAGAGGTAGCGGTCTCACCACTCTTCTTCTTGTTTCTAAACTCAAGAGCCTTCTTCTGCTTCTTTGTAAGTTTCTCAACAGCTTCTGCCATCTTTGTTTCAGTTCTTGCTTTGTCCTTTGGAGTTTTGAGGAAGTTAATTATAAAATTTTAAAGCTCATCGGAAAATTTTGTGCCATCTATGAAAATGTCAAAAGCCCATACATATCATCTATCTCTCCATTTTCAACAGCAAATCACCAAAATCCCAACTACCATTGCATAAGTGGACCGTCATGACTCAAAAGCCACAAATCGCCTCAACTAGAAACTCCCTCATCAAACAGCGTGAACGGAGCCCCGCAAGGGACACTGGAGACACAAACATCACGTATAGGGAGAGATCAAGGGATAGAGACGGTCCCTCTGAGGAGGGCAATGAGAGAGGAAGAACATTCACAAGGGAAGCAGACAAGCACAACACTCCGGTGAAAAGCAGTAACCATAATTGCAATATAAAGGAGACCGATCAAGTAGGTGAGAGCCAGGACACCGCCAAGCTAGGTTCACAAGAAAGGGATATGATGGCACTAATGGGATTCGCATCCTTTGAAACAACAAAAAACAAACACGTCGAGGGAGTCGGATCAGGATCAGTGAAAAAGAACAAAAAGGCTAAGTTTAGACAGTACATGAACAGAGAGAAGGGGTTCAACCGGGCGTTATCACAAGAAAGAAGAAAAAGATGAATCATTGCATTAATGGCCAAGTAGTGTTGCTTTAATCATTTCATTTGTAGTTGAAACCGTACACTTTGGACCACCTGCATCTACCAGCCTATAATAAAACACGTTCTTTGAAATCTATAATTCAGGATCACCACCCATCTGTCACTTTACTCAAGACATGGACTAACTTGCCGCTCTTATCCACCTCAACCAGACCTTCAGCGTCATCGCTGTGCCGACTCTCATTGGACTTCTGCCTTTCAAAAAAAGGCACAACTGCCTCTTCAACAACAGCGTCAAATAGTTCATTGATCAGACCCTTCAGCTTATCACCAGTCTGTTTAAAGTCTGGGAATGCGTTCACTTCTAGAATCTTGACGCCCATATCAGCATCAATAAGGAAATCTAGGCCATACAATTCGAAAGCATTACTTAATGGTTGGAAGTTCATTTTATCAACAGATACGCCCGCCTTGAAAACTTCTGCTGTAATTTCACAGATCTGAAGATGAATGAGATCCTTCTGGTCCCTTGTGAGTCCTTCAAGATCAGAAAATTCCACAACAAGAGGTGTTTCTCCTTGTAAACAAGTATTGGTCAAGTGACCAGTCATCTTAACATCACCGTCACCAGACGGGGCGACGTAAGGGTTGGAGGAAAACAGTGCCAACATGCGACTAAAAACAGACACTTCAATTGCACCCATGGCTAGAACATAGACTCTGATATGGAACTTTTTCCCATCATATGCTGGCAAAATTAGTGGCTTGGTTACATACTCTTGAACAATGAAGTGGCGCAATTGGGAAGTGACAATCTTATTAGATTCTTCGTCTTCATCATCGGTTTCATCTTCTTCGAAAGAGTCAAAAATGGATTGCAGCTGTTCAATAGTGCGGAAGACACGGATTCCTTGACCTTTGTCAGACATTCCTGGCTTCAAAACCCACCATTTAGCCTCACTTTCATCCCCATCTGCTATGAGCTCCTGGCCACGCTCCAGTTCCTGGCGTAGTTCATAGGATTCATCAAGAGAATCATCAAGGAATTCAGCATAGTCAACTTCAAGAGGAAATGTTTCTGGCCACGCTGTATGCAAAATTGAATCAGGGGATTTCACAGTGTACAGATGAATGGTGTGAGAAAGATGATGCTTTCTGATCAATGCTTTACGGTACACGTATGAATTGACAAGGTAGTTAGGAGAGTGGATTTGGTCAAATTGAAGATCCTCGTAATCACCAAATTGGAAGACTTTGTTCCCATTAGTTATGGTTTCAACAGATGGTCTTGAGTTTCGTATGGTAAAATTCGGAAGACGATTGGTTAGTGACTTTTCCAAAGCAGGGTAGATGTAGCTCTTTGGGTCAATGGACAGGTATAGCTCTCCTTCGCTGATCAACAGTGAGTCTGTTCTTTTAGCAAGATCTTCATTTTCCCTATTGAAAACGTTAGTGCCGAGTTCTTTAAGGAGTGCTTACAATCATGAATACGAAGAAAGGACGTAATTCTTGATAATAGATATACTCACGCCAGTTGAATCTCACCATTGATAGGTACGTCCTTGAAAATCGACTTAAGTGGGGTGATACTGCTATTGTTAGTACTCGTTTCATAATAAACAACAGTGCGCAAACATACCTAATTTCATGGTTATCCAACACCACAGCATCGTTGTGTTCCCCTCTAGCTTTGGACTCCTGCACAGTGCCATGCACTGTATGGAAATCCGGTCTCCATTGAAATTGTACATGTTGTTCAGCAGAGGAGTCTACAATATCCTCTTCATTTTCTCTCTCATCCTGAGTAGCACATTGGTCAACTCTATGGAACAGCGTTTTCCATTTATTCTGCAAAATTGGGGCATAGTGAATTTTGGTCTCGCCTAATTTCAAACCATCAAACAGTGGGATGTTAACAGCATATAAATCTACCGAGTCGTCCCAGTTAGCCCAAAGATAATCAATGATCTTGACTGCAATACGACTGGCTTCATCGACAATGTTCTGTTGGGTCTGTCTTGCCTCAAATCCATAGGACAGTGCAATGGCTCTCTTACCCAAGTTGGCAGCTTCCATCGCAGCGCCAACAGTACCTGAAGAAGTGATGTACACAGCAGAAGTATTTCTCCCAAAGTTTGGACCAGAGATGACCAAATCAATCTCCTTACCATCATTCAGATGGTTGATACCAATATCGGCGCATGATGCTGGGGTACCATCAATTAGCTTCCACTCTTTCAAGCCCTCATCAAGTAAGTCCTGTTGTGGATGCGTGAATGGGCCACTATAGGTGGACGCAGTGGATCTATCATGGTACACGTATGAGGTGGTGAGGGTCTTGCCTGCGAAATGGGCTTTCCCGATCCAAGAACGTTGGGTATGTGGGACAACTATGGTGATGTCGTGCTTCAGATGGTGCACAAGGGAGGCAACGTAAGGTGACGCTTCAGCAGATGGAGGACCATCGTCGTTTGTAAGTAGAATGTGAAGCATGTTCGTCGATTGACCAAGATGTGTGAGAACGCTTGGAGCTTGAATTGGTGATAATGTTTTTGCTGTGGCGTACTAACAAACAAACAAAAAAAGCTTCACGTGATTAAGCGAAAAAATGGGCAAGCATCAACATAACAAGCGGGCCCAAGTTTACACAGATTAACAGTATTGGAACGACTCTTTGTACAAAATGTCCTTTCTTCTCAAGCAGGCGATGCTCTCACAGGAGGCGGATGAGGAGAAAATCAAGCTTGCTTCCATCCAGTTTGACGCCATGAACTCAACCTTCAACAAGTATGTCTACCTCCATCTCATCGCATTTATTTGACAAAAACTAACTGTCCGACACAGTATTCTTGAAACATGTGCGAAGAAGTGCATACCCGGTGAATATGGTGAAGCTGATTTGAATAAGGGAGAGATGGTTTGTCTAGACCGTTGTGTTTCTAAGTTCTACGCTGCCAACGTTAAGATTGGTGAACTGGTGCAGATACAAGGAATGAGTCCCGAACATCTGGTAGCGTTTAGCAGGTTCAAATAGGTGTTTGTCAGAATCACACAGTTACGAATACATGTAAATATTTACTAGATCAAAGCAGCTGTATTGCCGATTAGTCAAAACAATTGAGGCTCAATTCTTAATACCTTTTCTCCCACTCCGCCTTGTGGGTTCAGGCATAGGGGTCACGTTCGCAGAACTAGACTCTGCTGCTTCTTCATCGTTACTTCTACCAACACTAGATATGTTGAAACTATCACGGTTAGCTTTCCCATTACCGTTTGTCGTCGCAGAGGAAGGGGTTGATCCAGCTGCAGCTGTTACGACAATGGTCTCCGCATTCTCTTTAAGGTACTCATCACTCAAGTCTGGATCACCATTCATTTCCTTTGCCCATTTGAAAAGTTTCTCTTTGATGTTTTGGGCCCTGCTTAGCCCCATCCGTAAATTGGACAAGTTTCTGATAAACTCTTCATTGCGTTGGAGGGCAATCTGTGTTAGCTGACGAGCTTCTTCCGCATCTTCAGCATTTAATCCGTAATCTGGGTCCATTGTGAGTGAGGGAAGGGCAAAGAAGGGGTCTGATACATCTTGTGTCGATTGTCTTCTCGTTATGCGTTTATCAAGATCCATCTCATCTAGTTGCGGGGTTGCGGTTCTTTCTTTGTTTTGGTTGTCCGGCTCATACACAGGTAGTTGTAGTTTGGATTCAAGCAGCTGGCTGGTGTCCTCACAAAGGAAAATGTCCAGCAGGGCACCAAGTTGAATTACTGTTTCTTGTTCCTTCTCCACAATTTCAATGGCTTGAAGTGCCAACTTCTTCAAGACATCACTTTGATATGTTCTCTTAATAGAGTCCCTAGTCACAATATCAGAGGGCTGCTGGATTGGTGCTAAAATCTTGAGGAGATCTAGTTCTTCATACATATCATTGCCAAGGACTTCATCATCGTCCTCCTGCTCCTTGTTGAGAATATTGTAGGAGTCAATTCTGCGTCTCTTAACTACTTCTCTCTTGACGTTTGCATATTCGACCTCCTCAAAATCATCAATATCGTTATTGAATCCATCTAGTCGATCTCTATGCACTTGGCTAGCACCAAGCTTCAACTTCTGGCCTCTGTTGGTGAACTGGCCATCTATCTCACCATCTGGGGGTGGAAGTTGAGCGCGCACATTGTGTATCTTTTCCGAAAGCGTCTTAAGAGACAAGAATATTTGCTCCTCAGTGTACTCAGGAGCTGGGTTGTCAGTAGTCATAGTGAGTGTTCGAATGGAGAGCGCTAGCCTGTGATCCTGAATCGGTATAAGCACATGAAGGCTCTGTTCCTATTTGTTTTCATTTACTAGTTCCGAGATATTGACTGAAATACGAGGGTAATATCATGTGATGCCATGTGCTATTGCGCGCCAACCAGAACATGAATTTTTCGTGTTTCACAACACGAAATTGTAACTTGACGCGTCCGTTCCAAAAAAATCAGCAAATCTTTCTTTCCTTCCTCAAGTAAGAACACTAACCCACCCACTGACAAACTCATCGAATTATGTTGGAAGCCAAATTTGACCAAGCTAGTTTGCTGAAAAAGATCATCGATGCATTCAAGGACACCGTCCAACTTTGTAACTTTAACTGTACCGAGCATGGTATCACTGTTCAAGCAGTTGATGACTCTCGTGTCCTTTTGGTGTCCTTGTTGATTGGTGAAGATGGTTTCAGCAGTTACAGGTGTGACAGAAACATCACGCTGGGTGTTGACTTGTCTTCCCTGGCTAAGGTTTTGAAGTGTGGTAACAGTACTGATTCTTTAACTTTGATCGCTGAGGACTCTCCAGACTCTATGCTAGTGCTGTTTGAAGACAGTGAGAAGGACAGAATTTCAGAGTACAACTTGAAGCTTATGGAAATTGATTCTGAGTTTTTGAACATTGATGATATGGAGTTCGACTCCATCATCACAATGCCATCAGTAGAGTTCCAGAAAACCACCAGAGACCTGGCTCAACTGTCTGATTCTCTGAACATTATGGTCACTAAGGATGCTGTGAAGTTCAACACCAAGGGCGACATTGCCTCTGGCTCTGTTGTCGTCAAGCCATTCACTGATTTAGACCACCCAGAGACCTCTGTCAAGGTTGAGTTGAATAAAGCTGTGGATTTGACCTTTGGCTTGAAGTATATTTTGGATATCATCAAGGGCTCTTCTTTGTCTACACAAATCTCTGTCAAGCTAGCTGACAAGGCTCCAGCTTTGTTTGAGTTTAAATTGCCAAGTGGATACCTGCGCTTCTATCTAGCTCCAAAGTTTGATGAAGAAGAATAAACCAAAATGGTTTGATACCACCTGTACATTAATGAATTACTGAAATTAAACAAGCGCTGTAGTTTTTACTGATAGTACTCGTAATGAGTCGTAATCATCATCTAGGAAACATTATCTAGGTTTTCCTCATTCAACTTGGGCAAGAATGCTGACCTGGTCGTTGATATTTTTGTCACCGGTAGTATTAGTCTGTAAGCATCATGCTTATTCAAGTAGTATCTGTAAAGTCTCTTCACTCTTAAAAACCCCATGTTCTCATAAAGGCCCAATGCAGGCTTATTGACAACTTCAGTTTCCAACATTATTTCATCAGCCCCCATCTTGATCATCTCATCAATCCCTTTCTTCACAAGCTGCTTGGCAATTCCATGTCCTCTGTAGGCTTCCTTAACTGCCAGCATGCCGATATATCCCCTCATTCGAACACCTCTATGTGGTTCAAGCTTCGATATCACAACACCAATTGATTCTCCAGTGACCTCATCACGAGCTAGAAAGCACAAGGAAGGCCATTGGTTAAGGAAGAAGCGATAAACATAGATAGAGTAAGGTTCCGACAGGTCCTCACCAATAAGCTGGCGGCACGCCTCAAAATCAGCTTCAGATTCAAGAGAAAGTTGATGATAAGTGATGTCCATGAAGTCGTTCTATGTGAGTTGTCGGCGGTAGTTGTCTCGCGGTTAAATCTATTCGCGAAATATCTACCATGTAAATTATGAGAAGAAAGGAACCCTTATCTGAAATATTGACCGCAAGTAGGAACTGGGCCTGCCAGAGTCCATGCGTTCTATAATTGACAACAATTGCAAGAAAAAATTTCAGCATGCTTTTTATCTGCTTCTCTGATTTGCATTGCATATTGCCAGCTGGTTGCTCTTGCGGACCTCGGCCCTCCTTAGTTACGCACGATAACGGAAATGGCACATTTGCTTTGTTTGTACTTTCGCGAAAATGCCCTAAATTTCAGGAGCGTTTGCCATCACATCATAGGGACCACAACAAACCCTCGCACGTCACGACTATTGATACCATAGCCAACCAAAGTCAGTGTTATGAATGCTGACATATCTATCTATCACGCTCATACTGGACAGCGAATCTCTGTCAAGCGGCACGTGTTTCTCTCAGCAGATGAATTAAGGAAATTCTGCTCAAGAGAACTTGTCATTCCACTTCAAAGGGTCTTTATGCTCACTTCATTTGGGCTATTAGTACGCAGCACTTCTATTGACGAGCTGGATGATATTTATGTGTTTGATAAGGAACTGTTCTCAGTACAGAGTAACGAGCAGCTCTTGAAGCGCTATATCAACGCACAGAGGCAACACTCACTGGAACTCATTGAGCCCATTGAGTCACCTTTGCTAGATATCTCACTAGAGTCGGTGGCACAGAGCCGAAATTCCAAACAACTAACCAGCCTATTGACTACCAACTTAGGATGGGTTGCAGCAATTGAGTCAGACTGTGTGCTTGCTGTGTCAAAAATCAATGAGATCAATATACAAGCAAATATCTTGTTCAGTTCAGTCAATGTTGCTGCTCAGTACATTCAATCATATTGTACAAACATAAAGAAGACCTTGGATGAATCAACTGAATTTATTGATCATTTGCAACAGAGCAGTTTGAATCTTAAGTGGAGACAAGAATATGATGCCTTGGGGAAGCTGGAGATGGCGGATAGAAAACCGTTGTCTCAATTGTTGAATTTTGGTGAACTTGAGCGTGCCAGCAACAAGAGTGTTGAGATTTATGAATCACTCAATACTCAACTTCTTCAATCTAAACCCATAGTGAGTGAGAGTACGTCCCAAAGATCCATGATTGATGATGAAATTAAGGCATCGAAAGCCAGCATCACTCAGTACGCAGAAACCCACAACTTCGAGTCTCCTTTCAAAGACCTATCAAATCTCTGCTCGAAAGTCCGCAATGATACCAAAAATCTACTCAACAAAGCTTCGACAATGGACGACCTAGATGTTGATATCATTCTTGAAACCTTCCGACTTCACAAAACCCAATATGTTGCTCAAATCTATATTCATTCACACACTATATACATAACTTTTCAAAAGTTTAAAGATTTGTTTACCAACCTTCAGCATTCGCTCTCAAGTATCTTGCAGAAGCTCTCCAATGCACAGGTTGGGATGATTCGAATCAAGGAGACCCTTCCATTAATCGCTTTACAAATTGAAAAGGTTCAATCATTAGAATCTACGTTGGCACATACTGTGGATTTACCATTACTCTATGGCTTGTACCTTATTGAGAATATGAGACGTGAAGCATGGTTAAGCCAGATCGTTGGCGTCACTTCAAAAACTAACGAAAAGCTTGCAACTCTAAGGGAACGTGAAATCAAGACCAGAAATCAGTGGGTAAAGAACTATGGTATCGTGCTTCAACTTTTAGGGTTAGACCAGTCAGTTTACAACAACAACAACCTCGTCACGTTTGAGCTCACCAGAACAGAGGACCCTAGTAAGCATGGAGATCAGGTCTTTACGTTTGATGACTGTGTTGCGTTCATTCGCCAACTTGAGACCAACAGTTTTGGGCAAGATGTAATTGAAATATTATCTAAAACCCTTCATGACGCAACTTCTAAACCAGGCCCAAGCTTGTTTAACATGTCTTCTTCCATTACTCCTCCTGGCCAGAAACCAGATGCAGATGCCATCAAGGGCTATAAATCAAGAATCAAGAAATTGGAGAACTTGCTTCACCAGCAACAGTTTCACTCGTCTTTATGGCCCTCGCATATTGGCACATCCTCAAAATTGACCTCAACTTTTCTCAGTCGCTATCACTCACTTCAAGATTCTAGGCGTGGATCTCAAGATACTCAAATGACCTCACTATTACATTCTTCTAGATCCCCATCCCCCGTTCACCAGTCTGAAGTTCTAAAGAAGTTAGAATTTGAGAATAGTGAATTAAAAACACAGATGAGCGCAAAAGAAGCAGAGTTGAAGCAATTGGTTGATGACTTCAAAGCGTTCAGACAAGATTCTGCTTCCAGAGAGTTCATACATGATAGCAATCTTCAGAAAGTCAGACGAGAGGTGGAGTTAAAGCAAATTGAATTTAATGAGATCACAAGAACTCTAGCTTGTGAGGAGGTAAAACGAATCAAGGCTGAGTCACTCTTGGACGAAAAGGACAAAACAATTGAAGAATTAAAGTCAAGACTTAAAAGACAGGATGAAGATCTACAGAGATTTAGCTTACGTTCAGACGAGATATGTTCTATTCGCAAGGAATTGACAGTTAAGAATGAGGCACTTCGGGAGATCAAGTCCAAAGCTTTGGATGATCTCAAGTTAAAGTCATCTGAGCTCGAAGCTTTGAGAACTGAGTATCATGGGGAAGTTACATCCCTTAAAGCTCAGCTTACTGCAAGAGCTGAACAAATTGATTCATTGCAGACCATGAATGAAGAGGAGAAAGCGTCTCTTGAAGAGGACTTTACTGAAAAACTGGAGCTAGAATCAGATAAGATGGGGGAGTTACAACCTGCACATTTTGAGGAGAGTAGGAGCCAATCAGAGTCACCGTATAATGAAGAGCAGGGGAGTAAGTTTGAGAATGACTTGACTGAGTTCCAGAATGAAATTTATTCCTTGAAGACGAAGCTCACTACAAAGGAGAAGGAGCTTGATGAGAAGACGAAAGAGTTGAAGGAAACTGGTACCCTTGTATCAGACCTCCAATCTACTTCGAGCGCTAAGATAAAGGATCTCGAAGCAAAAGTACAAGCTTTACTGGAATGCAAAAGCTCTATCAATCACCAGTTGTCATCCAAAGTTGCCGAAATTGAATCGTATCTCTTAAAGATTGATGAGCTTTCGGCTGCTCAAACCAAGTTGGACTTGTCCTCTAAGGCAAAGATCTCATCCCTTGAATCTGAGATTACAAGTCTTGTGGATTCAAACAAGAAGTATGAAGCAAAATTGGAAGACTGGAACGAAGACTTTGAACGTTTGAAATCAATGAAGAATGATTTGTTGGAGAATATGGCCAATCGTGAGGATGAGTTCACCAAAGAGAAAATTGCATATCAGGAAGAGCTGGAACAACTTAAGACTCGAATTGAAGACATCGAAACCAACGAGAATTTGAATGAAGAGAGTTTGGAAGTTGTTGTCAAGTACAAGCAGTTGAACTTCCAATTGATTATTATTGTTAACTCTTTGGTAATTAAGTCTAGAGATCTAACCGAAATTATTGCTGGCTTCTATGGCCTATTCCTTGGAACTTTGAAGTCACTAGGTCTCCTTGCAGTGGTAAATAACGAAACTGCTGATATAATAAGAGTCAAAGGTTTGAGAAAGACTAACAGTGATACAATGACTGTGTCCTCTGTTGCTGACTTGAGTCCTGGATTTAGGCCTATCCTGAAAGATGATATCATCAAAAAAGGTTTGATTTGGAACGATGACTCAAGTCTTCAGAAGAAATTGGACGAGTGTGAAGATTCCACAAATGAGGAATTTCTTTCCAGTCTGAATGAGTTGATCATTGACAAATACAACTTGATCTCATTTGAGGACAAATACTTGGATTTTGTTCAAGGAGTAACTAACCTAAACAAAATCTACCTGGCAAGTGTGGCT
Source organism: Barnettozyma populi (assembly GCA_003706705.3). Classification (NCBI taxonomy): domain Eukaryota; kingdom Fungi; phylum Ascomycota; class Saccharomycetes; order Phaffomycetales; family Phaffomycetaceae; genus Barnettozyma; species Barnettozyma populi. The sequence goes on from PPLZ03000001.1 coordinate 629,320, forward strand.
AAGAGATTTAGTGAAGTGGAGAACTTAGCCAAGAAAGAATTGAAAGAGAACAAAAAGTTGCGCGTTGAAAACGATAGACCAAAACTCTCTGTAAAGGACTTCAAAGTTGGTGACCTTGTCTTGTTTTTGCCAACCAAGATGCCTCTACAGACCTCAGAAAAGGATGAGAGCCAATGGGCAGCATTCAATGATATGGGCGATTGTAAGTTCTTGATGAAGAACAACAACAAGGTTAAGCTGTCCGCTAACAAGCAATGGTTTATTGGGAAAATCCTTGATATTGAGAAGGTTAGTATTAAGGAGTTTTTGTTAACAACAGTTGAGATCACTCTCTGATTAGGTATAGTGGGTTAAATTGATGAGTAATGATTTTGTTTGGGTTCAACAACTGTATCATTCTAAGCAACTGTATAGTGTGAAAGGTGTTTATCACTGAAACTGTAACAAACTAGCGAAGGTCGCACAGCTGTCTCAAGATGACCCATCGTTGAACTAACTGAAGAGATCTTTCAAGATTTGACATGCACCAACCGTGTGATTGGTAACTGGGTTACAATGTAGCGTACAACTCTGCTTGGTAACAGCCTCTCGCAACAATTGCCTTTTATGGTTCTCATTAATCTTAAATGAGATGGTCTTTTTCTCAATGGCATCACCTATGGTGAGGTAATCTCTGAATGTCAATTCATTGGATCCATGGGCCTTCCTCAAATGAAGAAAAATATCCTCCAAGAGTCTTTTTAAGCTCGTTGGTTTAGCGTGCCATTTGAAACACGCTAGCCAGGCGTATGCGGGGTTTGGGATCAACTTGTCCAAGTACATCTTCTGCTGTTTGAAAAGATCTTTTGCAACTTCGTACGTTGTTCCCTTCAACTTGTCCACCAATAGTCTGAACCGTTCCTGGTGTCGGCAGAATACAACCATGTTCACCCTTCTCCCCAGTGATGATCAAGTTCATGAGCTTCTTGGCACAATCAAGTGGAGTCCTCTCGTCCAATGGCTCTCTCACAGAAAAGCAGGCTCTAACATTAAACTGAGCTGATTTTCTCAAGTCCATGCAGGACGGTTGTCCAACAAGACGAAACAAATACTCGTTGAACACTGGGGTCTTGAATGCATCCTTCAATGGGTGAAAGCCATTGAGATTCTTTTCCACCATCCAATCAGGAAATACAAATCCTTCAAGCTCAGGGCCCTCTTCATCTTCGATATATTTGACGTGTCTGTAAAGTTGTTCTTGCGTGAAATTTGCAGGGGGGGATTCCTTGCGTATACTTGCTCCACCAGTGATCCACAACCCATCTGACACCAAAAGCTCCGTGCATTTTGGCTTCAGTTCTGGTCTTCAAGTAGCGGAGGTACAACCCATCATTATGCATCACTTGCTCACTGGCTTTGCCACCAAGTGTTTTGACGTTTAAGCCCTTGTTGAATGTATTGCAGTCTCTAGTGATGAAGGCTCCACTGGACCGGAAGGACCCATTTACTTTTCTGCATTGGAGACGCTCTCTTCGAATAGTGATGTGGTTCTCACATGATAATAATGGAGAGATGGATCTCCCCGGAAGAGGCATATATTTGGGTGGGACTTGGGGCTGTTTGATCACACAACGGTCCCCAGTGGACTCTAGAGGCATTTGGCACTGATTCTTTGGCACGCTAACAGGAGGTGAACCAACCAAACTGGAATCATCGGAGGAGTTTTGACAATTGAGTTTCTTTAGCAGTTTTACCATATTTCGTTTGGGATGCTTGCCTTCTTGAGCCTCTCTATTTGTAAATGTGTCAAAACTCTGGCTATGGGGTTTTCAGGGCTTACTTAAAATAAAGGCATATGAAACCGGCTTTGTGTCATCCCAATCCTGACAGCGCATTGCAAATAGTTTCAACATCTGTTGCTTGCGAATAGTCTTCTTTTCAAAAGATAGGGTTCAAAAGCTTCTCCGTTCGAGTAAGATTTTCCATGAGTGGTATGGGCAAGTCCCGCCATTCATTTGTTGCGGCTAGGTTTCAACTCAGTTTCTGGAGCTTCATCGATTTGGCCTAACAGGGACCTTAAGTGATCCATAAGTTTGTCTGACTTTGTCATGATTCGGGTGATCAGTCTTGAGCTCCTCTTAAACAGGTCGAAGCTCCAGATCAAAGGCAGACCAAAAGAGTTTCACGAATAATATAGTCATATACAGTCTGCCATGATGCTTATGTAATCATTGTTTGAATTCTGTATCCTGAATCTGAGAAATTATAAAGAGATATGGGTTGAAACAGTACGAAAGTCAGTATGATTGTTGATTTAATGCTTAGGGAAAGGCTATGTTCGATTACCAGTCGATTTGAAAAATTTCAGAATTTCAATTATGCTCAAAATTCCAGCTCTGTTCTTTTGAAATATGTAATTCGAATTTGAAGTATCAATTTAACGAGCCGTAAAAATATTAACAAATTTTCACACACAAGGCTTTGGACAGTTCTGTCGGTAAATCAGACATTTCAGTATCTAGAAACACTCTCTTTGTCGAAAGATCTGGAGCAGAACCTCCAGTTAATATTTGATTAGTGTTACCAGCTGGGTATCTACTACCCATTACCCCACATTGATTACTAAGCATTGAAAAGGAATTGGAAAAGTTAACCCGCCACAGGAAAAAACTCGACGAGCACCACTCCACAGCTTGCAGAGTACATCAGACCAATAGACTCCTCTTTTATAATATAAACCATGGCTCCATCAGTCCAGAGAGAAGATCTCACTGTTCCATACATCCATACACCGCTAAAAGCTGGCTCTGCTACCAGTGGCGTTGTCTCCCAGAGTATGCCAATGGCTGCCATGTTCATGAGGAACAAGCTTCTGTCGTGGTTCTCCTTGATTTCTTCTGTGCAGGCTTTGTTGGGCGAACTGAACGGTGAACCTGTGGCAGAGGGTGCCCAGTCTGCGTACTTACGCATTGGTTTGGGGATTATTGGATTGGTTGTTTGTTACTTGGAGTTGTTTATGCCAGCCTCTGGCGGTGGTGTTCCAAAGAAGGCCCTAGAGACAGCAGCTGAGACAGTCGCTGCTGCTATCACCAACTAGTTTTTACCACTGAGTTAAGGGTTATTTAGGAGTTGGTCGACGTTCTGAATGAAGATTCTGAGAGAGTCGTAGTGGTGGAATCACACCCAAGGTTAATGGAAAGTGAAGGTGGTTATTTTTATTCAATTCAGTTCAGCTCCCATTGGCATAGTTTATTGTGTTTATTGAGTGACGTCTTTTGTGTCGCAAACAACGATCTTTAATGGTCAGGTGCGCACGTAAGTCCTAACTATTTGTACATTGTGATGCTCTATCTATTTATCTAAAGCTTTTCTTATTCGGTACCAATATCTTCGTTCCACTCCTCCGGGTTTTCTCTAATAAAACCAGCCATTAGCTGCTTACATCTCTCACTGTTCAAGTTCACCACCTCAACACCTCTTGATCTCAAGTAGTCCTCTCCTCCGACAAAAGTATCATTCTCACCCATAACGACACGCTTGATACCATACATCAAGATGGCACCAGTGCACATATCACATGGGGATAAAGTAGTGTACATAGTACAGTTCTTGTAGACATCACCTTTCAATCTACCAGCATTCTCTAAGGTGGAGATTTCACCATGGAGTGTTGGGGAACCTTTCTGAATTCTCTGGTTGTGGCCACAACCTAGTACAGTACCATCCTCGTGAACAAGAGCACCACCAATAGGAATACCACCTTCCTTGTAACCTGTTGCCTGGTTAGAACATGATCAGGACCTAAAGAGACTGAAAAATTACTTACTCTTGATGGCTTGCTCGATCGCCAAGTTCATACCATTTTCATCGTCAAAGGGCATTTTAGTGTTCAAAGCAAGATGATTATTGAAACGCAAAGTCTGCAAAAAGTGACTGATGAAGTTAGTGGGACATCAAATGATTTTGATATCTGGCATGTCGATTTCAAGGCAAAAAATTGTTCCCTTCCGTGATATCATCAGCCGTTACCGCGAAAACGGCTGCGTAAGCCCTGCGGAGCTGAGATCAATGCCTACGGAGTATCTCGAGAGAGTTTAGGTATTATAACATCATTTGAACAAATACACAAGAAGCATCTCGAACGAGAGAAGCCCATAACGTGAGATGAATGGTAGAAAATCGAGCTATTCAAAGCTTTTTGGTGGTACCAAAACAAACAATCTATTTGGTTGGGATGTCCTTGATCAACTCAGTGACCTCTGTCAGGTTGACATTCAGTTCCTTAGCAAAGAAATGTGGAATCTCAGTGTTATCAATAGAGGATCCCAAGGCAGCCAATATTCTGTTGTAACCCTCTTTGGTATTGGAGTAAGCAAACAGTGGGACATCTTGGGCTGTGTGTCCAGTGGAGGTCCAGCCAATACCGGACAAGTCAGATATTAAGGTGGTCAAGTTCAGAGAGAAGTCCTCTGATTCAGCCAGAGCAGCAACAAATTCTTCTGTGTAGTTTGAAGAGGAAATATTCAAGGTGTTACCAAGCACCTCAGTCTTTAGGAACTCAATCTTGTTGTCACCTTCGTACTCAGAGAACAAGTTAATAGCGTACTCAACGGAATGTGGGGTGTCAACCAAGACTTGTGGGAAATAGTTGGAGACATCGTCAATAGCCAAACCCAAACCACCTGTCTCGTGGTCAGAAGTGGCAACAACCAGGGTCTCAGTGTCCAACTTGGCAACTCTGTCAATGACAGCCTTCCAAGTCTCATCGTAGGCCTTGACATCACCAGCCAAAGCTACTGGATCGTTAGCGTGTCCGGCGTGGTCAATTCTGGCACCTTCTAGCAACAGAACAAAACCTTGCTCAGAATCCTCGGTGGCCTTGATCAAAGTCTCTAAAGCCAATAAAGATTGTTCTTTCAAAGATGGAACCTCAGTGGCATTTCTGTCAGTCTCGTATGGCAAGTTGTTTTTACCGAAAAGACCTAGCAATGGCAAAGCATACTCACCGTTTTCGACAACATTCTCGTAGACGGAGTCGAACGTGGTTCTGTTACCAATGTATGTCCAGCCATCATCAACAGCCTTCGAGATGTAGTCAACTTTGTCAGATCTCTTACCCTTGGTGCCATCGTAGACGGTGTCGTTACCGTGTAAGTATTGACGACCCCCACCAATGACAACATCAATAACTTGACCCAATGGGTGACCGTAACCCAACTGCTGAGTGGCAATCAAGTCATAAGACTTTCTGCTAAGGGCGTGAGTGTTCGGGGTACAGATGGTTGCATCTTGAACAAAGGTGGTGGTGACAATACCAGTCTTGTAGTCCAAGAGCTTAGCACCCTCATAGAAAGTACCAGCTGGAATACCATTTGGATCAACAGAGATGGCACCGTTGTAGGTCTTCTTACCAGCAGCAAACGCCGAGCCAGCTGCTGCAGAGTCTGTGACCAACTGAGAGGAGGACTTGGTTCTGACGGAACCAACTAGGTAGTTCTCAATTTCAAAGACAGCCTCTGAGTCAGTCAAGTTGTTTTGAGTTTGGTAAAATTGTCTCGCTTCGGTCAAGTAGCCAATACCCATACCATCAGAGACGAGAAAGATGATGTTTTTCTTGTCAGAGTACTTAATTGGCAAGGCCTGGATCAAAGCGGTGAAGACGAGGAGTAACACAGCAGTTGGAAGTTTCATTGAAATTAGTGTTTGAATCTTTTGGATGCTGGAGTGCTCTCATCTCTAAAGAACAACGGAAGAACAGTGGTATTTATAGCCTTGATCTAAACGGTTTCAAGTTGTGCTTCCATTGAGAAACGTGGTAGGTTCGACTAAGTGCAGGAAGAGCAGAGCGAACTTGGACTAGGAGAACTTGCCGATAAGGTCCTGATCTTCGCCACATGGTGACGCAAAAACGTTTTTTATTGGTTGGAATATTGCTAGAAGCTGGGGTGTAAACGCGGCCGTATTCAGGTCGGCAAAGTGACACATTCTCGGAGACAAATTGAAAGAACTACAGCCACTCATTGTTTGATAACAAATGAGACAGATAGTTGTGCCCAAGGCAACATAAATGGGCACTTAGATCTCTGAAATCTTCATCATTTGATTGGGCCAGCTAACCTGGCTCAGCTGCTTAGCTTAACTTTTTTGTCTCTTGCTTGTTACGCTTCCAAGACACGACGGCCGAGTGATCCCGAGAGTGCGATAGGCTTGGCACTCTACACGTGGACGGGTAATCAAGCCAGAAACGGCCAGTCCCTACTCGAATCAAGGCGTGAGAATGTGAGAAATAGCCATCAATCCTTGATTGTATGAATATGACGGTCTTTGATTGGGGTAGCAGAAATGGTTGTGTGCTACTCTAGTCAACTGTTTACTATCTTGTCGGTCAGGGTCTACACTAAAGTCTGTCAAACTACTCTGCATCATCTTTTTCAGACATCACACAGATTAATCACGCCGAAAGGGGAAAGGTGCCACAATTAGAGGTACCCATGTGTTTCATACTGGCTGCAACTTTTTAAGTTGGTATATTCCGTATGCCGCCGAAAATCCCTCTGAGAGATGCAAGTGGGGCTAAGCACGATCCACATTAACGTATAACCAAATGGCCATACGTTCAGTTTGTCTAAGAAAAGCTAAGATCAAGCCGCTTTGTTAATATCATTGAAAAATTCCTCAAAAGTGGAGAACTTGGAAACAAGATTTGAAAAGTTCAAGTCATTGCTGAATTCGTCGCTGATCTCATCATGCAATGGGATAAAGAAGTCGTCATTCAATTCAAAGTCTGACTGTACTTGTTGTTCTTGATCAGATTGGTTCTGGTTAGACACATCAACAAGACTCTTGATGATTTTGCCTACTGTATCAGTTGCATCGTTTTTGGTTTCTCCAATTTTATTCAATTGCCAATAGACTCTCGATATCAAGTTCAAGCAACCTTCAATGTTGAAATTTCCTGGCACAAGTCTATCATTGAACTCATAGAGTGTTAGACAGCTGTAGACAACTTGATTCCACAAAACCATTGGAGATCCTCTGATTAGAGACGTTGGAAGGTTAACCACTCTTTGTAAGATTTTGATCGAGTATGAGATAGCAGTGTTGTGACCAATTGTAAGATACTTGTCAACAATTGGGTCCTTCTTATGTACGTTCACCTTCTTGTAATAGGAGACAAACCTTTTTGACAGTGTGATATAGAAGAAGTCACGGTTGAAGAGCAATGTTCCAGATAGATCTAATGCGATCAACTCTTTCCATCGATCATGCCAATCTTGGAGTTCTCTGAATCTGAAAACCGTGGTGCTTCCACCATCGTTTTCCCCATTTTCAATCTTCTCAAACTCATTCAGTCTCAATACTCTCTCAAATAGATTTCTTGAGTGAAACATTTTGTACACTGTCTTCACAAGCTGAAGGTGTGCATGGTTGATGTTGTCCCCAAGGGTCATCATGGGGAAGGCCAGAACCAGTTCCGAATGACCCTCCTGATAATAATCTGGTGGAATCAAATGAGGACGCCCATTCCCAATTGCACTAGTTAAATGGCTAATATTCAAGAGAATCCAAATTCTCAAGTGGAATAAGTCAACATAATCAAACCTTTTCTCTTTCAATACTCTTTTCCTAAGTTCATGAAACTTTACAGTGACCATGATTGCCCTGACACCGTCTCCAGACAGACTCCAGGTATCGACTAGCGATTGTAAGGGTTTTCTAGAAATGTTGTAAATGCAGCAATAAAGGATAGCCTCAATATCATGATCAGTCAAGGGCGTGGTTACCAGTGCCATACCAAGTATGTTCTTCACGATCCAATGCAATTCTTCTTGTTCTTGGACGTACTGATAGTTATCATCAAAAGACATGGCAATCAGGACAAACACAGCTGTTATAAAAGGGTGCTTCTCGACATAATCATTCGTGATGCGACTGATACCACCAGGTATGATCCAGAAATGAGCAGTCCTTAAAAAATCAGTACCCAATTGTAACACAAGTGCCTTGTGTTTATGATAAAAGTTCTTCAGGAATGCGTCACGACAGTGACGTTCAAACAACTGATACGGATCAGTCCGTTTAAACAATCTCGAGTCCATTGCTGAAATCACACCAAATGACGAATTTCGCACTGAGTTGTCTAAGAAATTATTCTTGACTGATCCATACTGAGACAAGACCTTCCAATCGTGATTGGTGCTCAAACTGTCAAACTCATGAGGTACGGCTGTAGTCACAAGACCCTCATCCCCGCCTATTTTGTTTAGCTTACTGAGAATATAATCCAGCTTCCTCTCAACTTGCGTCAATCTATCACCCTCACTGGAGTTGGTCTCATCTTGAATAATTTCACCAGGTGATAGTTTTCGTTCAGCGTTAGTGATACTAACCAAGATCTCATCTTTTCTCTCCATTGTCAAGGAACAATCAATCTTAAGCACATTGCAACGATGGCATTTGACCTGCAGAGGTTCAAAGTCACACCGGGTCTTGAGCTTTCGACAACCTTCACAGCTCGTGGTCTTTCTGCGGCGCTTGTGAATGTGTCTATCTGGCTTACGTTCTTTCTCAGAAGAGGGCTCTGGATCGAGTCCCTCACTTGCTGCAATAGAAGCTACTTCCTTGGACCCAGATGACTGGAGGGGTGTGTCTCTCTCGCTGGAGACCTGATACCGCGAGAGGTTAGACATGGATACTCGCCTGCCTGTCAGTTGTACCAGCTGAACACCTGGTGTGTGTAAGTAGTATGTGAAGCGTGCGTATAACTATCAAAACAAATCGCGAACCTCTGCCCGTAGGCGTTAATCGGAGATAAAAAAAAGATAACGAGAGGATATATGAATCAGAAAACCAACAATAAACACCTGTAACTTTTACAATGTGCCACCAAAGGTTACAGGTGACCACCCAGGAATACATAAAAGGGTCAAAAATTTCAATAATAAGTTTAAAAGAGAAAATGAGTGATCCATTGGACACTATCCAGGGGAAAGAAACACGTACCCCCTAGGCAATCAGTGCAAACATTAAGGCAATGGCAAATGCCATCAAGGTGCCCATTTGGTTCTTCGAGGCAGAACCGGTGTAACCAGACTGTGCCTTCTGAATATCGCTGGTGTCATCAATCACAGAGATGGACTCGTCAACAATCTCACCCTCATTGTTGTACTTGACGGTTTGTTCCTTACCACTGCTTCTGCAGACAATGCTACCACCTCTGATAATAGAGCCAAGGTATTGATCACCCTCACGCTTAGTCCACTTGGAGCAGTCAAAACCGTCGGCAACAGTGTCAATCAACGCACTTCCCTTGATAACCTTCAACTTGGAGAATGTGGCATCTCTGAAGTCACCAATGAACTTAATGGCACCACCAACTGAAGCCAACTTTGGGAAAAAGTTCAACTTGTTTAAATGGGTGTTGTTTATGACCATTAATCCTCCTGAAATGTCCTCAACTTGTGGAAACTCAATGTCTCTCAAGTGGTAGTTCTCAATCAAACTTAAGGTACCTCCCACATTCTTCAACTTCGGAAACTTCAGAGCCTGGAAGCTGTTGTTGATCAACTCTAATGACTTATTAACTGCCACGATATTGCTCAAGTCCAAAGCACTAACATCTCTAATGGTGATGTTGTTGGCGTACTCCAATTTTGGGAAGGAGACCGCAATGTTTCTGGCATTGGCACTGATAGACAACTTCTCGTTAATACCCTTCAAACCAGTACTGATAGTCTCCAAGAATCTGTTGTTGTTGATGTTCAAAGTGTCCAAAATCTCACTATCAAAACCATTGAATGCAATCAAGGAAGTATCAGAAATGGTGATACTTTTGACTCTCTTGATACCACTGTCAAAGCTCACAGTACTCAAAATTGGCAAAACCTTCCACTCAACTGTACCAATTGTATTCAAATAAGGAGCATACACAGAGGTTAATGAAGTTAACTCGTTCAAGACAAACTTACCACCGACAACCGCCAATCTTGGTGTGTTGATTCTCACCAAGTTGCTTGCGTTGGTAATCACAAAATCGCCACTGATGGTCTTGATGTCACCAGTTTCAAGAGTGGCTCCATCGTAGTTCTTAATGAAGATTGAACCTAAAATGTCATCACAAGCATGTAATTGCGCCAACTCAGCGGCAGAAGAGATTTGGTAACTTCCTTGAGCACACTGGACTGGGATCTTGTGCTCAGAAGAATCATCGCTGGAGGAGTCAGTAAACTCAGTAGGTTCTTGCGATTCATCAGCATCACTTTCAACAGTGCTCACATCCTTATCGAGGAAGACTGTAGTGGGATAGTCTTGGACTGGCAGAACAGGCTTGGCCTTTGGAGAAATGGAGGACCTAACACCCTCAATATAAGCACCAAATGTGACAGAAGCCAATAGAGACACGTTAACGAAAGCTGAAATCTTCATAGTTGGAAGCTCTTTCAAAAGATTGGTAGCAAAAGTTATCTGTAATGAGTATAATACTCTGAAAATTGTGGTTCAATACAACTTTGTGATTTATAGATTTTCCTTTGACCATGTCGTGGTGAGTATTATTAGTTTTGTGGTCAAACCACAATTACTGTACATGTATCCCAGTCGCTGCATGGCCGGACGAAGCTCTGTTTTCGATAAGAGAGTACTACAGAATGTAAGAGTTACAGTGTCATACAATAAAGGTTCAAGGATTGAGACTGACATTGGTCTTCTCTCTCAACTGACACATTCTTAACCATATCTCCTCAGACAAAGCTTCACCGAGGCCAGGCTGGGCCCTTTCAAATTGAAGCAAATGCTTACTTAGGTTAGAAACCATTAGCTTCGTGTCACTCGTTCTGGCGCGATGATGAACCCTTTTCAAACTGTATAAAATAACTTGATTGAAATAGTCAACCTGTCCTTGATGTAGATGCTCTTTTTGGATCTGATCAACAGAGCACCCTCTGACTGCTGCTATGTTGGATTGGTTACTCAAGGGTAGCTCTTGCGTAGGAAGATTTGCTGACAGTTCCGCCTTGAGGGGTTGACCCTCATTCCATTGTACTTCATGATTGACGACAGTCATGGACGCATTGACCTCTTTCATTTCAATTCCATCTTGCTTCTCATTGAAATCAGAGTTGGGTGAAGTTAGCTGAGTGTCACTAGAGTCAATACCACCGTTCCCACTTATGATAGGGCTGCTATCATTAGAGTCTGGGGAAGAAGAGTCAAAGATGCTGGAAATGTGTTGATCGCTCAAATGATCTGAGGTTTTGCTGGGACTGTGCTGTGTAAAATTCCATCTAAATGAGGCATCGCTCTTCGTATAGAGTTGGTCATCAATGCTGTAACGGGGCCTCTTTGCGTTGGGTCTATTAACTGCCATCCACTCATCCTTCAGTCGAATGTATGGGACCAATGAGATGTGGCGTCTCTTCAGATTCCTGATGAACCTCGTCTTCAACAACACTGCTGCAGGCGGTCTGCTTTTAGGGTTCTTAATCAAGCAAAACTTCACAAACTCCTTGATTTCCTCAGAGTAGGTTGGCCCAATCAACAACGGAGCAGGATTCTTTGGAATTTGAAATAATACCTTCATTGGTTCCCGGTCAGAGTACGGAGGCGAACCTGTGACTAACTCGATGGTAGTAATACCAAGAGACCAAATGTCAACCTTTTCATTGTATCCCGAATTTCTAGAAATCACTTCTGGAGCCATCCAAAATGGTGTCCCAACGAACGTATCTTTCTTCACATGGGTTGCAGTAATCTGACCACTGACCCCAAAGTCAGCCAACTTCACATTGCCACTCTCAGTAAGTAGTATATTTGCTGCCTTTATGTCTCTATGAACCTTCTTCTCCTTGTGTAGATACTGAAGACCCTTCAATGTTTCTCTGATAATGAAACTCACCACATCCTCACTTAGACTCTTATGAGCCTTCAATAGATCCGCACATGAACCACCACCGCAATATTCCATTACGATCCACATAGACACATCTCTAATATATGTCTTGTAGTAGTTAGTGATGTAATTTGATTTTAGCTGTGACAAGAATGAGATCTCCTGAACCATCACATCGATTTCATCATCAGTCTCCTCAAGACTGACAACTTTTATAGCAACAACTTGAGACGTCAGCTTGTCAACAGCTTTATAGACATCTCCAAAATTTCCCTTACCAACACACTCCTTGATATTGTACAACATAATGGGGTCCACGTTGGCATCATTAGAAGATAGGTCAGAACATGGGGAGAGATTCATTGACAAACAACAAAAAGAATGAGTAGTATACGGAGAGAGAACCTTCAAAGGACAGATAGTGACTGGAAAATAGAACAAAGAATAGCTAAACTTGCAAATAAAATGATGCAAAGGGGAAAAATAGATATGCGAAGTCAACCAATTATGGCAACGACGATTGTTCACAGAGTTAGATCTTTGGTGTCAAACTGGAAGACAAAAACAGACTTAAGGACAGATCGATCAAGTAATTTTCAAAGTGGATTGACACATTTTGATCCATCAAATAATCAATTGTGGTAGTTTTCATGATTTTGTGGTTTTACCCTTTAACTATCCAATCACTACACAACAATGACTAACACAATGAAACACACATATTTGAACAGGAGAACTCACTTCCTTCTGAATAGGCTCAGGTGGCGACGAATACCTTTCTTTTCACCGATACCAACTGGAGCATCAGTGGATTCTTTGAGATGTCTCAAACTATGACTTCTGTGCGCTGAAACACGTCCAGGTTTCATCACCATCACACTCTGAGACCTGTTACTTAGTGGGGATGGGCCCTCTCTGTAGTCCAATTTCTCATTCAGCTTCTCTTGCCAATACTTTTTCTGGAACTCACTGAGCGGAAGAATATTCTGCACACTTTCACCAGCTTCAGCATTGTTCAATAACAAAAGCTGCGAGACGTGGAAAATTGCAGAGCCATCAAGTGAGCTGGTGGAGTGCTGGGAGAGACTGTACTCAAATAGGGAAAGTTGAATGATTTTTCCACTTCTATTTTTCAACACCTTCATGTTCACATTTGCACCAAAGCACAAGGACTTAAGTATAAGAGAAATGTTCTGATTCTTAACAGCTTTCACCAACGATTCTTCTGGCTTGAAAGAAGGTTCTGTCCTTTTGTATTTCTTGACGATGTATTTATTTGTAATGAAATCTGTTCTTTTCTGAACTGAGGAGTCAGCTAACAACTTATCTTGACCGTCAAAACCTCCCACCCAGAAAGAGTTTGAGATCTGATTGGAAACATGATACAGTAACTCTCTCACCTCCTTGCTCTGGAATATCTTTGTGTCCAGTGTCAAAGATCTGATCTTACTGATATGTGTACCAAGTGATCTATGAGCCGCAGCACATTCGATACAGACAACCACAAGCAAGTTCAGAGAGACCCAATCCACAAAGCTGGACGAGCCACAATCACAGCAAATGTGGTTCGACATGTCCGCATGATGAACAATCTCAAGTGGAGAGGGACTGCTAGAAGGAATAACAGCTTCAGTGCTCGTGGCTGGATTGACAAGAGAAGCTCTCTTAGTAGCTAATATGGCTTTCCGTTGAAGCTCCCCATAGTCGTAAGTATCAAGATGAGTGGCCGCTGTCAGTAGTTTAATCCAAGAGTTCTGCTCAGACTCATTGTAAACTTGGAAATCTCTTCTGACTCCTATCCTGGTAACGATTTGGAAGCAAAAACATCCAACATTCTCAGTCTTTTTCACTGATGCTTCCGTCAAATTCATCTGCCCTGATAAGATCAATGTTCTTCTCTTGGAGATAGGCATTTTGGTAGAGTTTTCTCCCAGATTAAATTCCTGAAGCAGATTGTCCTTCAGAATCACATACTTTCTTTCCCAGGTTGCTCCATCGTTAGCCAAACAGTAAAGCATATCACGCTTTCTCACCTTGTCCTCCTTGTCAATTGGTTGGGGGATATTTGACTTGTGCCTTGACTTGGAGCGATTGGGTTTCCTCAGTTCAGGTGATGCGTGAGGAGCAACTAACAATCTCTCGAGTTCTTCCTTACTCTCACAGTTCTTCAATGATACAGCCAGCAGTTCTTGGTCTAGACTGTAGCCCTCTGAACTCTTATAGAATGAAACCGAGGACTCCAAAGAGTGCTTAGAAGGAGGGGACGTGTTTCTGCAAAATATCACAAAATTGAAAACCAAATCTCTTATCTCCCGACCCTTCTTAAATCCATTCAGATAGTTCTGGTATGATAGAGTCTCAATACAGCGTGCTTTTTGATGATCCAGATTAGGTTCGTCTGCTACCTCGATTTCTGCAATCCTGCTCTCAAACAGAGTTTTTTTTGCGTTGGAAACCTTCAAGTCAGAGTTGTATAACTTCACCAATGGACCTATCACATGCTCATTGACGTTATGTGACTGGCTCATATCTAACGTCGATTGTTCTGTGAAGTTAGAGACCATACCACGAACTAGGTCGCGTAGAATCTCATTATCGATGGTGCTTGCATAGTGCGACAAATCCAACAAGGAGTTAGCCATTGATGATTTTGTAATGGCCAGAGCCCTCAGACATTCATCGAAACCCTGAGCTTTCTTGATGATGTTCTTTACAATGGGCTTTAGGCGAGTTATATTAGTTTCAAGCCGTCTGGTTTCAGATGTTTGGGCCCGTCCATCTTGGTGCAGTTTCACAGAGTTGAGTTCTTTGAGCTGCTCCTCTGCCAAGAAACCAACAGTAGACGAGACATCTATCTGACTGGATCGACCATTTTCCATTGGATCTTCAACCATGCACGAGAACCTGATGATCAATTCATTGTTTCCCACGACCTCCACCTTGATTTTCCCAGAGACTTGAACCTTGTTCAGATCAAGGCTCAGCTCGAAATCAGCTTCGTCATCATTTTGTGCTATTATCTGGACGATAGTTGGATCCATGGTGGTCTTAGCGGTCTTTGCTTGCTCGATTGCTTTCAGGAGAGGAATCTCTGTCACTAGCACTCCAGTGTCATCATAAATTCTTACATTGATATCCTTGAATAGATGTATCGTCACTTCCCCACTATCAAAACCGGTAGTCTCTAGAAGAGCTGGTGAAAGCTTCAAACTTAACGTGATTTCATCGTATCTCTCGACATTCAGTAGAAAAGGGAACTCATTATCAGCTTCGTTTTGGGTGAAGGTGGACAGGGGTACTGACGGGAGAACAATAGACTTGTCGTTGATCCTAATGAGCTTCCTAGAAGAATCTGAAGACTTGATTACAATAGAGTTGAGGTCAAGCTGATCTATGACGTGAACAGGATGCACTGTAGTGAAGCTGCTTGAAACCTGTCCCATGGTGATCTTAGTGAGCCGGTGACACCTGTGGCGTGGCAGCAAATGGATGGTTGGAGCAGTCTCAAGCGGTGTAATGACACTCTGCTGGTCTGAGATTGAGCTTACTGGCTTGCAGAATGAATACTAGTGGTGGCTATGAGAATGGAAGGTCTTCCTCAAAACAAACAAAAAAGTACAGACGTTTTGATGGCTCCAATTTTCTCTCATGCGTCAGAAAGTTTAAACGTTAAAGTGTGCACCTACCGCAAATGGATCAGCCAGAAATAGCTTTTGGATATGGCTCTAGACGGAACCTTCGACAAGAAGTGGACGGTAACTGATTGGATGAATTCTCTTCAACTAGTATTCACTATGGCTAAGATTGGGATGGCCGATGTTGGAATTTTTGTTTCTGTGAATGTGCAAAATAGTTTTTGGACTTTGTTAAAGGGTCTAGGCAACAGGACACATTCTCGATCGTGACACAACCAACTCTGGGGAGGGGCGTCCAAGCAGCTGGATTTAATTCAGGTATTGATATCAAATAAAAGCAAGTTATAGTTCAATTGTAGGGAGATCTTGAAAAAGGCACGAAAACTGCTGTAAGCGGTTCTGGACACTGGAATTAGTACACATAGTGGTTGTTATGCTCTCGAGGTAGCTCTATTATTTATTGCTTCTCTGTTTCATTGAATGATGTGCAATAAATCTCGTGAATACCAACAATTAAATAGGGAAGCTTGGGAAGCATCCCCACCATGTTCTATTTGTGGTGAAGTTTCAGAAGTGTTCCTCGACAGGAAAAGTAAACAAAGGGGCCTAGACAGTAAACTGCGAAGATCAAAGTAACTGAGGCAATTCCGACCTGCTGCAGGGGTATCTATTTCAATATCCGAGGGGAAACCATAATCTTTTTTAACCACGCCACAGCCGGTGGCAACGGTTTCAACAGGGAAAAGAGGGGCATTAGCGGAACCATCCAACTCAATTAACATCGAATATTACGAGTAGAAGTGAGGCAAGCTACAATTAACAGTAATTAAATTAATCTTATTATATTAACACCAAAACCATGAACATAAAAAACAACTAGAAATAAAAACAACAAACGAAATGTTTATAATGTTGAAGATACCTCGAGGAAAGCCATCTATAGTAAAATCCAATTAACTTCGTTCCTGATAATATCTCCATTTAAAAAGTCTTCAAGTATTCAGGATAGGTGCTTACAACAAGAAAGCGGCACCAGCGGCAACGGCAGCACCTAGGATACCGGCGTTGATAGCGTTGTTGGCAGCAGCACCAGTAGACACAGAGGTGTCGTTAGACTTGTTGGAGGAGTTGGCGGCTGAGACAGCGGCAACGGAGACAAGGGCAGCGACGACAGTGGAGAATTGCATTTCTGATAAGTTCGTTTGATAGGGATAATGTAACAAGAAGAAGAAACCAAGAAAGCGAGGCGCGTGCCCTTTTATATCTCGAGGAAAATTTTTTTCCTTGATATCTGAAAAAAAAGGAACGACAAATCTGCTGCCGTTCGAGATTTTCGCAAGTTTTTTCTTCCGTCTGGTGCAGAAGAAAGAATCGCGTTGGTAAATTTCCGTTTTGGGTCTGCGACGCTTCCCCTTTGGGCTTGATAAAGAACCTGACAACAGATCTAGCCTGGTCCGTGAGACTTACACAGCCGTGGCAACTATCTCCAAAAAGCTAACAAACGGTTAGCAAATTCCAGTATGACATTTGTTGGTCCCCCGAAGAAAATCGCAGCTCATTTTATTGTCTTAGTGATTCGAAGTTTCTTGTATAGTGTGTTGCGGTCTGGAGCACGCCTACTAATCTATTGTTTCTTTTCTAGCAGACACGAATACACTATTTTTAGGGCATTGTGAGTTCTCCCAGCAGGCCTAGAACCAGGACAACTGTATTTCTGGAGATCTCAGAATGTTTGGCGAAAGAGAAAACAAAACAACCGTATCGGGAAGGAGCGTAAAACGAAGCACATGTAAATGGTCTCAACATGGAACTCTCTAGAAACTGTGGCAGCCACAAAACATGGTGACAGCTTGAAACTGTACATGAGTTACGATTCGGATGTGGGTTTCTACTGATCTCGTCCAGGCCGAACTGCAGTACAAAGGTGAGAGAGCTCTTCTTCATTGTATTCAGATCTGATATATCGTCAATCTGATCTATAAGATCTTAATTCTTGAGCGTTTAGGTGCCAATGGTCGAAATTTCAAAGATATTTGTTGGCTTTTATCCTCCGTCCCAATCCTAGTAGTGAAATGGTAGATTGTCCCCAATTGGGCCTATTTTGAATTGTTTTCGCCACAATGGCATAAGTGGGGCGCAGCCTGTCTGAACACCAGTAAGAACCGGGGCGCGGCCCGTGTGTCATTTTTCAATCGATTTTAGGTAGCTCTAACCCTGTGATGACTCAAAGAACCTGCCACTGCATATTAAGGTTGGTGAAAGTTTCAGTCGTTACCTGTGGCATTACTGAGATGTTACTACCTTGGTTGTTCGCGTAACCCTCCTCTGAAGCATCTAGCAGCAAGCGTAAAGTTTTGCCATTCTCTCTCCTGTTCAAGTGAATATACGCGAATCTTACATACTGTTGCTTGGTCATAGTGCCTAAAAGTGTGATATGACTCGAAGAGACAACCTCCTGCGTTATTCAAACACGTTCAGATCTAGACTCAATAATATAAGTGTTGTGACCCCTGACGCGGAAAAGCCTACATGTACAAGAAAAAGTGGTACGCATCCAGTCTTAGCGGAAATGCTAGTTGCGTATCTTCTCAGACCAGAAGAGTCCACCCGTAGTGAGAGTCCACATCTGGACTGAGCCTTAGACTTTGAAGGCTGCAGCGTGCCTGTTTTTTGACGGGTCCCAAAGATCTGCCTGTACATCATCCTCATGACCTTCCTGTTTGGGGCAAAAGTGGCTAGATGGACGCGTCTTGTTCGCGTTTGGAGGTTTATTGTCATCGATGGTGAATTTGCCTAAGTAAACCCAAGAATTAGCGCGTTGCCTCTAGATTTTCGAGAGGTCCGACCGAGTGACCATGGACCGTAGAGTCTTACCATTGTAAATCATCTCTATATATCGCGAAACTTGAGCTATAATGTCTGTATATATATATATGCTCCCTATATATTAGACCTGCTATCCAACTATACAGGAATGCCTACGGTATATATCTGAAAAAGCATTTTTTAAATATCATTTTGATCATACAGTCTGTTGTATATCTGTTGATTGACCGCATGGGTCGGTCTGGTCTTTTTATGTACATATGTACTCTATCTGACTCCTCTTCTACGTCTTAAAATGACAGTACACCCAAATATTCACACAACACAAGTAGCTAAAACCTTCAACTATACCATTGTAGGTACTTTACTGTGATGACAAGCTAGACCTTTGAGGTGATGTTTCAGCAAATATGGAACCCTTAAACCAACTTGGATTGACATTTGAGTTTTGCATGTTAACCACTGCAACTGTAGCTTTTATTCAAAGGAGTGAGACTCACCTTTCGGGATTACTTAATATGACAGACCTATACTTACAGCCAGTGATAATCTTCTTTCTTCCTCTAGATTTTCATGGTGGTATGAATTGCTACATCTTTCACGGAGATAACCGCTGTTATCTCTCATTATAGCAATCAAAGTATCGAAAGAAATATGAAAAACACAGCCAATATTTTTGGTTTACATGCGCAACCTCTTCATACCAAACACAAGCCGGTCACAATGCACGCTAAAGACTGGTTATTAGTTCTTATTGCCTTTTTCATCCCACCAATCCCTGTTTTCATTAAGAAGGGCTTCTGGTCGTCCGATTGTATGTTGTATCCCAAATGTGACACATAACATAACGAGAAGTTGTACTAACACTGCAAAACAGTCTTGATTAACGTTTTGTTGTTCCTACTAGGTTTTATTCCTGGCCTATTACATGCGTTGTACATCATCAGTCAAAACCCATATGACGAGAGAACTGGTTACCAGATTATTTCGGGCGGTTCAACTTATGGTTCAACATAGTCAACGAACAATCTTCAACCTCAACTTCAGGGAACTCCACCAGATTGGTTAGCTTGAGAACTTCTTGATGCTTGTCAGAGGATAAACGCCTCCTCCTTTTATGTTTATGCTCGTCTTTAGTTTTATATATGGTTAATAGCGACTAAGTTCCTAGTTGCAATACGTTAAATGTAGGTCAATCTTAACTGGTCCTGATCGGTAGAATCATAATGATTATAGCTCACAAGGTACACCAGAACATCAACTTGATCTCAAATGAACGCATGATACCAACAAAAGAAAGTATTATCCAAAGACTCAACTCTCAATTATTGAACACAACACCTCCAAATTTAAGAACCTCCATACAAAACGCATAGTTGAACCAAATGTGCAAGCGGCATCCTTGTAAAACCAGCCATGAAATCTGTGCGGTAGACACCACCACCAGAAAGGAGGTGGCTTCAAGCCAGACAGGATCCCACTGAACGACAAGTTAAGGATACAAATTCAAAAGAGGAGAAAACCATATTTTTTCTTCGCATAGAGACACATTGAAACGATGTTTGGCCATCTGAAGGATAGCATGATCGATCAACTTAAGTTATGCGGGGTTGGTTAGTTAACGGACAAGGTGCTTGCTTGGTCACCCAGGCACGGTTATTCAAAGGACCTGAACATGAACCAAACTTGACACCTGTGAATCTTGATCCATGCTTCAGTGGCCATATGCGGGTTGAATCTGGCCCTCCGTATTCCAGATCTGGCGCCTATCTATTTCACTAATTAACTGTCAAGAAGCTTTTAGCAGTTCATACTGGTGGAGCATAGAAAGAAAAAAAAAATTAGTCTCGGAAAAATTATTTGGTTTTGGTTTAGCCTGGCTTGTACCAACAAATAAAGGTTTGCTTATTTAGACCAAAAGAAGCGGTGCTGACTTAAGAGCTACACAATTTCTCTGATAAATTATGTGAAGTACGCTCAGAATATTTTAGAAATAGTCTCTACTACGATAGGTTAACCTTCAAGTTCCAGAAGACACACCAAACAAGTTTCGCCAAATACCTGTCCATTTCAGGTGTTGTTCAGGTTACCAGTTGCGCAAATTCGCGGAAAACGAGCAACACTGAAAAGTTAACAAAGGGGTGACAGCGCAAAGAGGTTAGGAACAGGGACTTAACGGTAAGCTAGAAGGATGAAAGTTGGATAGTGATGGAGCTCCATAAAAGCTCTCTATTTAACGTGAATTTCAACCATAGTTACAATACAAAAATTTGTGCTAGTCGCATTTGCCACCCATTCCGGTGATGACCAGTTGCTCTGTTTTTGCCACCGTGTTGTCTCTCAATGACAAAGATGTGGTTCGAACCGTTTCTAGAAAGTTTGACAAGCTTACCCGGACCTGTTTCTAGGACAGTGGTCGTCGAATTGGCCAATGGGAGCGTGTTCCGTAATTCGCGAAATGCAAAGCTCGCGAAGTTTTCGTTCTCATTTTTCAAAAAATTTTCAATTTCCAAACTTCCTGATTTTTGTTTTTTGAAGATTTTTCAAGCGTTCTTTGAATTTTGCGAAACGCAGTTACTCAATCTGGAAATTTTGCCATTTCTAATCGGGTTTTTGCCATTTTATTTCGCCATTCTACTGTTTTAGGGGATTAACCACCAGGAGTCTTGACAACTATCAAGAGGTTTGACTTTTCAGCACTTGTGTGTTTGTATTTCCTGTGTCCACTTCCCAGCTTCCTGACGCCTTCATTGTGCTGCTCAGAGGTCAAACATTTTTTTGAATACAGGGTTTTATTTGTTTCCAGACATGGTTGTTTTTGACTTAAACGATTCCGTCATGCCTGTGTCCATCGAATCTGAGAAAATCACCAGCAGCGCATCTGCATTGGATGTAACCAACAACAGAAACTCTTGTATAAAGAGAAGCAAGTCGTTTGGTGTTGCCAACTCAGTTTCATTTAACCCATATAAGAAGGTCTGTCTATCACCTCCTTTCACCAGACGCAACAGTGCTGTTCTTACTGCATTGTACTCTAGTTGCAGTGATAGTGAGGCTGATAATGACTCCCAAGATGATACATCATATTGTAACAACCAAAAACGTGCAAGAAAGAGAGCATTCTCTATCAAGAGTCGCTCTTTGAGCTTTGCTGATGACAAGTTGAACAAGGCCATTTCTAAGTACAGTGATGACGATGATGAAGCGGAAGAACAGGAGCATCATAATGCATCCTCCTCTGAAGATGTTGAGGCAAGCATCCTATCTGTTCAGAATGTCGCTTCTCCATTGAAGACCCCAGTAAACTCTCCAGTTGTTAAGAAGAGGGAGATTGGGTGTGGGCTATTTCAAGAGTCTTGCAAATCAAGTCGAAGATCATCCGCTGGCGGTGACCAAGTTGCTAGAAATCGCTGCTTTGAATACCTTGTTGGTGCCATCGATGAAGTTTGGGCAAGGTACTGTGATGTGACGTCATATGCCGAGGATGAAGTGTACCATCACAATGCGTTTGCTGCTTCCAGTTCTGCCTTACCAAATACCCCCGCCTCAATGGCACAATCTGAAGGAGATGACGATGACGATGTCGATGACGAGAATGATAGCGATGATACCGACGAGGGATACAAGTCAGCATCTACAAATATTACTGAGTATGAAAGTGAGATGGAGAGGACTGGTAGATCCAGCCTTAAGCTACAAAATCTGAAGGATCGCTTGATGAAGGCCAAGTACTATCTACAAGATTTCTTAGATACTTTTGATGAAGAAGAGTGTATTGCCTTCTGGAGGCGCTGGGATCTGGTAAAATATGTCACGATTGAGCTTGTGGAGGATGACGATGACGACGAGGTGATTGAGTCCACTATTGAGGACCTTGAAAAGGGCAGATTGTACTTCTGCGAATGAGTTTAGAGTTGTACATTAGTTTTGGTTTACTTATTAGACGGGAAACAGGGGAAATATTTTATGGAGTTTGTTATGTTTGTGATGTTTGAGTTTAGTTTTAGTTTAGTTTTACGATTTGTGGCAATATATGGCTCTTGCACATGGTTCGTTTATGTAGATCCTTAAGAAGGCCGGTTCATTATTCTCGAATGCTTCAAGTTAAGGCAGGATGAGTACGGGAGGAGAATTGTCATTTCCTTTTATTGGAACATCTCCTTAGTTTTGTTGTGCGATGCACAGCTCAGCTTTTACACACATCCTGTCTTATGTGGGATTTC
Organism: Barnettozyma populi; assembly: GCA_003706705.3. Taxonomy (NCBI): domain Eukaryota; kingdom Fungi; phylum Ascomycota; class Saccharomycetes; order Phaffomycetales; family Phaffomycetaceae; genus Barnettozyma; species Barnettozyma populi. The sequence continues at coordinate 651,870 of PPLZ03000001.1, forward strand.
AGTAACTGTTTCGTGTCGGTTTCATGGATTGTATTGTGTGTAGTATGAAAGAAAAATATGAAACAGTCAGTTGATTTTTATCACCGCTTATAAAAAACGCCTATTGAGCACCCCACACAACAGAAAGGGAGCACTCATACATATTGCAGTATCTTATCAGCAGTATATTGACATGAACCTCTCCATATCCTCTGGGGTTACTCATGACGCTAACACCAAAACCGTATCCAGTCTGTCCCAGTTCAGACAGAGATCACATTTCACTCCTGTCGTCTCGCCGCCTGCCAACCCCCAATATCAGGGGCTTTACAACGATTACACCAACCATTACATCCACTGCCGTGAAGAGAAGCCTACTGCATTTATCCGTAATGTGGAGAATCCATTAATAGGCTATCCGAAGCTCAACAAGTTGGTTGATCTCAAGACGAAGAAAGTTTCCCAGTTCAAGACTAAACCGTTTGGCTTGAGACTGGATGTCTATAACATGGTTCCTTATCTTAATAAAATGATTGCTGCCCAGATGAAGTTTGATGTTATTATCATTGGTTCATTGACAGAAAATCAATTTATACTTCCTTTCTTGGTCAATTTGCCACTAGCTAAACTGTGCTCTAAGCCTGGGTTTCTCTTTGTCTGGGCTTCCTCCTCACAGATCAACGAACTTTCAAACATTTTGAATAACCAAAAATACACCAACTGGAACAATTTCAGAAAGTCAGAGGAACTCATCTTTATTCCTGTTGATAATGAAACGGGTGATTCCTCTAATGAGACACTTTTCGAGAATAACCAATGGCATTGCTGGATGTGTATTACTGGCACCGTCAGAAGATCAGCTGATAACCACCTCATCCATTGCAACATAGACACTGATCTCAAGATTGAGAGTGGCTCTGAATCTGCTGAATCTAAATCTACTACTCCAGAATTCATCTACCGAATTGCTGAGAACTTCAGCAGTGGCAACAGAAGACTCCATATCATGCCTTCCCGATCTGGATTCAAAAGGTATGTCAAACCAAGACCTGGCTGGTGCATCGTCTCACCAGATATATTGCTCAACAACTTCAGTATCAAGGATTTTCAAGCTGAAATCAACAGAGTTGGTCTAAACGTGAAGTATGACGATGAGATTGAGAAAATGAGACCTAAATCTCCCAAGAGATTCAGTAACAATAACAGCAACAACAATACTGGCCGTAATAGCAACCACAACTAATGACTACTTTAATGACTTTACTTCTTTGATCAAAATCCCAGATTGAACTCATGGCTTTTATTTAGTCTTTCAACTACATGTTCGTTTTGCGCTTTAAATTCTGTGTCTAATGAACCTACCATTAGCACTTTATAGACGAAATGCATATTCATTTTATAAATGACCAAACCGCAACCTCGAAGGTGATCTTCCATTCTACTTGAACCACCTTTCGACACCTTCCTTAATTGGAGCCAACAAGCCCTTTTGCTTTGGAATATACTCAACTCTATGGTAAGAATTCAAATTCTTTCTCAAAACAATCTGGTAACAAGTGGCTGAACCTTGTCTGGAAATGATGGTTGAAGAGGCCAAGAAGAATTCCCAAATTCTGAACCATCTTATACCGTACTTGTTGACAACTAGGTCCTTGTTACCCATCCAGTTTCTGTACCATCTCCACAATGTAGCAGAGTAGTGAACACCAATGTTGTCAATAGAAACAGTCTCGAAGCCATTAGCTTCCAGCTTGGAAACCACGAAGTCCAAAGGAGTAGAGGCATCAGCACCCGGGAAGATGTATTTGTTCATGAACAAGCCCCAGATCAAGTCCTCGTATTGCCATGACTTTCTCAAACCAGCATACTGCAAGAAGAAAATACCATCGTCATCCAACATGTCATAGACTTGACGCAAGAAACCACCAAACTTTCTGACACCGACGTGCTCAGCCATCTCGAGACAGGTGATCTTGTTGTACTTACCGTTAGCAGTCTTAGCGTCTGGGGTGTCTCTGTAATCCATGCACAATATCTCAGATTGATCAGCGGAAATGCCTTGCAATTTCAACTTCTCATTGCCCCATTTGGTTTGGTTTCTACCCAAAGTGATACCAGTAACCTTAGCACCGTTGATTTTAGAAGCATATGTGGCTAGAGTACCCCAACCACAACCCAAGTCAAGCAAAGCTTCACCCTCTTTCAGGTCAATTTTGTCACAGACAACCTTCAGCTTGTTGTCCTGAAGTTGTTCCAAGGACTCCTCCTCTGTGATATCACCAATGACACCAGAGGTGTAAACCATACGGGAACCCAAGAACCAGGTGTAAAAGTCGTCACCACGGTCATAGTGGTCTCTGACCTGTTCCTCATCCTGCGATCTGGTGTGCATAATAACTTCCGGAATCATACCGAAAATGAAATACTTGAACAGCGATAGAGTGAAAGAGAATTGAGCCCAATCGTGTCTATACTCTAAAGTGTCCAGACAGTCACCCTTGAAAGAGACTTTGTTGTCAAAGTACAGTTCGTGAAATGTCTCCATTGGGATCTTCTTACCATCGTACTGTTCCTTCAATTCTTCAGTATGGAACTCCAAGTAATCAGTGATTGGCTTGCCTGGGAGCTTGACTTTCTCATTCAATCTTGGAGAGTATGTGGAGAACAGGGTCCAGTAAACCATCAAGATTGGGAAAAAGAGCACAACGGCGAACAAGATCCAAGTCTTCAAACCACCACCTAGCTTGTATGTCAAGTAGTATGGTAAAGCAACAATGGTACCGAACACGGCAATGTTAGAAAAGTGCTTTGAGCCAGGACCATCAGCAGGTAACGGGGCATTGTTGATGGTTGGGGAATCAGTTGTTCTGATACCACATGAGGTGGCGCTCTTTGGCTGAGGCTTTGCAGCTGGCGTTGGAGTGAACTCGTGACCGAGGAAACTCATTACAAATGTCAATTAGGGGATGAATTGGCAATTGGCAACCTATCTGGGTGAAAAAGTGAGAAACCAAGTTTTCAACGCGCAGATTTTCTGATCCTTATGGAAGAAACACACTTCGCGCATTAGAGAAAGAGAGTTCGCTACAACCGGAGAATTTCCCTATTGGGATATTATGAGGAGGGTAACCTCAGGCTTCTATAAGGTTCGAAGCGATGGTAAGAAAAGTTTCCTATCAGAAAATTTTTTATAGGTGATGAGCTTTTACTCCATAGTTAAGAAACTAATACGTCTTCTTTTTGATCTGTTATATCATGGGTAAAACACAAAAGAAGAACTCTAAAGGTCGTTTGGATCGCTACTACTACCTTGCGAAGGAGAAGGTATGTTAACACCTTAATAAGGGATGAAACGCATAGGAATTTTGATTTACTTTCCTGCACCTCATCTCATCTTTTACACAAAATACTAACCAATTTACCAGGGTTATAGAGCTCGTTCCTCTTTTAAGCTTATTCAAATCAATGAGAAATTTGGTCATTTTCTAGAGAAGTCTAAGGTCGTTATCGATCTTTGTGCTGCTCCAGGCTCCTGGTGTCAGGTTGCATCTAACTTGTGCCCTGTCAACTCGCTGATTATTGGTGTTGATATTGTGCCAATCAAGTCTATGCCGAACTGTATCACTTTCCAGTCTGATATTACTACTGATGACTGTAGATCCAGATTGAGAGGCCACATGAAGACATGGAAAGCTGATACTGTCCTCCATGACGGTGCTCCTAATGTTGGTTTGGGTTGGGTTCAGGATGCTTTTACCCAGTCTCAGTTGACCCTTCAGGCTTTAAAACTAGCTGTTGATAACTTGATTGTTGGTGGTACTTTTGTCACAAAGATTTTCAGATCAAAGGATTACAATAAGCTGTTGTGGGTTTTCCAACAGCTGTTCGACAAGGTTGAGGCCACAAAGCCACCTGCATCGAGAAATGTTTCTGCTGAAATTTTCGTTGTCTGTAGAGGTTTCAAGGCCCCAAAGAAGTTGGATCCAAGAATTCTTGATCCAAGAGAAGTGTTTGAAGAGTTGCAGGAAGGTTCTCAAGAGAAGCAGAATGAGCAAAAAGTTTACAATCCAGAGAAAAAGAAGAGAAAGAGAGAAGGTTATGAGGAAGGTGACTATACTCAACACAAGAAGACACCAATCTCAGAGTTCATCAGATGTGATAATCCAATCGATATCTTGGCCAATACCAATCAGTTTGAGCTAGACCCTGAAGACGCCGACTGGCAATCAGTAAAAAAGTTAAAGAAGACTGACACAGAGCTTTTGAATTGTTTCAAGGATTTGAAGGTTTTGGGAAGAAAAGAGTTCAAAGCCATTTTAAAATGGAGAAAAGTTGCCAGAAGACTCCTCGAGATTGAAGAAGATGATGGGAAGGATGAATCAGCTGCTGAAGCTGAAGAGCTAGATGAAGAAGCACAGATTGACAAGGAGCTTGATGGATTGAAGCAAAAACAACTGGCTAAACTGAAAAAAGAGAAGAGAAAGAGAAATGAAATGAAACAGAAGGAGATCACTAGAATGCAGATGGATATGCTCACGCCAAAGGATATCGGTATTGAAGCTGCCTCCTCTGGTGCCGAATCTCTCTTCTCTCTGAAGCAGGCTGAGAAGACTGGGATACTGGATGATCTGATCAAGGGTAAGAAGAGAATGGTATTCAGTAAAGAGGAACTTGCCAAGGATAATGACTATAGAATTGACTCTGACGATGAGGGTGGTTCTGACTTCGAAGTTGACAACCTTGAAAATCAATTGGACGGCATGTATGATGCATACCAGGAAAGAAGATCTGAGAGGGATGCCAAGTACAGAGCGAAAATGGCCAGAGGTGATGCAGATGACGATAAGTGGGATGGTATTGAGGACAAGGGCAGTGATGAGGAGAACCAGGGAGATGAGAAGGACTACGAAGAAGAGAGTGAAAGTGATTTGGATAGTGATGATGATGAGAGTATCAACAAACTAATTACAAGTTTGAAGAAACAGAATTCTGGTGGACTGAGTGATAAGGCCACTTTCCTTTTCAACGATGCTATCTTTACTGGCGTTGAAGATCACATTCCGCAAGCAAAGATTGAGTCTACTGAAGCTACGACAGCTCCTCAGTCATCTTCATCAGAGTCCAGAACGGCGTCGTTGTCCGATATCGACTTTGAAGATTCGTCTGATGATGAAGCTGCTAACATTGAGTATGTGTCTCGTCAAGAAGACGATGATCCAGAAGACTACAACTCCGATGAGGATGTCAATTTGAGAAACCATCAGAAGGAAGTTGACATTGCAACCGATCAAGCAATGACCTTGGCACACAAGTTGGCGCTTGGTCAAATAACGAAGCACGATCTAGTGAATGATGGGTTTAACAGATATTCTTTCCGAGACATGGATGGTCTACCTGATTGGTTCTTGGACGATGAAAAAAAGCACTCCAAGATCAACAAACCTATCACGAAAGAGGCTGCCTTGGCAGTAAAGGAGAAAATGAAGCAGTTGAATGCTAGACCTATCAAGAAGGTTGCCGAAGCCAAGGGCCGTAAGAAATTGAGAGCTCTAAGAAGATTGGAGAAGATGAAGAAGAAGTCGGATCTGATTAACGAGGACAGTGACAAGTCTGAGAAGGATAAGGCTGAGGAGATCTCCAAGTTGATGAGAAAGTTATCAAAGAAGGGCAAGGCTAAGCCAACTGTTACGTATGTGTTCGCTAAGGGTGCTAACAAGGGTGCTGGTAGACCAAAGGGTGTTAAGGGTAAGTATAGAATGGTCGATGGTGTCATGAAGAACGAACAGAGAGCATTGAAACGTATTGCCAAGAAGCACAAGAAATAGGCAATGCTGAATAGAAGTCATTTTTCAGTTAAGTAACCGTGTATTATTGTTCCTTTTTAGTTTCAACCTTCGAGTCGTTAGAATTGATCCTTGAGAAGGCTCTAAGGAATTTGTAAAGAAGGTACAGAACGCCCAAACACAGAGCACTCAGTGTAACTTGTTGAAATAGCTCAGTGTCCTGGATATTACCTGTTGGTATATCGAAGTCCAGCCACTTGGTGTTCTTCTGTAGATGGTAAAAAATAGTGTCACCCTCAAACAGAGACTCGTATCCAAAACCAAAACTATCGAATGGATTGTTAGAGATCTCCTCAAAGTCATCCACAAATTGCTTGGAATCACATGCCCAAAAAATCTCTGGCGTCTGGTAGACAAACTGGTTCTCCTGTGAGGGAGAGAGGTACCTTGAATGGAACTTTAGTTCGATCTCATCTTGGGTGGGATCAAGATTGACTTGAAAGAGCTGAATGGATCCAAACTGTGAGACTTTCCAGATTGGAGCTTCAAGGTCATCCTCACCCCAACTGTTGAGTAAAGTTAACGAGCTCTTGTCAAACTGATACCTGTCAAAAAAAAGTTCGTTTGAGATGGTGTTATATAGAAAGAGTTCACAACTTTGGTGAGGTGCATTTGACAGCTTGCTCAAGTTAGCGATTTTGAGAGTTGGATGCAGGCCAATTGGTTGAGAGAACTCAAACTGAACTTTGTCCTGTAATGAATGATGACGATTCTTCACAAAGAGAAGTGTCTTTGTTGGGGGTAGCGAATCTTGTGTGTCTAGCACAGTCCTTATCCCTGACAACTCGAGATCATTTCGGAAATCATTGGTTTGGAAAAGGGCAATTTCTTTGCGAATGTGTGGAGATTTTGAGATCAGAAGATCATAAGGTGATGACACCCATTGAACGCTGAGTTGTTCGTTGTCATAATTCATTTCAAAGTTCGTGATGAAGGAGATTCTGTCGAGGCCGTCTGGGACTAGTGTTCTCAAGTATCTATCGATTACTGAAGCTTTAAGTGGCTGCTGTGTATGAAATGTGGCTGATGTGGGAATTGACACTGTGCTGTTACTGTTGAACGAAATGTTGAATGCACTCTTGGTGAACTCACCGAACCTGTCGAAGATAGGTTCATAGTGGGCTTGACTTGGAACAATATGGACAGATGCTCCACTGATCTCGTAATTCTGAAAGAGAACATCAGGAATAGCATCTGGAGATGCCCACTGGATGCGGAATAGGTATATGTCACTCAACAGCTCCTGTAGTTCCAAAGGCAACTCATCCTTGGTGAATGTCAGCTTGTCCTGACGGTTTTTGAAGAGTCTTGCAGGGATTTTGACATGCTCCTCGTCTAGGAGAAGGTTGTCTGTGTCAATTGAGTTCAATGACTTAAACTGGACTGTGGTTCTCTGTCTGACCATTGTTGTGGGATGCGTTAACGTCGATAAGCTGTTTGTTGATAGTTCAATGGCAAAAAGCTAGAAGGTTAAGGGTGAGTCTGGCTTATGTAAGAGCGCTTAGTTCCACAATGCACGACGCGTGGTCTACGATTTGTGCCGCTATCTGTGGGTACTGATGATTGGCAAGGTTCTCACTACATTGAAACATTACCGAGCCCCATAGAAGCAAGGTCTGACTGCTGGCACTCCCAATTGTTTGGTATTTCGAGTCTCTACGAAGTAGATTTGGGCGACATGTGATGCCCTTGGCCAGATGACCTCGGCTGGACAGTAAGTAGTATGCCACGGCACCCAAGAACGTTGAACCAATAGAGTGATAGGGGTAAAAGGGGTTGTGTTTCTCGAGAGCGCAAGGCTACAATTGGTCGCTTCGATGTTCGCACTTATATCACGGCATTGTTGACATAGCCTGTCCTCTTGCCCAGTTAGGGGGACCGTTTAAAATTGCATGTGATTATTTGAGTTAGGTTGGCAGAAACCAGAGAGACGCGTGCGCTCATACAGCTCACAAGACACAGCCAGAGTTGTATTTCGATAACGAGCTGACAGCCTGGTTCAAGTAATGGACTGGATTGGTTTTGATTAGACCGTTCAGATGGTGTTTTTCTCGTAAGCTAGGCTCAGATGTTAACGGTGTGCACTGTTTGCTGATTTGATCTCTTTAGCAACAAGCCTGCGATTTGCTAACGCGCAGGACCGCCTAAATAGAGCGCAGCCCTAACAAACAAGAATTGTGTACAGGAGAAAGATAGAATGAAGCCTGTTCCAGCATGCCTATAGGCATAGGCATGGCGACATCTTGTATGACCTATTGCCCTTCTGTGCGTCTCTGCGGAATGTTTCCGCCGCTCTTCTCTCACCCGTCCGCCGCCAGTTGGCCAGCCACAACCCACTTTTTGCCCCAGCCTAGCACGTTCGGCAGCCTGGAGTGGTACAGAATCTCCGCCCGGTGACGCCCACCAAAACTACTGAGGCCGAGTCTCAAAACATTCACAAAAACCTTCCTCGACAAATGCCAACTTCCTATAAAGCTAGGTCCATTTCCGGATTCTGAATACTCCTTCTTACTGTTTCCCTTGATTTACACACAAACAAGAACAACTTCCCAGCTTGTCCGAACGAATAATTCGCACAAGCCATCACAGACTCCTTCCGTCAAACTGTTCTCCAACCTCCTACCGAGCTCACATCACCGTTACAACTTCAAGCGTACAGGTTCATCCGGTGATTATATTATATTCCATTAATTTTAGTTGATACTCTCCTCAAATTATAAAAACAACAATGGTTCAAATCAAGGTTAACAACTCCAACGTTTCCTACTCCGAAGACAACTCCAAGTTGACTTCCATTTACGACTACAACTCCCCAGTTGTCACCACCACTTCTGAAGGTGTCTATGAGGTTACTCCAAACACTAAGAGATTCCAATTCGATGTTGACCTGAAGACTCCAAAGACTGGTCTTTTATTGGTTGGTCTAGGTGGTAATAATGGTTCCACTTTTGTCGCTGCTGTTGAGGCTAACAGACAAAAGCTCACTTTCCACTCAAGAAACAATGGGGAGACTAAGGCTAACTACTTTGGTTCTGTCACTCAATCTGCCACTATCAAAATCGGTATCGACTCCACAGGCAAGGATGTGTACGTTCCTTTCAACTCTATCTTGCCATTTGTTTCTCCAAACGATTTGGTTGTTTCTGGCTGGGACATTAACGGTGCTAACTTGGCTGATGCTGCGAAGAGAGCGAATGTCTTGGAATGGGACTTGCAGACTCAATTGAAGGGTACTCTTTCAAAGTTCACTCCGTTAAAATCTATTTACTATCCAGACTTTATTGCTGCCAATCAGGAAGATAGAGCCGACAATATTTTCAACGTTGATGCCAGTGGTAAGGTTGATCAAACCAACAAGTGGTCTCATGTTGAGCAGATCAGAAAGGATATTCAGACTTTCAAGGCTGACAACCAATTGGACAAGGTTATTGTGTTGTGGACCGCCAACACAGAACGTTACGCTCTTGTCCAATCTGGTGTCAACGACACTGCAGAAAATTTGATCAACTCCATCAAAGCTGATCATCCGGAAGTTGCTCCATCCACTGTCTTTGCTGTGGCTTCCATTCTAGAAGGTGTTCCATTCATTAATGGTTCCCCTCAGAACACTTTTGTTCCAGGTGTGGTTGAACTTGCTGAACAGAACAACTCGTTCATTGGTGGTGATGACTTCAAGTCGGGTCAAACCAAGTTCAAGTCAGTCATTGCCCAATTTTTGGTTGATGCTGGTATCAAGCCAAAGTCTATTGCCTCTTACAACCATTTGGGTAACAATGACGGATACAACTTGTCTTCCAACGAGCAATTCAAGTCGAAGGAGATCTCCAAGTCTTCTGTCATTGATGACATTATTGAGTCCAACCCAATCTTGTACAACGAGGAGTTGGGTGCTGGTGTTGACCATACTGTTGTTATCAAGTACATGAAGGCTGTCGGTGACACCAAGATTGCTATGGACGATTACTACTCCGAGTTGATGCTTGGTGGTTCCAACAGACTTTCTGTCACTAACATTTGTGAAGATTCCCTATTGGCAACTCCATTGATCATTGATTTGGTCATCGTTGCTGAGTTCCTATCCCGTGTTTCTTACAAGGAACTACCAACTGTTGAGGCTAACGGTAACGGTAACGGCAACGGCCATGCTTCTGAGAAGGGTGAATCCTTGTACCCAATCATGGGCTACTTGAGTTACTGGTTGAAGGCTCCGTTGACCAGAAGTGGTTTCCAAGCTATCAATGGTTTGAACAAGCAGAGACAGGGCTTGGAGAACTTCCTGAAGGTGTTGGTTGGTATTCCAATCTCTGATGAGTTGAGATTCGAGGAGAGATTGCAATAGGTCTTCTCTTTGATGCGTGCCTAACGGCCTGAAACTGATCTTTTTTCCACATGGCGTGGTTTTTTTCTGATTGGTTGTTTTTGTATTGTTCAATTGATGTTCTGTTTTGCTTGGTGTTAGTCTGTAAGCCACCTCTATCCTGTGCTGGAATGACTGCGCTCCTTTGTTCAGCCGTTCATCCTAGAAAAAGTGAACGACAACAAAAAGTTCTTAGGTTGAACTTTAACAACAACAGAATTCTACTGCCAGTTCCATGTGCACCAATCACCGATTACTATAACGCTAAACTCACCTTCACATAGCCATGTCTCAAACCGGCTACCAAAATCTCTTGGAGAGGGAAAACAGTCTTTCACAAGAGGCATTGACGCCACTCTCTTATGACAGCATCAACCCCAACGGTTCACCACCGTTCAAGCTCATTACACAACAACCGACATCAGCCAGTGCTCTATCTGAACCGTATTTCTCAACATTGAAACGATACAACAGTCAGCCAGATGAAACTCAGCCGTTGTTATCATCATCGTTCCAGAACTCATCGCCACTTTCATTACCAAGTGATCATTATCACACCAGCAGAAGGAGAAAGTCTAGCCTCTCACAATCTCTAATGTCTCTTGATCTCAAGCAGATCAACAATAAAGTGTCGAAGTGGACGCAATCGCTGTTCTCCTCAAATACTAGCAAGAGAACCCACGAAATTCAATACAGTGTATTCAAACCCCCACAGAACGTGAGACCCTTGACGAGGTTACCACCACAGGGATTCATTGACGCTGGTCCTGTAACTCGAGACGATTTTGATCGTCTTGTGAAAGATGTAATTCGCGTGATAGATCAGTACAAGCCGCAAAGAATCAAGGCTGGGAGCTCAGGAAGTTACTTCATATATAATTCAGAAGGATCCATAGTGGGTGTTTTCAAACCGAAGGACGAGGAACCTTACGGACCACTTTCGCCCAAATGGACGAAGTGGTTTCATAGAAACTTGTTCCCGTGTTTCTTTGGGCGCAGCTGTCTGATTCCTAACTTGGGTTACATTTGTGAAAGTGCAGCGAGTCTTTTGGATTGCCAATTGCAGACATATATGGTCCCGTATACTGCAGTTGTGTCACTTTCAAGTGATTCTTTCTATTATTCCTACTGGGATCGTCGGTCTAAGAAACAATTGCCTGCTAAAGTAGGGTCCTTTCAGTTGTTTCTGAATGGATATATGGAGGCGGACAAGTTTTTGTCCAAATATCCACTTCCAGGCTCCAGATGGGCTCTTCCAGGGATGTATTACACATACAATGGGCTACCTGTCCCTTCCACAAAAGATCCAGCTGATCCACTAACAGTTCAAGAAGATGCTGAGATTGACCTTGATGGTAATCCAGAGTTCATTTGGACACCTGAAGTTATTCAGCAGTTCAGAGAGGAACTTGAGAAATTAGTTATCTTGGACTACATTATGCGCAACACTGACAGAGGGTTGGATAACTGGATGATAAAAGTTGAATGGGAAATGCGTGCCAGTGGCAAGAAGCATCCGGTGATCAAAATTGGCGCCATTGACTCAGGGTTGTCGTTCCCTTGGAAGCATCCAGATGAATGGAGGTCATATCCATTTGGTTGGTTGTTTCTCCCTGTCAGCATTATAGGTCAACCATTTTCACAAAAAACAAGAAATCATTTCTTGCCGTTGCTAACGTCAACTAAATGGTGGGAGGACAGTTCATTACTTTTCAGGGAATTATTTGAGAAAGATTCAGACTTCAAGGAGAGAATGTGGAGAAAGCAGTGGAGTGTGATCAAAGGTCAGGTGTTCAATGTTGTTGAGACTTTGAAAAATCCTACACATGGTCCATTGGAATTGGCTCGACGTACCAGAGTGCTGGTTTACGATCAAGAAATGGAGGTCTCAGTGACAATTCCTATTTCAATGATGAAGCATGCGATGAACACACCCTTGTACAATCCACATCAGGGACTCACAAAGAGTGGAAAGAGTCTACCACAACTTCCACTTTTATCTGCCAATCTTAACAGCATTAATGAAGATAAGGATGAAGACTATTTGGATCAACAAAGTGGCGATGATGACGAATTACAGAGAAATTGGAATGAGTTACTGAAAGGTGATATCAATGAGAATGAGTTTCAATCACCCAAACTTAAGCGGAAATCCCTGAACTTGAATGTTGATGCTGGCAGTCAACAAGATAGTGCATTTGTGGACTCATCAGCAACCAAGAGGGTCATAATTGAGAGAATCCATGCTGTGACATCCAAGCCTCCTGTATTTACATGTTGCTGATCTTGCTATATGTTAATAGCTATGTGTATGTGTATAACAGCTTCAATTTGTTCAAGAAAAGCTTTGACTAAGGTTTATGCTTTATAAGGTTGACTAAGTCATGTTGGATATACCTGGGGCCTTGCTTGCAAAAAAGAACTGAAAACTTATCTTATCATCAGATATTCCTTGTACTTATCGTCAGTGAACACCACAAGAAGTTCTTCTCGTGTCAATTAAGCAAGGAAATATTCCTCAAACTTCCGGAGCAGCTTTGACCACAGCAATTGACGGGTTGAGTTGTGCCTACAAACCGTCACCAGTCCTATGTATGCTTTTCACTCCCTGAAGGCGTGAAGTCGAGTCGAAATCCCATAACGTTTAAAGAAATACAGCACTTGCAGTCGACACAAAACACCTTCTGCCTCAGCTTGTGTTTTATTCAAGTCTAAAAATGGTCAATCAATTCGCTGTGATGGTGGGTTTTGACCCTTTGTCGTTTCTACTACATGTTTAAATATTCATGAGTTTCGATTCTCCAATGCTACCTTTAGCTATTTCAATGGCCAGAATGGATACTCAAAGGGTCACAATTTTTGGGCGTATATGGTATTGAACGGTAGTTGCAGGTGGCATATCCGGTAAATGGATCAATGAGTGTCATTCCAGAGTCATATTGACTACAGTTGGCTACAGCTGGCTGCATGTTCACACTATGGAATTTATATCATTCCGCGAGTGGTGATATCAAGGTTTACTAAAGCAAACAGAAGGTCAATTAGAAAAAAAAAAAAAAAAAAGGAAGAGAGAGCACATACCTATTCTGGTAATTTTCGCGGATATATGCTCTAACAGTCAGTAGTCGGTTCTTACTGCCGTTTGGATCGATCCAACTCTTCGATATGTCTTTTGAAAAATTCTCAATACAGCTTGATAAGAACACAATCTATCGCAACCTCTCTTGATGTCATTTGAGGACTCCCGTGACATTCTCTCTGTTCAGTCGCACGTTGTGCATGGGTATGTGGGAAATCGCGTTGCGACTTTCCCACTTCAATGCCAAGGTTGGAATGTTGATGCATTGAACACAGTGAATTTCTCTAACCATACAGGCTATGGTTCTGTTAAGGGTACGAAGATCACACCCGATGAGATAAGGGCACTTTATGATGGACTTCAACAGATTGGCTTTACCTATGACGCTTTTTTGACTGGATATGTCCCTGGCGCTGATGCCTTGAAAGTAGTTGGGGAGATTGGATTAGATGTCAAGAAGAAGAACCCAAATGCCGTATGGTTACTTGATCCAGTAATGGGTGATGAAGGAAGACTCTATGTAAGTCAAGATGTGATCCCCACTTATCGGGAACTGCTTCTCAGAGGTGGGATCGATATCATCACCCCAAATCAGTTTGAAACCGAGTTATTGGTTGGGTTCGAAATCAACTCATTAGACTCAATCAAGAAGGCCTTGTCAGACTTACACATCAAGTTCAAGGTCAACAATGTTGTGATATCCTCAATGAAGTTACAAGCGGAAGGCTTCGACTCGCAAAAGTTGCTGACCGTAAGTTCAAGATACCTGGACGGAGAGATTTTCAGCAATGTGTTTGAGGTCCCATATATCGAGTCATACTTCACTGGTGTTGGTGATCTATTTTCTGCCCTACTGATTGATAGAGTTCATACCTATTCTAAGGAGAAGAGTGGACAGGCCAAGGACTTTCTCAACAACGCGGTTAGTGAAGTTCTGAGTGTGATGTCCATCGTTCTTAACGTCACTAACGAATCTGCAAAGAGAGCACTGGGCCCAACAATGCAGTGCAAGATGGGATCTGCAGTCACTATGAAAGAATGTGAACTACGACTCATTGAATGCCGCAAGGTGTATGGAAACAAAGAGAAGAAGTTTGTGTCAAAGGTTATATAGATTACTAATAGATTACATAGTCATATTAGGAGTGCAGGGACTAGCAGCCAGGAAGCAGCCAGGCAACGAGATGTCCGTTGTTTGGGGCCTTGCGGACTGAACCACAGTAGAGTTTGAGGTTATAGTCTTGTTCACAACCAGAGCGGTTGAGTAATGTATTTGTACACTCCAGGATCGTTGTAGTTATCGGTATGATTCTTGTGACTTGTGATGTTTTTTTTAAGCGGCAACCACCAAGGTCTGTGTTACTGATAACCATCAAGGTGCATACCGTATGGAATACTTAAAACTTTGAAGAGAACTTTCAATGCTATCCAACTACTTCTGCATTGTGGAACATCAGCATATCCTCTGTTGTATCCATATCATCACTTCCTTGGTCAGTCACTCGTTTGCATTAGCATCACACATTACCAATGAGCAGCATAGCAGACCAGATTCTGCGACTTTTCACTAGAGACACTGATGGCATGGTGGTTGAGGAATGTGCCACCACAAATGATTACGATGGTAACGACCATCTTCGGATTCTTGCTGTCTTCATGATTATGCTCTCTTCTGCCTTTGGAGCGTTCTTCCCTATTCTATCTTCAAAGTATTCATTTGTGCGGCTGCCTAACTGGTGCTGGTTCATTGCAAAGTTCTTTGGTTCAGGAGTGATCATTGCCACGGGTTTCATTCATCTTTTAGAACCAGCATCCGAGGCCCTAGGAAATGCTTGTCTTGGTGGCACATTTGCAGAGTACCCCTGGGCCTTCGGTATCTGTCTCATGTCACTTTTTGTTTTATTCCTCACAGAGATGCTTGCCCACCACTATGTTGCAAAGACTGTTGGTGCTGATGGGAATGTCCACTCTCATTCGCATTTTGGGAATTTTGAGCAAGGTCATACGGAGGCAGCCTCATCCCTAAGCCCAAACGACTCTGCTGATGAAGGTGAGTTCCAAAAGGGATTACTCAAAACATCATCAACGCATACTGCCCCTAATACCAGCCCTTCACAAGTAGTTGGAGCGAACCATTATAGTCATGATGCCGACCATGTTGATCTCGAAGCATTCAACCCAGATGATGCGGCAAAATCTCAGGAAGCCTACCTGAATCAGATCCTGTCAGTGTTCATTCTTGAGTTTGGTATCATTTTTCATTCAATCTTCGTTGGTCTGTCACTCGCTGTTGCAGGTGAAGAGTTTAAGACTTTATTTATCGTTCTAATTTTCCACCAGATGTTTGAGGGTCTTGGTTTGGGTACGAGAATTGCTGACACTCCTTGGGACGATGGCAGAAAGTATACGCCATGGCTATTGGCACTTGCATTTACATTGTCAACTCCTATTGCCATTGGAATTGGAATTGGCGTTAGACATACTTTTGTTCCGGAGAGCAGAACTGCACTGATTGTTAATGGGTGTTTTGACGCCATTTCAGCGGGTATCTTGTTGTACACAGGACTAGTGGAGTTAATGGCACACGAATTCCTGTATTCTAATCAGTTCAAAGGAAAAGATGGCCTTAAGAGATCACTTCTTGCTTACTTTATTATGTGCTGGGGTGCAGGCTTAATGGCCCTGCTGGGAAAGTGGGCCTAACACACGGTCATGGTGAAGATATCTAACGAAATACCTCTACGAAAACATTAGTTTCTTCTGTAAACAGTTCAAAAGTGCATTGAATTAGTGCAGCGTCTCGTAAACTCTCTTCTTCGCTGTGTTGTCAAGATTCTCCCTATTTTCATATTCATCAATAAACTCCATGTTGTGATGCAAGTTCCACTGGTTCTTCAAGAACCTCAAACCTTGAGTATTAAAACCAAGTTCATCAGACGTCTGTTTCAACTCTTTTCTCAGCTTATCCTTCACATCGTCTAACTGGATCTTGATCTGCTCATTCTTCATACTGTTGAGTTCGTGCAGGTTTGATCTAATTAAAAAGAATAGCACTCTGCAGATCAAATTGACACGCTCTTTTAAAATAGCATTACTCCTGCACCAAGTACCGATGACCTGAAAGAACTTCAGGACAAATGAAAATGGCAAGACCAAAAGAGCATCGTCAAGCTGTGAAGGTTTAATCTTCACAAGTACATCAAGAATGTAATTTGATCCACTCTTGTTCATAGCTTGTAGTAGTGGATCTTTGGAGGGCTTAGTTGGCTTCTCACCAGCGTTGGTTCTCATCCACTTTGTCAAAAGGGATTGGTACTCAGCCTCATCGCTAATATCTTTGCAACCCAACTCCAAGGCCTCCAAAAGCTTTTCACCAGCTTTCAAGGTTTCGATAGTTTGTTGCTTCACGGCAGATGACTCGTCTTCATTGTCGCCTTCATCCTTCTGTGGTCTCTGTGTGATGTCATCGCCTTCCAGATTGTTGAGTAGAGTAGTTTCATATTGTTCATCCATCTCCTTTTCCTTCTCCTCTTCAATGAAGACTTGATCATCAGTCTCTTCCCATATTCTAATACTATGGTCATGAGCAGTTGAAACAACAAATGAAGCATCATTGGCAACAGCTATACTCCAAATCTCAGATTGATGTGCGCTCAATTTCTGAATACATTCAAACTTGTCACCGTCCCAATACTTCAAAAGACCATCCTTACCGGCACTAAAGAAGTGGTGTGTCTCAGGCACAAACTTAACATTCATAATGGAGTCCTGGTGCCCAAAAATCGATTTGTGACAATCACCAAAGTCCAAGCCCCAAATTTTAATATTTTTATCTGCAGAAGACGTGATGATTAGTTTTGAATCAAATGAGATGTCAATGGAAAGAACAGGAAGTTTGTGACCGTACAAACTCAAGAAAAACTTCAAAGTATCAAAAAAGAAGACTTTAACGGTGTTGTCTAATAACGACACAGCAAGGTATCTCGAGTTTGGTGATATTCTAATGGCTAAGATATCATCAGTGAGTTCAAGGGTCTTATGGTGGGAAATCTTCAATCTCTGTTCTTCACTATCAACCTTGAACTCCCAGAATTTGATCTTCTTATCAGCAGAACCAGTAACTAAAGTCTTACCATCAGTAGTTAAGTCCAATGACCAGATAGCAGCTTCGTGTGCCTTTACAGTTTCAAGCAAAGTTGATGTAGCAAGATCATAGAGCTCAAGTTCACCTCCTCTCGTCCCCAGAACAATTAACGACCCACCAGGAAGAAACTTACATGTTAAAGCATATCCACATTCAAATGTTCTAAGACAGTTAGTTGTTGCAACATTCCAGATCTTGAGCAGACCGTTTGAGGCAGACGCTATTAGCTTGTTATTGTCACTGATGTCCAATGATCTGATGTCCGTTCTGTGTCCTTGCAAGTCAACAGTAAATGATTTGACAGGAGGGGACACTTCTTTGTTGGAGTATGCAATAGTATAAGACTCCAAAGTGTTACTGGATGTGGATATAACGATATCTAGCTTGGTGCTTGAAGTACTGGACCAGGTGGCTTTGTTGATCTTGTAAATAGATCTAAGAGTTTGGTAAGGTTGAATTTGCATGTTAACGGCAGATTTTTTTAATGCTGTGGCGACTTCATCAGCACCATACCCCTTTTCCCTCAATCTCTTTTCTCTTTTCTTATATCCCTTAGCAATTTCCTCATCGGTTCTGATTCTAAATATCTCCATGGTCTTATCAGCGCTCTGAACATAAAAGAAGGTGTTTGATCCAACCTTAATCTGGGAGATTTCGACACCACGGGCCTTGCTCTGCTTTTCAAATGACCCAAAGTCTTGGATTTTCACGTCTTGCGACAGATCAAACTTCCAAACCTTGAGAAGGTTGTCTCCACCACTGGTAATGATAATATCACCAATGATCTCAAATCCCCAACACTCACCGATATGAGCAACATGTGTTTCAATACACTGCTGCGATTTAAGATCCCATAGTTTAACTAGACCATCCTTGGATGTACTGACCATATATTCGTCATCAAACCATAGGCCAGTGATTTGATCCTTGTGACCTCTCAATTTGAACAATCCGACCTCACCAACCAAGTCCCAGAAGATGATGTTAGAGTCACTAGAACCTGAGATCAGTCTTGTTCCTTCATTATCAAACCTTAAAAGTGTTATGTTTGACTTGTGACCATGGAAGTTGATCAATACAGTACCAGAAATCAGGTCCCAAACCTTAATCGAACCATCTTCATGTCCACATGCCAAAATATGGGTATCCTCATGGTACACAATAGCAGTGATTTCTGACGGTTTCCCTAGTTTAGCATCAGATGCACCAGGTGGTAAGCCATCTCTCAATCTCTGAACTAGTTCACCGGTCTTGATGTCCCAAAGAAGAATCTCTTCAAGACCTGCTGTGATGATCTGACCAGAGGACGTCTTATTAGTAGGACGGAGCCAGACAATGTTAGACTTGGATGACACAACACCAAAGCATTTCGCTTGTTCAAAACGTTGGTAGGATTTCACCATTAGTTGGATGAGTGTCTAGTAGTAATTTATTAACGGAAAGTACTATGAACACTTTACTAATGAACAAAAAATCTGCTTTAAAAAAATTTTGGTGATGAGCGTTACGTAATCACTCCATCTATATTATGTAATGATTTTTGATTTAGAGGCCACAGACATCTACTTATCCACGTCAAATTGATCAATAAAATTCCTAAAGACTTTATGATATACGTTAGAGGCTTACAGATAAGGTAAAAGAAACCAACGTTCTTCAAATCAATCAGTCATTTAGACATAAAACAGATTTATTCTTCAAAAAGGGAACAAAGACAGAAGTTTTCACTTGTTTTGATCAACAGACTTGGAAATACCAATCCCTTGAACTCTTTGTGTATGTGCTGTGTTGGCTGGCCACTTTCTGACGCTTCTGATTTCATCAGAAGAGAAGCCTGGAACTCTGATGTTCCAATTCTTCTCCAGGTGAATTTGAAGGTCCTTGGCTTCCAAGTTCTCGCCCTTACGGTGCTTAGCCAGACGACAGGCAAATCCAGTGACATTAGACACAAATTCATCTGCCAAGTCAAGGAGCAGTTCTTCAACATCACCATCAATCACAGTTTGACCATCACCTTCATCTGCTCCAACAATCTTAACCAACTCACTTAGTTTTCTCTTGGACAGAACGCGGTCACTTTGCATCTCAAAAGGTGGAAGTTTTAGAAGAGCTGGTGTGGTTAGGGCAGGGGAAGCAAAGCCATTCCCCCCAGTGAGGCTTGGTCTGCTTTGAGTAGCAGTGATTGCAGTAGGCGGCTTTAAATTCAGCTGTGCTGGGATGTTGATAGATGAAACTGAAGACTTGTAGATGTTTGCACTGGCATTGCTCACACCAGCAACTGCTTCACTTGGTCTTGCAGCAGCATTCACATTGGTGACAGGGGTATTTGGAGAGGCTGATGTACCAACTCTATTGAGGTTAGCATTAGAGAATTCACTATTAGGCTGTGGAGTACCAATACGTGATCCAGTAACTTGTTGCTGTGGTGGTATAGTCTTTCTTTGTACTGGTGGAGACTGTTGAGGTTGACTGTTCGGAAGTTGCTGAAAGTTTG
Organism: Barnettozyma populi; assembly: GCA_003706705.3. NCBI lineage: Eukaryota > Fungi > Ascomycota > Saccharomycetes > Phaffomycetales > Phaffomycetaceae > Barnettozyma > Barnettozyma populi. The sequence goes on from PPLZ03000001.1 coordinate 671,766, forward strand.
GAGCTGAGACAGCAGGTGATTGCGGCTTGCTGAGCTGATGTTGTGCGATCGGTTGATTAGGAGCAGTGTTTGATATTTGGTGGAACTGTTGAGTTGGTTGAGAAACCATAGGTGGCTGTTGTTGAAACTGGAAGTTCTTGTTTTGTGGGTTGATCAAATTCTGAGCTTGATTTGCTTGATTTTGGCCATTCTGCAAGTGAAAACTGCTACCTGGAGGTAACTGAGACATTGTCTGAGTAGTTGTCAATTGCGGTGTGTTCCCCCCAGCTGAAGCTGGATTAGCAATTCTGTTTGCAATTTGAGGTTGAATGTTTGGGTTTTGCTTAGATAGTTGTTGAGTCAGGCTCAATGCTGCATTTTTGTAACTTTGGAAACGTTCTCTCAAAATCTGCTCTTGTTGCTCCATCTTAGATAACGCGTCAGGTGTCATCGTGTTGGACTTTTTTGCTTCTTCAATGATTTTTAGCTTTTTACTGTACTCATTGAGAATGATCTTCAGCTGCTGTAATTGTTGAATTGGGGTTTTAGCTTGTTGTGTCAATGGAGAACCAGTATGGGCCATTGTATTTGGGGATGCCGTGGCGCCTCTAGTAGCACTATTGTTACCAAGGTTGTTGCTTTGGCTGGCTGGTCTTGGTTGTTGAATCTGCTGTGGGTGATTAATTGGGGAGGTCTGTTGTTGCATAGGAGTCACGGCTTGTGGTGAAAATTGAGGGTGTTGAATTTGAGGAGATACATTGTTTGGAGTTTGTTGAGCACTCAATGCGCCCGGCATGTTATTCGCAACTGTTGCATTATTATTTCCGGCATTGCCATTAAGGTTTCCCGCTTGCTGTTGTTGCTCTTGATACTGTAGTAGGATACTCTTGATTCTATCAGCTTTCAGCAAGTGTTGCTTACCTTCAGGGGTATCAACACCAACCTCCTTTGCTTTATTGATCTCAGCTGTGCAGTGTCTGGCCAGTTGTTGGATCTGGTTCAGCCCAATCTGAACACGTGGTTGCTGTCCCTGCGGTAAACCTGGGTTGTTCTGTTGGTTCATCGCTTTCTTACAACCAATGGTGAACGGAGTCTTGTCGTTGTTTTCACTTTGTGACGATCCTCGTGTTGTTGATGTGTTTGTTTTTCTTCGAGAAGAGGATGAGATATTTAAGAGTTACCCGGCAGAAACAAATAATTCCTACGGCAGGGTGGTGAATGAAAGCTCGCGTCAATAAGTTGAATCGTATGTAGCAACGTCAGTGGTTATTCCGGCCATAGTGTTCATGGTGATATTCAACAAACTCATCGATCAAGCTTGGCCAGGCTGCATTTTCGTCATAATGCTCTAGCTCCGGATCTTTGTCGTAGTCCTGGAGGAAAACAAAGAACATGTTCCAAGTGTCCCTCGAAATAGCCTGTTTCCACTCTTCATTCAAGAATTTAATCCATCTCTGTATCTTCTCCCCATATTTTGGTAAGAGAAGTAGCTCCCAGTAAGCAATGGCTGTGTCAAGTGGTAGCGTTCTTTGACCCTCATCCAAAAGAAAAGAGAAGGCAAACTGATAAACCTGCTTCAAGTATGCGATATCAGTGTCCAATCTCTTGTCTAACTGCTTGATGTAGTTTTGCATGTCTTTTATGGTCTTTGCATTAGCGCTTTTCCACTTAAGGATGAAGCTTCTGCGCTCAAACACACCTACTGATGGTGACTCAAGGAACTCAGCCAGTGCCAATGTCACTCTATCTTCTGGCTCGTACTCTAGATCAGCGAGATAGTTCATCGTACCATCAATGCCAAACTCATCATTACCAGAGCCATCTTTGTACTTGTCGAAAAGGGTACTGAGTGTTTTGTTATCGCTGCGTGCCCCTGAACCCTGGTGTGATAGATAGTCATTGATCGCCAGCTCTAGGTCATAGTTCGAGTTTCGTAGAAAGTTATCAGCAATGGCGGCGGTGGTTTGTGTAAAATCAATAAACTGGTCCTTCAGTTGGAGCTGTATGCGTGTCTGGCGGGACATTGGAGAAATTCCTTGTGTTTAATGCACTTGTTACTTGGGACCTTCACCAAATCTTCATATATGTTCCAAACATGAAATATCAAATATCAGATATGATTACCTCATCATAAGATAATGGATCTTAAATCATGAATCTGTAAAGCCGAAATCCGAATCCGTTGTTTACATCAACCACAAGGAAGCCATTTAACCTGACAACACTCCAATTGCTCAACAGTTGGCTTAATGATCACATCAGAGCAGTTTAACGATGTATTTCCTGTGCCAGAGTCACCATCTGAAGGGGACTACCAAGCAGTGGCTTATTGGCTTATGAAGCATGACCACAAGGAACCTAGCCAGCGTGTTAGAGCGGCAATCAAGTCTATGACAAAGACACCCAACGTGCACACTCTGTTGAAGATTTACCAGGACCAAATGCGCTTAGACTTACACAAAATGCCAACCTCAGATCTGAAGCAGTTGAGAAAGCTCAAGGAGTACTACGTCTTCCCTGTTTATTACTTGTCCCTATCTGAGTCTGAATTTCTCACCTTTGAACGCACATTGAACACACTACTCAGGTTCAGAGTGCCGAAGTTGACTGATTTATCACATCTTGACATTGACTTCTTAAACTCCATTGAGTGGGACATGGCGGACATTTCTAAATTGAACTATGAGGAAGAGCTCAATCTGAAGATCAAATCTTTTGAGCAAGTATGGACCAGATCAGTGCTTAGAGAGCTTGATCAGAGCGAGCTAGCGAAGAAAAAGATTGCAAAACTTCGCATATCTGAAATCTACTATATCGTTAAAGCGTTTCCAGACTCTACGCCAGCGTTATCAGATCTGAAAAACTCGATTGACCCTTCACAGAGGACTCTCCTCATCACTACTTTTACCACACGTTGTTCCCAGACTTTGCTACATGCAGGAACCAACACCAATGAAATAATTCTGTTCTTGGTATCGACCATCAAATCCTTCCTCATCATTGACCCGAGATCAGTGTTGTTGGACAATGCTTCCAGACCTATAAGGAAGTATCTAAAAGAAAGGGAGGATACCATCGCAAACATTGTAAATGGTCTCATCAGTTATGATGAAAATCCATTGGACATCCTATCACTAGAGCTTGCCAAAAAGACGTATTTTACCATCAACAATTTGACCTTTGACTGGTTTCCTGATCCGATTGATGCACTTCCTGATTTCAGAAAGCAAGATATTATTGAATCGTTGATTTCTATCTTTGACACAAAAGGCCTCTTTATTTCTGAGTTGGTGAAGGCCTTTTCAAAGAAGCTATTGTCTATGTCTGAAGGGTATAATATCGATGATATAAACGTTAAACTACAGCAGTTGAAGTGGAAGTTTGAAGACAACGATCTAAACAATTTGGATGTGATGCTGAAGGACATAGTCGATTCAGAACGGATTGACGCATTTATGCACAACGATATCCCTGATCTGTCTCCAGAGTTTCATTTATCACTTCTGTCTTACATGTATTGGCCAGAGTTTGAGTCCGCGGAGTTTATACTCCCACCAGACATCGAGCGGCAAATGAGTCTTTACTGCGATGCATATCAACTAGATCAGAGAGGGAGAAGTTTGAAATGGATTGATTCAGGTATTGTGTCCATTGACCTTCAAATTTCGGGCATGATTTTATCGTTAGAGGTTTCACCATCTCAAGCAGTTGTTATCAATTGTTTTGATGAATGCTCAAAGGCGTTGTCACTTCAAGATGTCATCTCGAAGTCAGGTATGGCTGATGACAAAGCCACCAAAGCACTGGAGTTTTGGGTTCAAAAATCTGTGTTAAAAAAACAGGAGGGAAACTATCATGTCCTAGAATCAATGACTGGACCATCAGATTAACGTTAAGCCCTGGGTTGTCCATTCATTCATATTATATGCTTAGCACATCACCAATCGCTACTGAGTGACTCTATATATAATCAATAAATGCATATATCATTAATAGTAAAGTGATCTAAATCCACAATCATGCTTTCCCCAGTACGTGCCCATACTGTACTTCAACCTGCCTCACCAACTTCTGGAGTCCAACAACGACGAGTTGATGTGTCAACCCAGGGAAATTCTGTCTGTTTAATCCAAACCATTCCAATGGTGGCGTAGCATCGCCCAATTCTTTCAGCTGAGGTGCCTCGATGATAGGAGTCTCAAGAGCAACATAGTGATACCGATCACCGAGGGTCACATCCTTGATCATTTGGTCAATCGTCTCATCAAGGAATAATGGCACCTTCTCTTTATCTTCACCAGTTACATCCACAATCTTCGGGTCTTTTGGAAGTCTTGTTGCTAATGCATTCACATGGATAGCCCACATCTCACGAATGAAACCAATTGAGCCCAGATTCCAACGAATATCAACTTTTCCACCAAATGAGCTTCGGTACACAAACTCAACAACTGATGAGTTCGATTTGGTAAAGGTGGTCATCGAGCACTTCAAAGAAGGAAAAATAAAAATTCCGCCACCTTGTGCATTTCTGCTATTTTCAATAAATTCATCAACAGTGAGTGTGTTTATGGAGTCTTCTGGTAGCTGCGCCTTGTAAGACGATAGAGATACATTTATATCTTCCAAATTCATTTTCAGATCTGTCTCCAACTTATCCATTCTTTCGATCAACTGCTGTCCAAAGTTCGCGTTCATACCTCCAACATTCACAATTAGAACCTGAGAGTCTAATAGAGACCCTGGATAGACATGAACCAAACAATTGCCAAGTTTAACTTCAAGTTCGGTTCTAAGGCCAACCAGTGTATCAACAATGCTATCGTCCTCAGAATGTGCATCAGCGACATTAACAGTATCATCAGCCAAGTACTGTTTGTACGAGTTCTTATTATCTTGACGTATGCGCGATAGCGTGTTGTAAACATCCACAACATTGGATGCTGCAAAAGATGTCAAAAACACCTCAATAGAGTCACAACATGCTCTCGCCACAAGTCTGTCTTGAAGCACCTTTTCCACATCAACCTGGTTGAACACATTGATAAACGTCTTTCCAACCTTAGCGATAAGAAATACATTATAGTCAAATGAGGCCTTAGTTTGAATTGCACCAAATCCAAAAGATAGTTTAACAGACGGTGAGCCATTAACTTCTCCAGAAACAGACCAGTGAATGGATGTTTGGATCTGTAAGTCAGCGATCATCAGATGGCCACTTAGTCTGCCCTCTGCTTTCAAAGCCATGTTATCCAAGACAACCATCAAATCCTGTTGACGGTCTGATTCTCTTCTGGATCTCAGAACAATATTGTCAAAATTCAAATCAAGAACCCCAAGGGAATAACCCAGGTCGATCTCAAAGTCAAGATCCTTCACCGAGAGATAAACCTCCCAAGGGATCATAGTAGTGCTAGAAGCCCTCTGTAACTTTCTGACGATAAGTTCATTAGATGCATTATCCAAATCAACTCCAAGCGAATGAACACTGTTAGAGGAGGAAGCACTAGAAAACTTCCAAAGATCCATGAATAAATCAATGTCCTGCAGTTGCTTCAGATACAAGTAAGACTTGACCTTCTCGAAGTGACTGTTGGTGTACAGTTTAAAGGAGTCGTTTCCATATAGCGTAGCAATTAATAAAGCTTCTTCAACTGATACTGAGCCACTGACTTCTCTGGAAAAAGAATGTTGTAGAGAAGCACCAATCTTCCCCAAACGGGCAATACCCGATAGTGGGTAACTATCATCGTCTTCATTTGTCCCAAAGAAGACATCAATGCTCTCAATCCCCACCACAGTCTGTATCTTGGCAGATGGTTCACAACTTAACGTCAACTCCTGCTTGTCAATATGCAAGGAGAAACGCATTTGGGTGTTATCAAATAACTTCAAGAGATCATTAAGATCTGCTCTTGTTACAGAAGATTGTTTCGGTGGTCTTTCGAGACTGGTTGATGATAAAACATCCTGTTTTCCCACATACCTAACAGTTTCCCATACATCGCAAATGACTGGAACACAGGTGCTGTGTAAAACATTGCTTGAGGAGAATGTGAAAACTTGAAAACTGAGATAGTGCTTCTTAAACCCAGAGGTTTTGGCGTAGTCAGTAACAATCTTGATAGCAGGGGCTTTGAGCTGAAACGAAGGTGCATATGGATCATTCTCATAGGTGAAGTCTTCCCATTTTGTCATTCTCACAATGGCACCAGCATATTTCATTGTGAAGTTTATCGAGGTCACATCTGACGGCAAGCTGTAGTTATCTTGGATCGGTGAGGTTTTTGAAGTAGTTTCTTTCTCAAGCAAAAACTCGTCCCTAATCAAAGTGTCCATAACAGCAACAGACTTAATCAACTGTTCCACAAACAGAACTGATGATGTGATGAACTTGACATCAAGTTCTTCACCAGTCAAGTTGATTTGTATGTCTTTATTGGCCTTAGTATGAACAATTGAGTAAGTAACCTGGACATTTGGCAAATACGCCCTACTTGGTCCTGAAACCTCCTCACCAATACTGTAGAAGTTATTGGTAGTGTTCCCATTTGCGAGTGACAAGAAAGCACCAATGACTGTCAACTTCCCTAATGATCCTTCCGTAACTGCGAATACCTTGTCACATCCAGCAATCAAACCTGGTGAGCTCTCCGTAGGTTCGTCAAAAATAAATCCAACACAAAAGTTGTTCGACAAAATGTGAATTGATGAGAATCCTAGCTGTTCCCAAATCTCTGCAGTTGTCCTCGTTGGATGCTCCTCAGCTGAGATTGGTCTCGACGGCACCAGGCTTTTGATCTTTGAAATGACAACGCCCATGTTCTTAGCAAATGATCTAACCCTAACTAATGACAATGGGGTGAACATCACTCTTGAATAACCTGATTCGACTTCCAGAGTTCTCTTTCCTGTCAGGACATCATTGATTATCTTCATACCAAAATTGAAGTCAACAAAGGACGAACAGCCTAAGGAGATATCATTCGATTTCAGTTTGAGTTGAGTGCTATCCACATTCATTTCACCATAAGGCCAGAGCTTAGCTCTATTCTCACCAAAAACAAGGTCAAAGTACTCCAAGGATGAGTCGTTCATATCCAGAGAAAGCACATTATCATTCATCTCAATCCCAAAAGTGCTAAAGTGATTACTCATTCTGAGCTCACTTATAACAAGATCTCGTGAGGCACTATTATGACCCTCATTTGCAAGCTCGAAAGTGATGAAGCTCTTCAAAGTTTCAATAATGAGACCAGCATTAGCGATAGCTGTTCCAAAGTATTTATAGGTAGGCTCTGCTGCAAAGACAACTTCGGAAAGACGTAAGGACAAGTCATCAGAAGACACATTTAACTTTAGCTGGTTTGATTCCTGAGCAAATGACATGCTGACAGAGGATTTCTTGGAGATGGAAGTCACCACCGAACGCTTCTCCGATGCAGTATCTATATTGAATACGGTACTCAAGAGGTTCAAAGTAGCAGAAAGCTCACCATTTGTAGCCACACAGGTCAGTTCAAAGTAGTCATTGACACCATTCATCACCAATGTATTGAGACCATGCATATCCCAACTGAATGACCCACTCACCAGATGTAGCCTCAAAACACTTGAACTTTCCTCAGGCGGACCCCTCACCAGCCCCTGTTCAGTCTGTTCGTTTCTTGGGGAGATCATGCCCTTGATGAAGTTGATATCTTCACGCAAGCTTCGGAAGTATTGTTGAATTATTTCTCTTGGAGCTAAAGAACTGAGAAATGCAGAATCACTAGAACAATCCAAGTAGATCGTATCATCGAACTTTGCCGAACAAACATTGATGCGACCAACTTCATACCTCAACATAGTATTATTTGCGTATGAAACATTAGCGACAAACTCATCCGTCGTTAAATTGAAGATGACAAATGGATCTTGGTGAGTTTCTTTGATAACTGCGGACGTTAGTAGATTCTCTAATTGCACATCCAATAAAGAGTCGCTCAAGTTCACTTTCAAATCAGCATCTTCGACAGATAGCACAAAATGAAGTTCTGAAGCATATTTTGAGGAACCGAGTGCGCTGTTAGAAACCTTGGATTCACCAAATGTCCTCAATCTTGAGAGAGCTTCGAACCTCAGTTCCAATGGGTGAAAAATTCCTTGAAGACTCACCAGATTAATATTGACAGTTTGGGGTGCGAGAAAACCATCATCAGATGAAACCACCTCCTTACCAGAGAAAGCGTGTATGTCAGACAATTGCACGAAGCTATCGTTGGTATCTTTACCAACCAACCGTGCTAAGAAAGTTTCAATGGTAAGTTCCCACGAGTTAGCTCTAAGCTTTTCTTGTGGCTCTTCAGTGGAGAATACATATTTGAAGATAAAACTGTTCCCAATATCTTCAAATTCCCAACTTCTCCATTGCCTGAACACTTTAAGAACCTCGTTCATCGCAACATCTGGTGTCACATCAAGGGAAATTCCGTTTCGTAACTCTAAGCACTCTGGAGGCAAGTTATCAAAAATGTGGCGTAGTCTTACCACAACATTCCAACTATCATTTGCTCTAATATGATTCTTAGACAGTCTGATGATATATGCAGGACGCGTGATAACAGGGGGATCATGTTCAATAGTGTACCTCATACCCGCTAAGGCAATTTGATGAACCAAAAGTGTCTCAACGGACTTCCACTTCTGGCCTATCAACCCCACCTGAGTAATGTACTTGCCCAGAATAAGAGCAGAGTCTTCAATAAATGTCTGTAACCAGTCCATAGATGTGGTCTGGACTGATGTGTGAATACCTTTCAATGACACACTTGAGGCTAGTTCCAGTGATTGCACCATCCAAGCCTCCAAATCATCTAGAACAACCTCAAAGGCTGATTCCTTTGTTGGGCTTTCATGAAATGAAACACCTATTGAACCGACATGCAAGGCAAACGATGTCTCATCTGTACCTTGAGTATCGAACCCCTTTGAAAACACGAGAGAAGGAGTCTCCAACACCAGATCCACATGTTCCGTCTCTGCGATTTGACTTGCAGTCAGCCATGGTTTGTGACACATTCTCCCACTAATGGCGGGCGTAACAAATCTGAGATTCAGACATCTTTCGTTGACTTTGAACTTCTTGCTTAATCTTTTCAGAACAGCAATATGAAGATTATCTAGAACAGAGTCAAACTTCTCCTCTATACATTTCTCCACCAGCTTCAATATTGGAGTAAGCGCTTCTAGACAGACATCAACATCAACATTTCCAAAATTTAAGATAAGGTTGTCTGTCTCGAACTTTGGGTCTCCCTTCAGCAATGGGGTAGCATCTTCAAAGTCGTATTCAACAGTAGATTCAACATTAACACCGGTAATTGATTCCCAGTATTTTCCCTTCAATTTTGTGACAGTCAATTTCTCATCAAGTAGCGACTGGGTCTCGGATCCATAGGTCTGATCCTCGCTGAGGAACTCCACACCAAGTTCAGCGAAGACTTCGTCGACAGTCTCCTTAGTTAACGGAAAATTTACATTTGGTAAAGAGAAGCCAGGTATGATTGATCCACGGAGCTGATCATACTGTGGTCTCAAATCATCTTCAACAAGGAAAGACACTCTATGGAAAGGCCCATCATGTTTAAGTAAATGTTCGTCTTGTTTTCTCTTGACTTCCTCATAATCCTTCTTTAGACAAAAGTTAGTGACTCTAACAGCAGTATTGACATCAAGGAGGATTTCAGAAGATTCAGTATTGGACACTTTCACCGAGATAAGCTCGCAATCAAGTGATATCTTGCTGGAGAATCTAAAGTTTGGATTGTCAATGAACCTGAATATCAAAGAGCGCATACCAATACTGACTCTTTCTTTCATATCAGGCTCGCATAAAGTAATAGTAATTGTTGGCACTGTGATGGTTAAGTTTGTGGTATCCCATAATTCCGGTTCTTCAATATCAAGCTTGTTCTCAATGTTCTTATAGCCGAAGCCAAACTTTACCAAAGAATGAAGCAATGATCTCAATGACTCAACCGAACCATTGAAAGTGATGTCACCCGGGAAAATTGACCACTTACAAAAGCATGTGGGTTCTTCCGGTGGTAGCCCAAACACTCTGTGACCATGAATTACCAACCCATCAAGAAGCAAGTCGTAGCTTTCACTATCAAAGTGAAAGTTTGGAAGATCCAAGAGCTTCTTAGGATCACAATCAGGTAAGAAATATCCTTTGATAGGACTAGAATCAACCTGCATGTCCATATAGTAGTTGGTGAACCTGATATCAATATCAAGAGTTTCAAGTGGGAGAGAGAAGTTGGATTTCGAATCGTAAATGTGAGCTGGCAAAACAACACAACTATTAGTCACGCAAAATGAAAAGTGAACATCAGTCTCATTCTCACTTCTTTTGAAGATACGAAGTGGAGGGATCGCTTCTGGATCTTCGGGTTCTTCAGGCTCATCGAGAGATCTTGTGTACTCTTCCAGTGTCTTGAACGTGGTGAATTCACCAAAATAGTTCTCCTTGATACCCATAATGTATTTCGCAACAAATCCATAACATTGGAGGCAGACTGACTCACCTTTACATGCAATAATTATTGTATCCACAGAATCAAGGCCAACGTCTGCGTAATAAGTATATGATCCAGTTACCACAAAATTTCCACTCCTTCCAACTTCCTTTCCCTTCAAGAAGTTATGAAGTGTATGCCAAGGTGGTGTGTCAAGAACCAGACTTAGTCCGGGTGTGTCGATAGTGTAGTCGACTGTAGTTACCTTCCTTATAATGCTGTCCATAGGTACAGTAACACTGATGTTTATTAAGTCACCTTGTAGGGAAAGGTAGATGTTGTCATTGAAGTCAAGAGGGTTATTCACGATGTTTGCATCATTGATGTTGAAGAATAGTTTGTAGTCGTTAACAGTCCAGTCAAAAACATAGGTGAAAGGTCTAAAAAGTTCGTAAGGTGTAGGGTCACCAGATCCAAAGTCAGTGAAGAGATCGCCAACCAAAGTAATATGTTCACGTAAAAGAAATGTTTGGACTCCAATTGACTCATTTTTCAAGTTCCAGGTTGTATGCCCATTCCAACTCAGTGGGAATCCCATGTCAGATGAGAAGGAATGTTTCTGGCATTTCAAAAAGATATCATGATTGACACTAGAACGAACCTCCAAGTCCAACAATGTTATATCCAACATGTTGCTGTAACCTAACTTAGAAGCAACAAATGAGCTATTCAAACAGAAAGTAGATTCTTTGGTAACCTTTAGCTCAATCCACCCAAAAGGTCGGACTGAGTTTGAAATGTTCTGTTTCTTGAATTCTTCATCCTTGCTCATTTCACGTATTGGGATTCTAATGTTCAAACTGTCAACAACCTCAACATTGATCTTGAAGTTTGTGTAAATTCTTCTTTGATTTGGTCTTAGTTTCTTCTGTGGTGCACCATCCCTGCAAATAGAAGGCATCAACATCTGGTGCAAACTGTGCCTCTGGCGATCTACCCATGGACCTGCATGAATTGTGGCAGAATATAGTTGCATATCAAACCCATAACGTGGAGCTGAACCACCATTTCCGACATCTAGTCCATCCATTGGCTCTGTCTTTGGAGGATCCTGTGGTACAAGGCCTGGAAGGTCATAAAAATAGTGAATGTGACTTTTTTCAGCAACCAGAATAGTTGTATACTTGGCATACTCAAAATCTTCATCAAGTAGAAGCTCCCCAGTTGAGCTTGTCTCTGAATCCAAGTATTGGGCCAGGCCACGCCAAGCCTCTGCTTCCGTTTTCTTACGTCTATCCAAATGACTCAACATTTTCACAAAGTTGTTGAATAATTTCCACTTTTTACCATACTTCTTGCTGACGGGTTTCACAAGAGAATCCACCTGGTTCATTTCGTGGAAAATATTAGGCTTCAATGACACTGTTAGCTTCTCTATATCAAGATGAAAGGACTGTGTAGCATAATCAAAGGTATGTGGTGGTCTTAAGTTATCAAGATCCCCACTCATTGTGTTAAAAGACACGATTAGGACACCCTGTGTGGTCTTGTTGCCTGCAACAATAGCACCCTTACTGATCCTGACCTGAAGCGGAAAAAGGCTTGATAACAAAGAAGGGCCTACAGGTTCCTCAGCCTCCGGCTGGACAAAACTTCCTTCACTGGCACTCTGGGAAAAAACGTCATAAGTTTCCTTTCGCCCATCTTGTGTAGTGTCCTCATCACCTGTGTTTTCTTTTTCATCAGAGAGGGCACTCACAATGTTATCATATGAAACTGTTCTATTGTAGACAAAGTACTCCAATCCTTCGAGTTCCAGTAAGTACCGACAAGGCAGCTTAGAATTTGTGCTGATATTTATATCTTCGCTATCTCCAATAATGAAACAACTTCTTCGTACAGTTGGTAACCAGTATCTCCAGGTCAAACTTCCTTGGAGCACGCATAATGTTTGGTCCTTATCAATAACAGTAAGGTTTCTGAAGAATACCCTTCCGCCCAGAATAGAGAGCTTGACTGATTGAATATCAATTCGTACATTCTTCGATGGCCATATAGTCCATCGCAGAAGTAGTGATAGAGTTGCCCCCGTGAGTCTTGTGAAATAAAAGATGATAGCAATGGCCAGAACAAGAATAAGAACCCATTCCACTATAAAGACCCAGCTAAAGTCTTTGGAGGATGAAATAGGAACTGATGCAAACTGGGAAGATGACTCCATAGTTGCTTTGGGGGCTGGATTGCGCGTATTTTATCAACAGGTCCAGTCAAATTCCAATGACATCAAAACAAACTCATCTCACAATCAGAGGGTGTCTGGGTGTAAATCTGAGAAATTTACACAGGCGTGATTATGTCATATGAGCGTTTGAGAATTTCTATAGAGAACATACATAACTGTTTTCGAAAGCTAAAGACTTGGTACTGGTTGTGTTATACACGGCTCACCAGTTCATGTACTCCCTAACATATCACGATTCTGAAGCGTGATGCTCCGTGTCATGTTATTCACCTTGTAGATACCCACGAGCTGTTGCGCCAACTCAAACATATTGTTTCTCAGCGAGATAACAACAAACTGTGCATTTTTGGTGCGTTCCTTGATATAGTTTGCAACAATGGAAACGTTTCTGAAATCCAATGCAGCATCAATCTCATCCATGACATACAATGGTGTAGGCTTGTACGTATGGAGAGCAAACACTAACGCCAGTGAACTTAGGGTCTTCTCACCACCTGAGAGGTTCGAGATATTCCTCCAGCTCTTCTTCGGTGGCATAACACTGAAAAGGATACCTTCTGAAAACGGGTCCAAACTGTCAACCAGCTCCAGCTCAGCATTACCGCCCATTGTGATCATCTGGTACATTTCCTTTAGGGTTCCCGAAATTATGTTGAAACCTTCCATGAACTCGTCTAACCTTTTTTTCTTCAAAGACTCGCTCAATTTTCGTTCTTGATCTCTCTCACCAACGGCATCATTCAATTCTTTCTTTCTCGAAACATATTCCGCAGCTTTCTGTGCATATTCTTCAAGAGCTTCAATATCAGCCTTAGATTCTTTAACATAAGACTCCAGCTCGTCAATTTTAGCCTCTAGTTTCTTAAGATTCTGCGATTCAATCTCATCAGGGGAAAGTTCACCAACAGAAGGCTTTGTGTATCTGCTAATTTCCTCTTCACTCCCCAGAAAGCATAACAACTCGCTGTAGTCAGTAACCACAAGTGACTCAATTCCGTCCTTATAATACTGAAGAGTCTTCACTGCTTTCTCTTTCGCTCCCTTGTGAACATTGATATCATTTTCGATTTCAATTTGGGCTGATCTCAGATCATTAATGATGTCCTGCTTTTCGTCCAGTCTTTGTTTCAATGACTCTGCCTTGGACTCGAATTCCTCCTTCTTGAATGTGAGTTTATTGAGATCCGCTTCGAAATTCTCAAGGGCCTCAACCTTCTCCTGATAATCTTTCTCCATTCTGTCCAGCTCTTTTCTGAGGTTAGATATTTCTTGTTCTTGTTCTTCCTTCTTGGACTTCGTGTATCTCTTCAACTCATTCTCAAGTTTCTTTAGTGAAAGCCTATTTTGGCTGAGCTTTTTAGTCACAATTTCAATATTCACCTTCACACTATCTACTTTCGAGTCCTGCAGACGAAGCTTCACACCTCCAACTTCCATAATCTTCTCTTGTAATGCGTCAATCTTTGCTTGTATTTCTTTGGATTCATCAATCAACTGGGCATGTTCTGCTTTCAACTCTTTAACCCTTGATTCTGCAGTATATTCTTCTTTTTCATTAGCTAGAACTGCCTCTTGACTCTTCATCTGTTCTTGCAATCTAATCTTAGAGTTCCTCAGCTCGTTGCTCAAAGACTCAATGTCAAAGGTATGCTGAGATATCAGTGTATCAATCTCAGGTTGTCTGTCTTTTAGTCCCTTCAATCCATTTCTCATTTCAAATAGCGTGTTCTGAGCCAGACTATAGCGAGACTCCTTTTCCGTCAACTCTTTTTCCAACTTCAACACCTCAGCTTCTGAGACCTCACCGGCCTGTGATGTCGACTTCATACCTCCTTTACTCACAGTGTGACCACCGCCACTCAATGTACCAGATTTGTCAATCAGTTTGCCATCAAGAGTAACTACTCTATATCTTTTAGCACCATACGCAACCTGATTCGCCTCTTTCATATTGGATGCGACCAGTGTATCCTGAAGAACACTATAAAATGCATTTGCAAATTTAGGGTCCTTTGGTCTCACTAAGTCAAAAAGTCGTGGAACATTGTTTGGAGTTCTGATTGAGGACAAGTTGAAATTCCTCAGTTTGTTCAAAAGGATGAATCGAGAGTACCCCAAATTGTTTTTTCTCAAGTACTCAATACACTGTTGACCCACATCCACTGTCTCCACAACCATGTCGTCCAACTGACCGCAAGCTGTAGATATAGCGATATCGTACTTGTCATCAATATATCCCAAATCACCCAATCTTCCATAAAAGCCTTGAATACGACCAGTGTCTTGGAGTCTCATCAAACCCGCCAGCACCTTATTTTTATTCTGAGTGGTCGATAACGATGTTCGAGCTTCTAATGTCCTCTGGCGATGACTTGAGAGATCGGAACCCATTGATTCCAACTTTACAGAGGCAGTTTCGCACTCTTCGTTTCCCATTCTAATCTGATCTTCATTATGGGCGTGTTCCTGTTCAAGAAGTTTGATGTCATCTTTGTGCGTGGCAGCTTCACTGCCAATCTCCTCAATACGTCCCTTCAGCTCAGTGATACTTTTTTCAAATTGTTCTCTTTTTTCATAGAGCATTTGGACCTGGCTCTCAGCAATGGTAATCTCTGACTGCTTTTGCTCAAGACGTTTTTTCCATGGCTCAAGCTTTTTCTGTTGTATTTCAATCTCAGCAGTGAATCCCTTAGTCTTTTCAGTCAACTCCAAACGAAACTCATCCAGAATCGTTTTCTCCTCAATCAATGACTTTTTAAGCCTCTCAAGTTCAGAGTTGTATGACGTGTTCTCTTCAGTGATCGTCTGAAGCTTGGATTCGGCTTCCTTCATTGCTGTAACAGCAATGTCTAATAGTCTCTGACTCTTCTTGATCTTGTTCTCACTGCTCTTTTTTTTCTCCTCAATGGCAACCTTTTCCCTATCACCCTTCTTCTGGATGTCTTCAAGCTTCTTGATTTCACTCAAAGCAGTACGAGCATCTTTCAGAGCTTCATTGAACTGCGTTTCAAAAAGAGTGATCTCCTTAGTGACTTCTGCTGTTTGTACTTTCTCCTTTGCGAGACTTTCCTCAAGATCAGATAGGACCGAATTGGTGGCATTAAGCTTCTTCTCGGCGTTGTAGATCTTACACTGGTAAAAAACAGACTTTAACTCAGTGAGCTGGTTTTCTTTGGCTAGCAGTTGCAAGGCTTCATCCTTCCTTTGCTCTAAGCCATTCTTGTCCTTTTCTACTAGATCGAATCGGCTTTCCTTCTCCTGGCAAATGACGTTTAGCTCTTCAATCTTTTGGTAAGAGTCCTCAATTGGCTGCTTATATGATGAAGTACCAATGACATCCTCTAAATACTCTAGCAAACCATCATCGTTAGGCCCTTCAGCCTTGGCCTTCATTTGGGCAATACTCTCAACTTCACCTTGCAATATCAGGAATCTTTTGTGATCCAGATCAATACCTTTATCCCTTAACAGTGTAGTAACTTCTTTGTAGTTACTCTTTTTACCATTAATGAAGTAATCAGAGCCATTATTTTTGTAGGTCTTCCGGGAAATCACCAAATGACTATTCTCAACAGGAGTAGTAGAGCCATCCAAGTTATCTGATACATGCATGAAGTGAATATCCACAGAGCAGAACTGTAAGTTGGGTGCTGCCTCAGAATTATGGATCAACTCTGACAGCTTGCTTTGACGCATCTTGTTCGCTCTAAAACCAAACACAAATAACATAGAGTCAATCACGTTGGATTTTCCTGAACCATTTGGACCAACAACAGCACTAAAGGACGTGTGAAAAGGGCCAATGACCTGTTCACCAGCATATGACTTGAAGTTGTTCAAGACTAGCTTATCAATAACCAATCTCACGACAGCTTCCTTTGGTTTCTCTTCAAGATGGGACTGAATCTTGGCTTTTTTCGGAGACATCTGAACCATATTAGCGCCACTGAAAGATTCCTTGGGTCTTGGTGGCGATTCCTGTGGTTGTGTCGCTACTAGTGGTTGCTCCAGTGGCTCAAGATCACTTATTGGTTCGAGTTTCAGTGAATGCACTTTCACATTAGGATCAATTGAGGACAGAGTACGACGTGACTGTGGGGGCAAAGGAGAGTTTAGTGGCTCTGTTGTCTTCTTCCTAGGAGAACCGTTTACCGGGGTGGAGTTCAAAGGGGTCTCTGGTTCATTCTTGCTCTTCTCAGCAAACGCATCTTCATCATGGGCACTCTCATACTCGTCATCAGATGACGGCGCAATTCTTGCAGTTTGTCTCCGCTTTGCCACGGGAGAGCTCATGGCGCAGAATACAGTAGGAAATTATGTGTGATCTTACAGTCTAATTTTCAGATAGCCGTTTTAAACAACCAGCGCGTCTGGAATCTGTTTGTTTGTTTGTTTGTTTGTTTTGATTTCAAAAAATCAACTAGCTGACTTCCGGAGTTACAGATTATACACGTGATGTCACGAGTATTATTTCGCACAAGGCTACAGGGCTGATTCTTGTAAGTCGGAGTTCGATGTGAAAAGTAAACACTGATCAACTCAAGCATAAGCAAGGCACAACTAAATAAAGTCACCAGTTCTATTCAAAGATGGCTGTCGTGATTATTGACAATGGATCTTATGAGATAAAAGCTGGGTTTTCTACAGATCATGTCTCCAGCCTGAAGCTGATATCCAATGCCATAGTGAAGACGAAAGACAAAAGACTTCTGATCTCAAACCAGTTGAAAACTGTCAATGACATTTCTGGTGTTCAATTCAAGCGTCCAATTGAGAAGGGCAACCTCACAAGTTGGGAGTCAGAGAAGCTTATATGGGATTATGCGTTCACTTCGACTGATGTTGGACTGGACCTGGATCCAACAGATCACGAACTCATCCTGAGTGAGACGCCCTTCACTCTTCCTAATCTGTCAATACACACTGATCAAATTGTGTTTGAAGAGTTCGGTTTCCAGTCACTCTATAAGGCGCCAATTGGATCATTTGTACCCTGGAACTTTGCAAAGAATGAGGAGCTAATGCAACCCAAGCTGAACAACGACATTTCACATTTGACTAACTATGCTGATTTCCAACTGGTGATTGATTCAGGATTCAACTGCACATGGATCCTCCCCATTATCAAAGGGGTTGTTTACTGGAAAGCTGTGAGAAAGCTTGAGATTGGAGGAAGGTTCATCACTGGTGTCTTAAGAGAGCAGATCTCCTTCAGGCATTACAATGTCACTGATGAGACACTTCTTGTGCACAACATCAAAGAACAGACGTGTTTTGTCACAATGGACTACACAAAATCACTGAAAAAGATCAAACAGAATGCAAAGGATGAGTTAATTGAGTATGTACTTCCTGATTTCAACACCACCACAAAAGGTTATGTCCTCACCCCTGAACTAAAGCAAAAGTACAAACCTCAAGAACAACAAATCTTAAAGCTTTACGATGAAAGGTTCAGTGCACCCGAGACAATTTTTCACCCAGAGATCGTGGATATCATGACTAAACCAGGTATAGTTGAAACAATAGTGGACTCTATCAACAGCTTGCCTGAGCTGATCAGACCTTTGGTTGTTTCCAACATTGTGGTCATTGGAGGTAACTTCAACTTGAAAAACTTTGAAAAGAGACTGCTCGCTGAGCTTAAGATTGTCTTACCAGTGGAGTGGGACGTGAGAATCGCCAAACCTGACAATCCAACCACATACGGTTGGGAGTGTGCTCAAAATTTTAGCCAAAATAAGGAGCTCTATGATAAGGTGAAAATCACCAGACAGGAGTTCGAAGAACATGGACCAAATTGGACATACAAGAGATTTGGTTATCAGTTTTAGTCACTAGCAGCACATGTGTTACATCACTAATGTTATATATTATTATCAGTTGGATAGGCTAATCACCTTGTAACTGAGTCGAGTCGTCAAATCCCAAACGCTGAAACTAAACCACCAATTATCATAAAGTTAACCAACACAAAGTTACTCCAAACAAATAGACTTTGTAACCTGCTTCTATTCTCGGACTCACTCATCATGTACAGACACATACTGAGCACAGTGAAAAACAATGAAGTCAACAGGGCCAAGACCAGCACAAATATCACAAACTCGTTAATAATCACATCACCAATACTAATCAAAGACAACGACACACCCAGTGACACGACTGTTAAAACCAATGAAAGCAATGAGGTCAAAAGTGCCAAGAAAATCAAAAACTTGTCATGAGCTTGTTTGGAAGTATGCCAATTGTCCAACAAAGAATAATTTGACGAATTTGAGGTAATTGAGTGGTCATCAACAGTGTCAACAGCGCCATAATTTGTTTCAGAGTGATTCGTTAATGATCTGGCTTCCAAATCATTATCACTACCCTTCCCCAATGGTTCGAAAATCAGAGGAAATTTCTCATGAAGAGACTTTGACAACTCGTACGACAGCTCATAGAATCTGTTGATTGTAGCGTTAGAGAAGAAAAGTAACTTCGAGTCAGAATCGTCCTCATCCTCCAAAGGAATGAAGAATCCGTCATCGTTACCTTCAAAGTCAGAACCATTGTCGAATTCGTTCCAGTAACGGAGCTGTTGTTTCGGTTGTTGGTCCGTTGATTCTCCTGAAGCTGAATCCCTGTATTCATCTGCTGCTTTCTTCTTGCGTTCACGTCTCACTTTCGGTGGCGGAAGTTTACGAATATCCTTCTCCTGGGCAAACAAATCAGCCCATGTAGGCGTGAATGGTAACTTGCCTGACTTGTAAAGGGAGTAGGTCAATGTGGTGAATGTGTCCTCATCGTTGATCTCATACACCAGGTGTGAGGTTATGAGGTCCTGTAGTGCCTGTGGGAAGGATATTACGCCCACGGATGGAGAGTTGTGGCGGACCTGGAGGTAAGCATATGGGAAGTGCTCAGCATCAGCATCGTTTACTGGTGTCCAGACCGAGTTGTTGAGATCCAATTTAGATATGTTGATGTTTGATTGAAGTGAAATCCAACATTTAAAGTCATTGGTATTCACAGGTTTCTGGGTATTGGAGAATCTGGACTTTGTGAGGTTGGTCTTGATCAGTGGCTTAAAGTGCTTCTTGAAGATGAATTCAATGGAAACCTTCTCCAAAGAATCGAGAGTCTCAAAGAATACCTCATTAGCAGCTTGAAAGTCCTCATAGCTGTCTCCACGGAGACAGGATTCAAGTAACTCGTCCAGAATATCTTTCTGGTGGAATAGAATATTGGAGTTCTTTCTCAATCCACCAATTGCACTTATCAACATCGACCTGAACTCTTTCTTGTTGTTCTTAGTTAGTAGGATCGTTGGATCAGTATTATTTTTGATAGAGTTAAAACTTTTGGGGTCGTCAAAAATCAACTGCGTCCATCTCTCGTCAAAAGTCAAACCGTCAGAGTTGTTAATATAGATGGAGTTTGATCGGTAAATATCATCACCATCAGCACCTTCACTATGAGTTTCATTATCGGTCTCTAATTCTTCTGGGACAGTTGCTAGTTTGCTCTTCTGATGCTCAATAACTTCACGGATTGACATCGATGAAGTCTTCCGAACTACTTGAAAGTATTTCTTCTGTTGGTTGACAGTCTGGTCAATCAAATAAAAATTCTGTAGCAAGAACAATTTCAACTCGTTCAGGTTGTCATAGTGGACAAAGAACTTGAGGGTCTGTGTTGATTTCTGGATATTTTCAAAATCAAACATCTCCTCCTTGTTGAGGTACTCAATCGGATTAATGAGGGAAGAACGTCTTCTGGAGTTCTTCATAGGGTATTGTATTGAGGTATTTCCTATAGAGAGCGCACTTCTTTCACGTACAACATCGTAAAGCAGCGCAATCTCTAAATACAGACCACTTAGGTCCACATGGATGAAGGAATTGGGGCTATTCATGACATACTTGTTGATAGTTGTGTTCAATTCACCACCATCTTTGGAATATTTAGTGTACTTCTTGAGCAGTTTCCTCAGTGCAGTCTTCTGAAGCATCAAGAAACGAGACAGTTTCTGTGCATCAGATGAAAGTGCAGAGACCTGTTGCTCAATGGCATAGTACTGTGTCGCCTCATCTTGGTCCAGCAAGGATTCGAGGTACACAGTACGACGTTGCACTTCTCCCACTTTGCATTGGATGAAGAGGTTCACTGTATCAATCTGTTCCACAAGGGCTCTATGTAAATCCTCAAGAAGCTTCTGATACTGAGAGGTGTTCTTTATTGTGGTAACGAGTTTGATTCTGCGCTTAATGTCGTTGTAATCAATGTTGTAGTTCCTCCACTCGGGCACAGAGTTGTGCTTGAGCTGTGACCCAAACTTCATATACTGGCAGGTGCGAGCGTTGTAAGGTCAGTAACTGGCAACTGGGTTGTGATAGCAGCGCGATGATTTCGAAATTGTGGCTAGTCAAAGTCTTTAGGAGTGAGCGAGTTTTTTGATGGTACTTTTTTTGGCTGCAACATATTGCTGCAGGATGTTACTACAATCGCTTTTTGATCGTGCAGGGTGCATAGATTGGATCAAGAGTGCGAGTTGCAAACGGATTGTTGAGCCCAGGTAGGCCCGCACGACTAGAGCCAGGCTGGATGTGGTGATCACCATCACGAGTCAGCCAGCTGTTTGATTGTTATTTGGTTTGATCATGGTATGACGCGCACGCTAAATGATTTCCAGTGTCTTTCTGGATCTATTTTGCTGCCGCAAACGGGACTTGCGCAGCGTTCGGTTGGACCTCGGCGCAGAGTCTAGGCCACTGAGCCTAGCCAGGCGAAGAAACATGACAGTGAAAATATATATAGTCAAACCTGCCTTCACCACCACATATGTGATCGTGTGCAGTATACTTGCCAATATTATGGGCCCCATGTGGCACACCAGGAGCTGCGGGCACCTTAATTATTTTCCCGTCTCTGCTACGATCTACCCTAAACCAAATCTCGGGCCAATCATATTCACTCTTATATACACACGTGTTAGAGGCACACGATAATCAAAAACACATTGTGCAATCTACACTGTGCGTAACCCACGTCGTTATTAAGACTAAGTCTTTCTGGCAAGAGGCTTCAACATGTCACTACGTACGTTAATACTTTTCAGCTGCGCCATAAAGTGATTAATACCTACTGACAAACGCTCTTGGGGTCTGTCTGCCCACAACATCTGTAACCCCATTTCCCATCACGATACAACGATCCATAAACAGATGTATGGCCGTTCACTAGAACGTCTTCTGAGTATCGAGACAACACAACCTCGGATTCCCCCTCCTCTTGTTGTTCTTTCTCATTGATCTGTGAGTTGTATTTATCCAACAGGCTATTTTTCAATGCCAGCCCAGCTGCGCTCGGTATCTTCTTTTTCACATTGATTTGTTCAGTAGCTATCAGACTTGGTTTACTCTCGACACTAGCTGGTCTCCCTTCCCACGCACTTCGCTTTGCTCCCGTCTCGAACAGTAATGCTTCACCATTCCGATGTCTTACAAACATATTGTCATCATTATAATATCCCGTGGAGTCATCCTGGATCATTCTGGATTTGGGGTCGTATGTCACTTCTTTACCTAGATTCTGCAAGTAAACAGCCTTGTCCTCCCTCAAACGCACAGTATTCTCACCGTCAGCTTTCTTCGCAGACTTCTCATTGTAGTCTTCCCAAAGTCCCAGCTCTCGTAGCTCAATTTCTTCGTCAGTATCAAATTGACGGTCTTCTGTATCTTCAGGTTCTTTCTCTTTCCAGTTCGCCAGACGTTTCCTGTAGTCTTCGACATCATATCCATACCAACGATCCCTTTTCCCGTCATAATCAAGCTCCTCACTTCTCTTGCCTTTGACAACAGCCTGGAGAACATGTATGTCAGACGCCTTCTTCACTCTGGGTCTCTCCAGACAGTCCCTAGTATCGTGCTCTCCGCTACAGTTTAGGCATTGACCGATGTTCCTCTTCTTCTTGTCCTTCGCCTTGATAGTAACTTCAAAATCTTCTATCACGAAATCATCGTGGATCCCCTTCCCAATCTTGGGCTCTGAATTAGGAGTTTCTGTGGTCTGTGCGTTCCTGTGATGTGAAAGATAGTCATCCTGTCCTGACTCGGTGCTATCATCTCGGAGAAAGGCAGGAACGTTTTTAATATATGCTGGAATATATTTGTTCTCCTCCTTTGGTGGCATAGTTCCTATTATGCCTAACCTGATGTTATTGCGTGGCTCAAGATCCCTTTGAAGACAAAATACTCACACGTATTCGCAACTATTAATCGTGGCCGAACCATTTCATCTCATCGCAGGAGAATAGAAAAAAATTTCAGCCCAGAGACACAACGCAAGTGGAAGCAAATCCTCACTACCTATCGATATCATGCCCCCTGTCAAATCTAACAAAAGGGCCCAGAGCATTCAATCATCCACATTTGTGAAACAGCTTGCTGCAAATGACCTTCCAACCCGTAAAACCGCCATCAAGTCCCTCAAGGGTTTCATCTCCACTCGTAAAGATTTTCCTCTATTTGAATACGAAAAGCTATGGAAGGGCCTCTTCTATGCCATGTGGTTCAGCGATAAGCCACGTCCCCAACAATATCTTGCCCGTGAATTAGGCGAGTTATTTCTTGATGTTCCCGCTCTTGAGTTTGGGAAGTTCCAGCTCGCGTTTTGGGTGATTATGGCCAAGGACTGGGCGAACATCGACCATTGGAGATTGGATAAGTTTCTGCTGATGCTGAGAAGGGTACTGTATTTTCAGTTGAAGAGGTTGCAGAACGATGAGTTTTCAGAGGAGTTAGTGGGTGTTTTTCTGAAGAATATGAGCAAAATACCTCTCAGTGGAGATCAGAAGATTCCTCATGGTATCCCATTTCACTTAATTGATATATTTTGTGATGAGTTGGAGAAGGTCATGTTTGAAGAACTCGAGGCCGAGAATGATGAGGAGGATGACCTAGAGAAAGTTGAGAGTAAGAAAAAGGATATGATAGATCAGACTCCAATCAAGGAACTACTTCAACCATTCGTCACGCTCAGTGTGGAGAGCAAATACAAACCACTAAGAGACGGTGTCAAGAAAACGCTGTTCACGGACTCGAGATTGAAACAGTGGGGCATAACTTTGAAGAAGAAGAAAAACCATAATATGAAGGAAAAGAAACAGGCGGAGGAAGAAGAGGGTGAGAGTGAAGATGAGAATGACGAAGAAGAGGATGACGATAGTGAGGATGAGTGGAATGGTTTTTAGACACATTGAAATGTACCATAAACATCGAAGCAAGAACTTATCTTGTAAGAAAAATAGACCGCCTGCCATACTATCAACCATCTCATAATACTACATAGCGATTGCGGAGCCACACTTGAAATCGTCACTCTCAACAATTATACTGATGAGGCTACAGCAGGTTTTGGCCCTTGAAGTCTCTTTGATTGGCCATAACCTGAAGGTAGAGTATTACCGCAACATAGTCTCGGTAGTCCTTGACGGCGGACACCCGCATTCGCATCCTGGTACCCATACTTTTGGTTCGAAAGGGCCTCTGTTCACTCGATGCTGGTACTTTAGACTGCCTTGAGACTGTACTGAGTGCTCCGGGGCCACATGGGAGCAGCATTGTAGGCCTGCCCTAACAGTAAGGCACCGCAGCATGTATGCGCCCCGGAGGCAATATGTACGCTCTGCCACTGTATACTGTCGAGGTTAACAATCCAAGCTAGTCTGTTTCTGCTCTTAGAATCTTACAGTTGAGTGTTTTTGTAAAGGAAGTTTCGAAGGAAGTTCTGGACCTCCGGCACTATATGGAGTTTGGTTCACTGGGACTTAGCTCCATACTTGATGTGTTTGTTCTATCCATATTGTGGTAATGGTTGAGGGAAGGTTGGTGGTGGCTCTCTGCTATTCATGTCTGGTGAAGCTTGGAATTTAACTGGTTGATCACCACACCCTTTCAGGAGGTTGTAAAACTGGGGAGGAGGGAAAATCACTGCGTTACTCCTGGAGGCTGCTCTAGAATTTTCCAAAAAAGCATCAATCTCAGCACTAGATTGCAGATTATACAGTGCTTCAAAGGCCCCGTGGTATCAACTTATGAGGCATACCCTCCTGTTTGTGTTGTTAAGGCTTGTCTTCTCATCAATCACCCCACGGTCCTGCCACTCTGCAGCAACGCTGCTGAATGCCGAGGGAGAGACACCTCGGGAAATGTCTGCTCTGCGCATTGTCAAAGGCTCAACTAATGAATCGATTTGGGGGCAGTTGCTGCTATATGAAGTAATGCGTGAAGACGAAGGTACGGTTGGTTATGATGCCCTGGAGATGCTATCTTACATCCGAACACCGGGTATCCTGCCACGTCGTTGAAAAGTCCCTTTTGATGTTGAACAACCGAGTTAACATGAATCACAAAACACACCCCGATTACAATAATGGCCAGTGACGGTTTGGAAAAGCTAACAGAAATTCCAGTTGAGTTCTTCAAGGATGGTACCTCTTTTGTCCAGAAGTGCACCAAGCCAGACAAGAAGGAATACCTAAAGATCATCAGAGCTGTTGGTGTTGGCTTCATCATGATGGGTGTTGTAGGTTACGCCATCAAGCTACTGCACATTCCAATCAGATACTTGCTTGTCTAAGTCATATTGGCGGTGGACAGGTTGAGGTTAAAGGGTCGTTTATCACAATTGTTGGGTGTGAACTGCTGAGCGAGCAGTAATGTACAGTATTAATTACGTGTTGGTTGTAGTATTTCAGGGGCGTTGTATGTGATGCTGTGATAGGTATCAAGTATCATGATAGCGTACATTTCTAGCTGCATTTCTATTACTCCTCTAGCTTGGCCTAAGTCAGTTGTAACTTCGTAGGAAATACTGAATCTGAATACTTGCACCTTCCTGTCTAGGAAAAAAATTCGTTGGTGACCAACTATATCCTCACAGTACTTCCGTTGAAATCACCACCATATCACCAATAATGTCGTTCTCATCACTGCTCTCGCAAATCAAACACAGACAAGGGTCACCCTCCTCATCACCAAAGAGTCGCCCTAGTACTTCTGGAAGCGCTCAACAGAAACGACAACTGACAACTAATGACCGAATACAATCACCTAGGAAAGTGGACCCTGCAATTCAACGTCTCAAAGAACTGCGGCGTATAGAGAATGAGAAGAGGGATATCGAGCTCGCTGCTAAGAAGGCTGCTAAAGCAGATGGTGCTCCTTCAAAACCAACGGCTAGAAGAAGAGCCACATCTGGCTCCGCGACGAGGAGAGACCTGAATCATGAATCTAAACGACAAGCAACATCACTCTCAGCTACCCTACCATCCGGATCGGAACCAGTGAAGAGACTGACATTTGCAGAGCTTATGAAACAGGGTCAGCAGAAAACAAAGGAGCTACAGAAGAAAGAATATTCACCAAGTGCGACTGCTGACACTAAAGCTCAACCCATCAAAAGGTTCCAGTCGAAAACCCGTCCCCAATCATACATTAACCCAACCAAAACCGGAAGGGTCAAAATCCAAGGTATCATGTTGAAGAAAACAGAGAGAATTAACAAACCTAAACCAGTTGCTCAACCATCTACGACACTTAAGGCGAAATTGGCAAACAAAGCACGGTCACAGGCGAACACAAGACGTACTTCTGTGACGAAATCTAGTAACAAGCAGTCCAAGTCAATTCATTATGAAAATGGGGGCGAGACAGAATCTGAAGACTCTGATTTTTCAGAGGATGATTTCATTGTTAATGATGAAGAGAAAGAAGTGATGCATGATCCAGGCTATGATCGCGAGGAGATCAGAAAAATGTTCGACAGAGGCAATCGTCAAGCTTATGACGATGATAATCTCTCCGATATGGAAGCAGATGGTGACGAAATCTGGGAAGAGGAAGAGATGGCTGAAAGAGAAGCAAGAAGAGAAGAGAAATTGGAGCAGGAGAAGGAAAGGCGCAGAATCGAAGAGAAGAAGAGACGGATGGGGAGAATGTAACACAGGATTGGATATTACCACAGCTTATAATGAGTTTATTAAGTTAGTTCTTATTCATTCAGTATCGTACTCGAAATCAAACTCGTCATTCTGAGGGACAACAGTGCCCTCATCATCACTATCACCGCAGCTTCCTTGGGTCTCGGTTTTTAGCTGCTCCTGTATCTGACGATCCATTTCATCATCACTCTGTGTGGTTTGAACCTCTTCTTTAGGTGATTCAGAGATGCTATTTGCGTCTGGTGTCTCATTTTGATCGAACTCATCTGCTTCAAGATTAGCTTCATGGATTGTGTGCGTGCCTTCTTGTTCAATGCTAATCACTTTTGAGGACATAGAGTCACCATTGTTGCTCTGTAGGCTTCTCTCATCCACTAACTCATCATCACTGTCATTCGGGTGAATATCACTTTCTTCCACACCGTTTTCATGGTCCTCTGTATAGATGAACTTGTTTTCCAGAGAACCACTTTGCTCCAGCTCATCCATAAAAGCAGCAAACTCATCCAGATCGTCAATTAGCTCATCATTATTATCATGTTTTCTTTCCCGTTTGGTAGAACTATTAGACTCTATTGATAATGGAGCGTTCTTATTATCGAGTTCATGAGCATCTTCATCGTCTGTCTCTTCTCTTATAAAACCTCCACCCTGTCCTTCTTCTTGCTCAAAGTCCTCCAGTGCATCATGTGGTGCAAATCTGCTGTATTCACTGTGGTCACTTTCATCGTCGTTCATGACGAACCCGCCCTCCGCAGCTTCATCATAATCGTCGGCAACAAACCCGCCACTTAACTCAGTACCAGAGTTGTTCGTACCAGCTTCGTCACTTTCGACCCCATTACGGTCACTACTGAAGTCTCCTCCAGGTTCCAAATCATTCTCATCCACCCTGCCATGTTGTTTGTTTAATCTCTGTCTGATTTTGAGCTTTGTTAATAGTAAATCCCAACCTTTCAATGCTCTGATCTCGAACCGTAGACGCTCTTTTCCCCTTTCTTCTTCTGCCAACTCTTTGGCAACAACCTCTACAGCATCTCCAATGTCTTCAGCAAGTACAATCCCATCAATTCTGGGTGTTGCTTTCGCTTTGCGTTCAAACTTGAAACCTACTACTGCCCTGGCATAATCGACTCCCAACTTCTTCGCTGCAGCTTCAGCAAACTCGCACTTTAAGTGAGTAGCACCCTTAGGAAGCATGCTTTCAACATAGAGGTCAATATTTCCGTAGGCATTCTTAGTGATCATTCCATCCTCGACTGCAGGAGGAATGTACAAGGCAGTCTGGTATTCTGCATAGAGGCGCTGTTCTGTTTCCTCGTCCTCTTCCTCCTTCCACATCATCTGTTGAGCTGTCTTTTGTTTTGTGCGTAAGGGACGCTCACCTTGCTTCAGAGTACGGCCCCGTTGGTACCATGCTCTTGCTGTTCGAAGTACTAGAACATCACCTCTCTTGAACACCTTCAGCGCCTCGTTCTTCCCACGAATTCTAATCATACCAACAGGTTCTTGACCTGGAATCAGAATCTCGTTGGATTTTAAATGGGTTGAAATTACGTAGTTTGGGTGTGATCTGAAGTCTTGAATACTGTCAGGCATTCCCTCCATTTCCTGCTTCTTGCTGAAGAACTCATCTTCGTACTCATCAACTCTATTTCTTGGTCTTCTGGAAAGTGTTGTGATCACCTTTTCAAACCATTCAGCATCCTTTTCGTCCTTCATTATCTGTTTCTTGCGAGTTTTAGAATAGTATTTATCTGCATATCGTTTTGTGATGTCACGGACAGCACATTGGCGGTCATAGCCAATAACATATGTTAGTGTATTGAACGTATTTGACAAAGGTGGCTCAAGTTTGCTTTTTTGCTTTACCATTTCTATAGTTTGGAATACGATTGGATCAATGGTGATCCAAGTCTTTGATGCGGGGTCCCAAGCCTCAGCCCACCAAACAGGGTACTTTTGCTCGACTTCCCCCTGTGTTGGCCTCTCAGATGAGTGTGACATTTTTCCCTTTCTCAACTTCAGAAGTTTGTCCTTGACAGAGTGCCCACCAGACGAAATATCATGTAATCCTCTCTTCTGAATGATCTTATTGGATGTGAAATCAGGAGGTTGCAGGGAATAACAAAGTCTTGAAGGAACGCCAACACTTCTCAATAAGCTAACAAACCCTTGTGCACCTACGTCTCTACTCCCACGACCTTTTAACAAGCATTTCTTGAATCTTTCAAAGTTAGTTGGGGATCTCTGGATACTATTCCAATCGTACCATTCATGCTTGTAGATGCCCTTATTCGAAGTTACTCTGTAATGACCCACCCACTTCAGCATTAACTGTTTCAAACCATCCAGCAGTCGTCTCGTTCGATGTGCAGCGAGCTTCACTGATTTTGGCGGATGCAGCTGCTCATAGATCTGAGTGCTTACAAGTTTTCTCAAGTGTTCATGCAGCTCTCGGTTATTGCACCATTTGTTCCTAATCAGTCCGTGTGTCATCATACAAGCAATGTGTGCTTTGTGAAATTTTCGTCTGTAAGCTCTCTCTTCCCTATCGATTACGTTCCGATTGCTCTTCTTGTTCTTTTTGAAATCATCAGGTTGTACCGCTTTCTTGAAGTCGATAATAACATCATCAGTAACTTGGTTTGATGCCTTTAGATTCACGTTATCGAGATCAATATCTTCAAATATATCTCCATCATCATCGTCTTCTTCTTCTTCATTTTCTTCTTCGTCTTCATCTGCATCATCGTCTTTCATGTCCTTCGTAATATCCTCATCCACATAAAACACTTCCAAGTTCTGTGTATTGTCGTATTCCAACATAGATGATGTATCTCCATCTTGAGTCTTCACGTTTCCGGCCTCGAGATTTCGCCGTATTTGTTCTGGAGTTGTTGAGACGTTAGTCCCAGCAAGGCTTTTGTTGTCATCACCAGTGGTAGGGCTCGATCTTTTGCTATTATTCTTCCTTCTCCGCTTCAAAGGTTGTTGATTCTCATTATCGCCTTGCCGTAAAGCATTTCGCATCAGCCCACGATACTCATTTGGCAAAGGCATAACGAATTGAAGGAAATCTCATGGAGCTTCCGCACTTCAATAAAGATTGTTCTTTGCCACCCAGTAGTATTTTTTGACACAACTTTTGCTGAGTAATGGATTAGGTAATTCCTTCACGATCTAAGGATTTCCGATCTCTTCAACATCAACCACACACGACTGGATGCCCACCCCACATCTAAAAGCAAAGCAAGAACTGTCCTACTAACTCAATGCTGGGATCTTATCGAACACTGGGCAGTAATACACAGAAGTGGTTCACCTTCCTTAAAAGATCCCTTAGTCTTAACCACTTGACGCCGAGGCAGCTTCAGAATTGCAAGGATGAGAACATTCCTTATATTGACTACGCAGTCCTCCAAAGACAGAACTCATTTCTTGCAGGTAATGATGCACCGACATCTTTGAGTCATTTCTACAAGACTGTGAGGATGAACTATTCATGCAACTCGCTACCCATCACAGAACATAGAGTGGTGAAAGGCCGAGGAAATGAGTGGAGGCTTGAGTCCGCATTTGCGTTGTTATTGTATATCCTGCATCAACGTGGATTTGTGACAAAGGCTCTTCGGAAACACTCAGAAATGCTTGAATACATTTGGTCTATCTCGACTAAGAAAGTGCTTCGGCGAGTCAATCGAAGAGAGATCAAAACCAATGTCCAGAAGGTAGTTGCACTATATGCAACTGGCCGAGATCAATCAAATCTCAATTCACCTGCGCATAACCCCAGCATCTCTCATTTGTTGCGCCTTATACAAGGGGAGTTACAACAAAGCTTTGAAGACATTGAGAGCTGGATCAACTGTGTAAGTTCCTTGAGCGTAACAGATGCATCATTGGCCCTTTACCACACTCAAAGCATCCCTCAATTCATTGTCAATGACATACTTCTGAGGTCACCAAAGTCAAAGTATGAAGTTGAGTTAATGATTCAGCTCTATGAGACAGGGCGTTCGTCTGTGCCTTTTCCTATTACAACCAGTGTTATCCATTATATCAAACTGTTTCATATTGAACGACTTCCTGAGTTCATTCAATTGGTTCTAAAAAAATCTTCACTTAGTGAAGCTCAACTGAACAAGCTAATTTGTTATATCTCCGATACCTCAATGGGGTCGTTTGATCCAACAGAAAATCAAAACAAGCTTTACCTGACTAATATCATTCAGTCAGAAAGATTGGTGTACGAGAGCTTAGAATCCAAAAACCTCCAGCTCAACAACCTTGGAATCCTGTCACTTTCCCTCTCAATTCTTCCAATAAACCACCAGAGAGCTGAACAACTCTTCAAATCGATCAACTCCAATGATCTCACCACCAAACAGGAGATTGAATCCTACCATATTGTCAGTATCGCTCTACAGTCATCTCCTGAGAATGTTATTCATGCTATTGACGATATTACACATGGAGGCCAAATGACACCCAAGGTCTGGGACCATTTCCTTTGCAAAATGAATCAGTACGATAATAGTTTTATCACTGCTGAGAGTTCAAAGCACTTATTCAGAAAGTACTCAAAGTCAAATTTTATAACACACTCTCAGAATGTCCTACACAAAAAACTGGACTCTGTCGAGGAAATTCTTGATACTTTCAATGGAGACAACAACTACTTTGATAACAAATCAATTGCCCATGTTATCCAAAGACTTTACCTTTCCCCTAAGGATGACAAGACCATTGGTAGCGTATTTGACTCACCTGTTTCCTTTGCCAGATATCTGTTTGCCATTGTTGAAAATCCTTCGCCCTTGATTATTGGCCAGTTCCTCATTGGTGAATCATTAATTGATTCTACCCAATCATTCAAAAACTATATACATTACCTTCAAATTGGCCCCACAAGGACACCCAACGAGAACTACCTCAAATCTATCATGATACCACCGATTCTTAACCCTCAGTTAAAATGGACACATCCAGATGACCAGTCAGAAAGGTACGCCTCTCAGATTGCAGTTCATGAATTTAGAAAGTTTCAAATGCAAGGTTTCCATGTTGCAACAACTAACCCACTTTGGCGTCATTATATTCTCCTATGTGGTCGGATGAATTACCAGGATGAACTTGCTGAAGTTCTACCATTTTGGGAATCTTGCCAATTCACTCCAAGCAGAAAGACACTAGCCATGTTACTTGCAGCTTTGCCCAAAGGAAACGGCGAGATGATCAGAAAACATGCATTACAATATCTGCTTCCTGAAAGAGCAGACGCTGATGAACTCTTGGGGAGGTATCCTTGGCCCACAGTCATGGAGATCGAGTATTGGCGCGAGAAAATGATCACAAAGGCCACATCAATGGCTGATCTCATGAAGTAGTACATCCGTACGTCTTATTTATTACTTATTTATTTATTGCATCCATTTATAGACATCCATCAGTCAATGAACAACGCCTAGAAGTTGTTAATGTGCCCCCTATACGCCCAAGAAGTCGCTGGCAACAAGTAATTCCAATGACATCTCGGTGGGTATTTCAAATTCGGGCACGTTGACTGAGTCTCTGTACTTGAGGTTGTAGTAAAGGTACTCTACCACCTTTTGAAGCAATGTGCCATTGATCTCTTGGAGATTGATGCGCTTATCTTGAGACTCTTTGAATTGAGAGTTAATCATGTGCTTTAGTGTAGTGGATACCTCGGCGGCCTCTTTTGCAATGTGAAATTGGTAATTGTCAGACGAAACGAGTGTCACATATTCGGTCATGATTGTGATGGCGCAATTTCCACGGTGTCTGTAGTCAAATTTGAGTCACCTCTATCTGTCCCTACATGTTGCAGAACAAAATATAAAAGAATCTGAGAAATCCGGAAAGTGCTGACTACCAAATTAGGTAATAATGTATTGTCGGATTGTTGCCCCAGTTACCATTAAGCCTCAAGATCAATACAGCAGGTTACTGCCATCAGAACAGTTAAGATTACAAGAAGATTACTTAGATTTTGACCAAAAAAGCCACACGAAATGATCAGTCGCTGTTCGTCACAATTGATTCCTAGTACACACGAACCGGGGGGTCACAAGAGGTAAAATGCACATGTCTTACAGTCCTTCACGGAGCACACGCTAGGACAGTAAGGGCACTTTAGCCTGCCACCAAATGAACTCGCTACCCTTCCTGAACCTAGTCTATTCCCACCGGCCAACATTTCCATGCTCTGTTTTGAAATCACATGACCACATGGCATGGCCCTTGCGTCTCCGTTGGCTGTCTCCTCTTTAGAAACTGGACAGATAAACACAGAATGGAAATGAAGCTCCTTGGGGACGCGAGCTTCGAAAGGCAGTTCATTGGCCGAGGACCAATTGAGGTTCTTCTGGCGCTGTAACTGGCTGAATTTCAGCAGGGTGGGAAGGGCCAAGTGCGCTGCCAACAAAACCGTTGACAATGCACTTTGAGGAGGAAGTCCGATTGTAGACGAGAACCTTGATGCAAATGTCATCGATAGTGCATGCAGTTCGGTCTGCGAAGGTGGCGGTGGAGGTGGGTATAATAGCATGGCCGCAAGCTTCATCATGGTCGGCAGTGTGCTATCATTATTGAAGTACGATAAGTGCTCCTGGGCGTATGCAAGAGCAACGTGTGGTGATTTTAGTAAAGAACGGTATTTCATCTGGTGTAACTGGAAGAGTAAGTCCTGCGCATCATGGCGTTCGCACCAACCAATTGCAGAGCCAGGTTCGCCATTGAGTATGTCTCTCTCAATCCCACTCATCTCTTGGAATTTAGAAAGCAGTTCTCCATCTATTTCATCCTTTAAAACGGTGACTTGGCCATCCCGTATCAGATGAAGTTTGATGGCATTCTCGATAGTGAGTGCATGTTTCTCCTTATCAAGAGGATAAAGGTATGCATCTGTGAGCTGTAAATCATCCAATGGTGCCATATTTTTCCCATACTTTACCAACGCGGCGTTCTTACTTTTCAAAGCTGCCCGTGTGGCTGTTTGCCATCGTAAATAAGCATCCTCAGGAGCCTGGTCGTCATCTGTTAGCGCCTCCAGTTGTTTGATAAAGTCAGAGGTGGCAGAGAGTCGTGCTGAAGTCGATTGATCCGCCTGAAATGTCTCAAGAGCTGCACAGAGTGCATCAGTGATTTCAGACATGGATAGTGTGGACAAATCGTGTTCCTGGGAGTCGCTGCCCCTTGTTTGCTCTTATTGTCCTCACACAATCTCTGGTCCGACCTTGAACAAGCTACTAGCGTAACCAATTCCGAGGGTGGTCAAGATGTGCTTAAAGAGGAGATTATCTCACCAGCAGGTCTGTAGCTCGCATTGGGTATAGCACAGTCTAGATTCATATATGTTTATGTTTATAGTACGCTTAATTCAATATCAATTCTACTGTTTCCAGGTTAAATTGTTTGAAGACTCTTTGCGATGCCAAACCATTCTATGTAGCCCGCATCACCAATGACCACCTCTACTTCGCTCTTCCTCTTCCCAAACAACGCTCCAAATGCACGGCAAACCGACTCCCAGCTACACTCCGCCCACATACACCACAGTCAAAGTATCTACTTGAATCACTCACTTTTTCAAGACCAAAGACGTCTCTTCCCGGGACGCAAACCCAGCCCGTTCTTCCCTGTACTTCAGCGTTAGGTGTTGGCTGCCTCGTTCCAATTGCTGACTGGATACCAGGGGTGTTTACAAGTGTAGCTGCTGCGACAATGGGCGTGCTGTTAGTCGTAGTCGGTAGCGGAGATGGTGTTGGGTTGTGCTCGGCCCTCCCGTGTTGCTGCCTAATTAGAAGCTCTTGGAGGAACTGTTCCACAAGCAGTGAATGGGTCGTGGCATTCACAAGGTCGGTGTACATTGAGTCTGATAGTTCGTAGAGTGTGGGCATAATCTTCCCGTCAATGTGGATTATCAATCGATAACGCGACGTAGGTTTCCTTCTTTGTTCTTCTTATTTTGAGTATTTTTGTTGATCACTGGACATAAAGTAGGAATTAGGATTGGATGCAGACAGATCAACTTCACCTTAAAAACGGTGGTTTATAAACCAGCAATTAATTTATTGACTTTATTTTTCCCTTTACCAATCATCTCAAGTGGATAACTATAGTGTGTGTGCTCTTGCAAAGACCTACATAACCTGTTGCTATACGTCTAGAACAACTACTGAACCAGAAACCTCCCTTTTATGTCAAACTGGGGAACACTTTTTGAGCTTTAACGACACGTCTATCCAAAGAACATTAACATTCCGATGGCATCCTCCAATATACGGATACGCAAAGAGCTCAAAAAGCTCGAAGCGATGAACTTTTCTCTCCCAGGGATAAACATCACACCTACTGACACAATTGACCTTCTTTACGCTGACTTTGCCTTCACTCACAATCCGCTCTATCCATCCACCTACAGGCTCAAGATTAATATCAGAGATTCATATCCTTTTGAGGCACCAGTATGCCAGTTTATAAAGAGCCCCGACGTCGGAGTGAACAGCATACCCATTCACCCACACGTCTATTCCAATGGCCACATATGTCTTGATATATTGGGCACAGGCTGGACACCTGCACAAGGTATCGAAAGTCTACTCATTTCCATCCATTCTATGATTAGTGGGAATACCTTGAATGAGAGACCAGAAGGTGATGACAAATATGTGAAATATGCCCCGCTTGATCCTTCAAAGACGCGCTGGGTGTACCACGACGACACTGTATAATATTAGTTAACCAAACAACTCGTATGTTTAGCCTCTAGTAACATTGTCTACAAGTAGTTTTCAAACGGGAATCATTATACAATAAATCTATTGACATATCAGACGCAGTTTTCTCGTCCCTTTTTGTTCTCCACTTCCACCTCCACTTCCTCAATCTCAGCACCCTCCTCCTTCAGAGTACGGCCAATTCTCAGCCACCAGATGATTTGGGATAGGAAGATACCAATCTCCAATACCATACACACAGTATATAAAACGATGCCCATGATATCCATGTTCCCCATGACAACACTGAGCATACTCAAAAACGCCCCCATAAAGTCTACACTTAAGAAAATGAAGTTGATACCAACGACACGACCTTGCCTCTTTGCAAGTTCAAAGTATGGAGGAATCAGCCCTAGAGCCAACAGCACTGAAGCTAACACTCCAAAGATCAGTGTTGGCCACTCTGTGCCATGATCATACAATCTTCGTAACCAAAGTGAGAAACCAACATTCATACCGACAGCAATGGCCACAAATGTGCCAACATAAACCAAAATTTTGAGACGGGGCAGCTGTACTGGTGGGTAATATAGTGTCTGAACCCACGCAATCAGACAAAAGAAGAAGAACAAACATGGCTGGACCTGTACTGCCAAATTAGCTCTGGTGGAAATGAAGTAGATTGCAAAAGGAATACCGCAAGCAGTCCATAGGAACATCATAAGAGGTGGAAACCCTTCACAGTTTTTACGACGGTAGTTGTAAATGATTTGAGGAATAAGCTGAATACACCAGCAAACGGTACCCAGTGTACCTAGGATCGTCGCAGCCTTGTCTGAGATCATTTGATTTAGGTAGTAGTGATTGTGATTGTGATACCCTCTCGACCTCTGCTATCCATTTATTGGTTCCTCTTCTACGCTTAAGTATCTCTCTTCAAGAAAGCGAGAAGGGTTTTTTTGCTATCAGACCCTGGCCCAATTAGGCAACTCTTTCCCTTTCATTATATGCCTGTTATAGCCGCCTAAGAATCCATTGATGGACTAAGCGAGGAGCAGTCTGCATTTGGCATCTGAGTGCACTAGTGAGCCAACTCACACAAACCCGCACATTTATTAGGCGCAGTTTTACGCACCTTCTCGTGTAAAGAGGCGGAAGGTGAATTGTGCTAAGGCACGAAGAAGCCTATTTCCCTAGTTTAAGCACTATGTTCCCAAAATTGAAAACGCTGACTAGGAAAAAACCTTCTCCAGTATTCCTGCAGTTGAAAGAAGATTTGTATTTACATAATAAAATAGTTATGTTCCTCTATTCAAGTATCAGTCTTCTTTTGCTTTGAAATGATCAAGCTGTGCTCTAATAGATCATCCAGATACGCATCATCCTCATCCATCTCCTTCAATGACGCAACCAGTCTCTCCAAATACTCCAAGTTTTCTCCGCTAGGACCAACACTCACCGCAACTACTTTTGCAGTGTCTTCCACGGCTTCTGGACCAATAAAGGACTCATTGTCAATGGTACCAATGTAGACCTGACAGTGTAACTCTCTGAATCCATTGATAACAGGTAATTCAATCAACTCTGTCAGTTCACCATCAATATCTAAATCCCCTGGAATCAGGAAGGGGACAGAGTGCAGCGTATAGCCATCTTGCTCTCTCACATTAAGGTACTCTCTCACTTCTTGGGCGTACTCTGGCTTGATATAGTAGACACAACAGGGCACTGTCAAGTCTTCTCTGTGAATATCAGTCTTCCCCTCCGCTTCGTACTTCAACACATCAGTTACCATTGCATCCTGGGTTATGATGTCCTCATACGATACCAGTGTGGCGACTCTTCCCCTAAACTCTGGCGTTCCACGATGGTCTGAAGAACTCTGCCAAAATCGGCGAATATATCCTCGGATTAGTCCCGGTATAGGCTTGTGGTAGGCATGTAAAGGAGGTTTAAAAATCAATGAGCCATAGCTAAGAATGTAAAGTGGTGTGTTGAAGGTCATTATGGGGGGAACAATCAATCTTAAGAGTGCTAATTTTTCCTCATTTGCTTTTCCCAGATCCGTCCATCACTCCCCACAAAGAAATATATTTGATTTGAAAGAAAAGCTACCAAAATGCTATTAATGACCATTTGATTCTAATATACACAAACCGACAAACTTTTCTGAACACCCACCTCTAAGGTATCACGATACAATAAATAATGCAAATTTTCCCTCCTTACAACCCATTGTTGTCAAGGAAAAAGTAGTTACCACTTGACTTCTGCTCCTTATCCATCTGAGAATCCAACTTATTAATTCTTGGTCTGAAAGAGTTTGGATCTCTTCTGAAAGTAACGTTCAAATTCTTCAAGAATTTGTTACAACCAGTCAATAGTGACTCTGGTTCACGAGCATAGGCCTCTCTGGAAGGCTTACCTTCAAACACAATGACACGGTCTGCCAAGTAGGTAGCCATGATGAAATCGTGCTCGACAACAAAAGCTGTCTTCTTGGCATGCAAAATAAATCTTCTTATAACCTTCGAACAAATAATACGCTGCTCCGAATCCAAGTAGGCAGAGGGTTCATCAATCAGATAAATGTCAGCAGGGGTACCAAGAGCCAACGTGATTGCAACTCTTTGCAACTCACCACCAGACAAGTGTTGAACTTCTTGGTCAATAATATCGTCAATCTTCAGTGGCTTGCAGACATCAGTCTGGAACTGTGGGTTCAAAAACTGGCCTTTAATTCTCTTAAAGAAGAGCTGTCTGACGGTACCAGGGAACTTTGGAGCAATCTTCTGTGGCTTCATGGAAATGTTTAGTTTTGGAACTTCCAAGTCATTGTCTGCTGGAATTGCACCAGCCAAAAGTCTACAGAATGTCGTCTTACCAGTACCATTCTCACCCATCATTACCAAAATTTCAGAGTCGGAGAAGTCACCCTTATCAATGTGTAGCTTGAAATCACCCTGGGTTCTGTCCATGGCAGGGTATGTGTAGTATCTTGAAGCATCTAACTGGATAGGGTCTTGGGCATCAGCCAATCTGAACTGCAAAGACTCTGTTCTGAATCTCAAGTTTTCTGATACAATGTGACCTTCTAAGAACATGTTGATACCTTCTCTCACAGAAGCAGGCAAAGTAACGACACCATAAACAGATGGAACACCGTAAAGAATACAAACAAAGTCAGACAAGTAATCCAAAACAGACAAATCGTGCTCCACACAAATGACGTAGGACTCGGAATGCAATAGAGATCTGATGATCAAAGCAGCGTTCAAACGTTGCTTAACATCCAAATAGGAAGATGGCTCATCGAACATGTACACTTGTGCTGCTTGAACACATGTCATACCCAGAGCAAATCTTTGCAACTCACCACCAGATAGAGCATCAATGTCTCTATTCAGGATGTTGTTCAGCTCCAAGACATCACAAATCTCCTTGATGTGGTCCTTTCTATCCAATCTCTGTTTCAGCAGTTGACCAACTTTCTTCTCGGGGCCCTTGATAGCCCTTGGAATGTTATCCACATATTGTGGCTTAATGATAGCTGTGATATTATCTTCCAAGACTTTAGTCAAGTAGTTCTGCAGTTCAGACCCTCTGAAATGCTTCAAAATCTCCTCCCAGTCAGGTGGATCATCAAACCTACCCAAGTTAGGTTTCTGCTTACCTGCAAGAATCTTCAATGCGGTGGACTTACCAATACCGTTAGTACCCACAAGACCCAAGACTTGACCTGGTCTAGGAGTTGGTAATCTGTGCAGTTTGAACGAGTTCGCAGAATATCTGTGAGTGGTCTCTCTCTCCAAGTTCGTTGGTAAATTGATAATATTGATGGCGCCAAATGGGCACTTCTTCACACAGATACCACAACCGATACACAGGTTCTCAGAAATAAAGGCAATCTTAGACGTTGGTGTAACCTCAATACATAGTCTTCCTGTCTTCACAACTGGACAGGCCTTTTTACATTCCTGACGACACTTCTTTGGCTTACATTTATCGTCAGAGACAATTGCTATACGTGTGTTACCTTCACTTCTAGAGCCTTTCGCCATTGTGCTTTCCAAGTTTGATTAGTGGTTTGAGGAGGTTTGTTGACTATTTTTTTTTCTATTTTTTTTCCTCCAGCGATGGAGGCTCAGGGAAAAAATTTCACACACCAAAAAGGGATCTATGCTTATGTCATTAAACTCATTACGATAATCTTAAAAGGTTACCCTGAATCTTTGACAAATTCAGAGCATTCTATTGGCGCGAATTCTAGTAAAGTTAGAAGCAAGTACTTTTAGCAAAGCGGATCATTATGCAAACATCACTAACGACTCTAATATTCCCCTAGATAAGTCTCCAAAACTACAGGAAGCATTTCATTATTTTATCTAGATTGAGAACCATGCACGTGACTCTTCACGTGGAAATGTCTTGATTGGTAAAGGCAGCACAACTGCCGTCACAAAAATTTTCATGAAAATTTTTGAGAAAACCGTCACTTTTAGTAACAACAACTTTAGTTATTCAACCGCTTTTTACAGTTCAAAACCAACTAGTCCTGCTGTCCCATTGATCGACCTCAAAGTCCTCAGCGTGTACAACAGTATCTAACCAAAAAAACACCCCAAAAAAAGCCCAAAAAAAAACTTCAAAAAAAACCAAACTCCCCAAATAATACAATGTCTGTTGAAGGTATCGAACAACAATTGGAAAACTTGTCCGTCAAGGATGAGGCCACCACTCCAGTCACTGCCACTGAGTCTGAGGAAGAAGCCTCTTCCAGACAGTACGTGGGTAACCCAGCTGCTTCTTTGTACGTTGGTGAATTGGCACCATCTGTTTCTGAGGCCGTCCTATTTGAGGTCTTCTCTGCCATTGGTGAGTTAGTTTCCGTCCACATTTGCCGTGACACCTTGACCAAGAAGTCTCTAGGTTACGGTTACGTTAACTTCCAAGACTCCAAGGATGCTGACAAGGCTTTGGATGAATTGAACTACTCCCCAGTCAAGGGTCAACCAATCAGAATCATGTGGGCTCAAAGAAACCCAGCTTTGAGAAAGTCTCAGCAAGGTAACATTTTCATCAAGAACTTGGACCCAGCTATTGACAACAAGTCTTTGCACGACACCTTCTCTGCCTTCGGTACCATTTTGTCATCCAAGGTTGCCCTAGATGAGCACGGAAACTCTAAGGGTTTTGCCTTTGTTCACTACGAGGAAGAGGAAAGTGCTAAAGCTGCTATTGAGAACATTAACGGTATGTTGTTGAACGGTCGTGAGGTTTTCGTTGGTCCACATATCTCTAAGACTGACAGAGTCTCCAAGTTGGACAAGATTTTGAACAACTTCACCAACGTTTACGTTAAGAACATCGACACTGAGGTCACTGAGGAGGAGTTGAGAGATCTATTCACCCCATTTGGTACCATCACTTCCTTGAAGTTGGAAGTTGATGCTGAGGGTAAGTCCAAGGGATTCGCCTTTGTCAACTTTGAGTCTCACGACTCTGCCGTTAACGCTATTGGGGAGTTGAACGATAAGGAGGTAAAGTCTAAGAACCTGTATGTTGGTAGAGCTCAAAAGAAGTCTGAAAGATTGGAGGAGTTGAGAGCTCAATATGAATCTGCAAGATTGGAGAATTTGATTAAGACCCAAGGTGCCAACTTGTTCATCAAGAACTTGCACGAGTCTATCACTGACGACCAACTGAGAGAGGAGTTTCAACCATTCGGTACCATCACCTCTGTGAAGGTGATGCGCGACGAAAACGAGAAGTCGAAGGGTTTCGGTTTTGTTTCCTTTTCTTCTCCGGAGGAGGCCACCAAGGCTATTGCTGAGATGAACGGTTCAATGTTGGCGGAGAAGCCATTGTATGTTGCTTTGGCTCAAACTAAGGAGAACAGAAGAGCTCACTTGGAACAGCAAATGAACAACAGAAATCACTTCAGATTGCAACAGCAACACCAACAAGCTGCTTTGGCTCAAGGTGCTCCAGGCCAATTTTTCCCACCATTGTACTTCAACGGTCAACCACAAGGTTTCTTGCCACCAGGTGCCCGTGGCCCAATTCCAAACCCAATGATGATGCAAGGTGTCCCAAGACCACAAGGTCAATGGCAGGGTAGACCATTGCCAAATGGTCAACCAATGTACGGTATGCCACCATTCCAAGACTTCCAGGGTCGTGGTCCACGTGGTTACTACAACAACAACAACAGAGGTCCAAACAACAGACGTCGTGATGACTTCCCACAGCAGCAGCAAGTTGTCCAACAACTGGCCCAAGACTTGCCAAACCTTCCAGAGGAGGAGCAAAAGAGAATTCTAGGTGACCAATTGTACGGTAAGGTCATCTCCACCGGTCCACAAGTTGACGCTGAGTTTGCTTCTAAGATCACTGGTATGTTGTTGGACTTGCCAAACAATGAGATTTTGGATGCTTTGGCTAACGAAGAGTTATTCCAACAACACTTCAACGATGCTTTGCAGACTTACCAAGAGGCCAAGAACTCAGAGGCTGCTGTTGAAGCTGAGGCTCCAGCCCAAGCTTGAATGTGGTTTTTAAGGAACAAATTGACAGTGTTGTACATATTTGGGTAAGGCTTTCAGAAAGAAAAAAGTTGAAAATGAGTTGAAATTTGAGAGTGAGTCATAAGGATAAATGTGTCATATTTGCTAGTTTCTACTCTCTATGGCTTGTTGTTCGGTTTGGTTTGTCTTTTTTGGGGGTACATTGGAGTGATTTCCTTTTTATCCTTTTTGGTTGATCTAATGTTGAGTTTTCTATTGTTAAGCTAAGTATGTAGATCAATACTCTGTTCTATTACAGTATTGCGACACTCCTTACTACAGTAATCGGTATACCTGCTGTTCATTAGTTGTCATTGGGACGTAGCTTCAACTTGTTGGCTCCTGAATGATCTGCTCTCTCTCCTGCTTAGCTAAAGCTTCCTTTCTCCGTCTCTCAACAGCTTCTGGTTTGAGCTCCAATGTTTGCATCTCTCGGAAGGACACTGTGAATCTCTTTCTCTTACCATTCTCGTCGTACGGTGATTCAGCCGGCTCAAACTTAACAAGCTCGAAGTCCCTGGTGATGTAGTAGGTGGTAAAACAGCCAATCCCCAGACCTAGTAGTCCAGCGAAAAAGCGCCCCACGTTGGTTGTTTGTGGTGGCATCTCGAGTTGTTCTTAGGGCAATCTTACTGTGGTGGCGTGTGAATATCGAGTCATTTAAGTCACAAACGTGGAAAAAAGAAAAAAACTTTGAACTCGAAATTTTCATGGGGTAAATCTCTCTAGACCGTTGTTGTTCACCCCAATCAAAACAGTGAACAGCCCGAGAAATGCCACAGCCAAAGTTTCCGTCCAGACGGTCCACCGTCTATTCAACCAAAGGCATTGTCTCTTCCACACAGCCACTAGCCAATGCTGCTGGTATTAGGATCCTTGCAAAGGGTGGTAATGCCATTGATGCTGCAGTTGCCGTAGCGGTAGCTTTGGGAGTTACTGAGACTGCATCCACTGATTTGGGTGGTGATGCGTTTGTGATATTTTACGATAACAAGACCAAGAAGGTTCAAGGCCTGAATGGTACTGGTCGCTCTGCAGCAGCCCTCACTTTGGACTTTGTCCTTTCTCACAAGGATGAGATCAAGCACAACAGACTCAAGGCCAGTTCTATTCTGGCCGTTAACGTTCCTGGTTGTGTTGCGGCATGGTATGACTCTATTGAAAAATGGGGCTCTGGCAATGTGACCTTTGCAGAGATCCTCCAACCTGCCATTGAGCTGGCCGAGGGTGGCTACCCGATCTCTGAGATCAGTGCGAGATTGTATAGTGACAGTGAAGTCACCCTGCAGAGTGTGAATGCTGCCAAATCTGATACATTCAAAAAAACTCAATTGGCCTTGTTCCTTCCAAACGAATCTTTGACAGCTCCTAAGACTGGGCAGCTTCTAAAGAATCCTTATCTAGCATCCACCCTGAAGACAATTGCTCAGAACGGTAAGAAGGGGTTCTACGAGGGAGATGTTGCGAAATCCATAGTTGATGAAGTGAAGTCTCGTGGAGGTTTACTTGAGCTCACTGATCTATGCACCCACACATCAACTTTTGTTGACCCAATCTCTTTGGAGTTCCTGGGTAAGAAGTTATGGGAGATTCCACCAAATGGTTCTGGTATCATTGCTCTGTTGACACTTGGCTTAATTAGATCTTTAGCCAAATCCAAGAGGGTTGATTTGAATAAATTGGAACATAATTCTGTCCAGTACCTCCATTTGGTTATTGAGGCTCTGAAATTATCATTCAAAGACTCTGACGAGTATGTCAGTGACCATGAACATCTTCTCAAGCAGTATGGTATTGATGGTAACGCATCCGTATTGAAGTTACTCACTTCTGAGAGATATTTTGATGAGAGATCAAAATTGTACAACCCAGATAGCATTCTTGACAATCAATCTCTTGAGGTTGGTTCTCTGCCCAATGAGTCGTTCCAATCTGACACTGTCTATTTCACTGTCACTGACAAGGAAGGCAATGCTGCAAGCTTCATCAACTCTGTCTTCCATAACTTTGGCAGTGGTATTTTGGTTCCTGACCGTGGTTTCTTCTTACAGAATCGTGGCGCTAACTTCAGTCTACACCCATCAAGCAAGAATGTCATTGCAGGTGGGAAGAGATCTTACCACACTATTATTCCAGGTCTTATTACTAC
Source organism: Barnettozyma populi (assembly GCA_003706705.3). Lineage (NCBI taxonomy): Eukaryota > Fungi > Ascomycota > Saccharomycetes > Phaffomycetales > Phaffomycetaceae > Barnettozyma > Barnettozyma populi. The sequence continues at coordinate 715,935 of PPLZ03000001.1, forward strand.
ACCCTCTGAAAACCCCGGTGAGGAGCATCTGTATGCAAGTTTTGGTATTCAAGGTGGTTTCAACCAACCACAGGCTCATGTTCAAGTCTTTCTCAACCTTTTGCTCTTTGGCCTAGATCCACAGGAGGCGCTTGATGCACCAAGAATTTCATTGGCACCACATGATGACCTAGGTCACACTGATAAAGGTCATGGTGCAAACGGCCCTGTCAGTAGATCAGTAACCGTTGTCAATGTCGAGGAAGGTATCGGTGAGACTGTCATTGAAGGCTTAATAAATCTGGGTCACGAGGTTAGGGTCTTTAAAAGTTACGACGGACGTATATTTGGTAGAGGTCAGATCATCAAGAAGGAATCACAAGATCCTTTGGTATACTCTGCAGGTTCAGATCCAAGAGGTGACGGTGCAGCTGTTCCTTTCTTTTAATCAAAAATCAAGTTTTCAACTCCTAAATATTTTAAGAAGAGCAGTCCGTGCAGAAATCTTTATACTTTCGTAGTTACTATGAGTGTAAATGAATGAATGAGAGTGGTTGAAGTATACGGCAAGGAGAGAAGAAGCAAAAAATATAAATGGAACTCCCCATAGGGGGCTCGAACCCCTGACATTTCGGTTAACTTTCGCTAATGAAATTGCTTTCCCTAGTTTGACTGTAAAAGCCGAACGCTCTACCAACTGAGCTAACAGGGACGAGTTCCATTTGTGTTTGAAGCCATTTACTACGTACTTGGTCAATAGCTACCTTAAAATTAATAATGGAAATAGCCCCTTGGTATGATTGATATTTTTATTATTGCTGTCTTCTCTCTCTTGCAGTAAGTAAATAAACCACATATCCGACGAGTAGTGTTGATTTCAATGTACTACACCTGCCTTAATAGCAGCTAATGTGAGCGTGTCTTTCAGCGTGTCTTTATGCCTTTGTTGTAATATGACGACCTCTGGTTAGGCCACGCATCTCTATCGGTAGACACACGCAGTAATAGGAAAAAATTTGTGATATCCATCTTAAGTATACACAACACAGATACCAACCCAACACAATGCCTTCAAAGAACTCCATCAATAAGCCAAAGCAGGGTATCAATAACGCTAAGAAGAGAGCTTCTGTTGCCAAAAAGAGAGCTACTAGAGCCAGAAACGGTCTCTTAGCTCCACCTAGAAGCTCAAAGCTATCCACCTCGGGCCAACCAAGATCCACCGCGGTCGCTCTTTATAATGGCCAGCAGCCAACTGGTGGTCTAACTACGCAAACACTTTCTAAAAAGAGATTTAACAAGATTGAAAGAAACAAAAGATATATTAAACAAAGAAAAGATTTGGAAGAGAAGATTTTAATAGATGCCACTGCCCAAGCCGAAGAGTCCATGGATATCGATGAAGAGGTTACATCAATCAAGAAAGCCAAGAAGCAGAGTAAGATTAGTGGTGTTAAAGAAGCTCTGCTGTCCGTAATCAGCGATGCAATTTCGGGAGCTTTTGTGGTTGAGTCCTCTGGTGAAGGTACAACTTTAGGTAGTGCATCATTCTTCTGATTGTGAAGTTCAAATTAATGTATACTAGTTCTGATATACTTCTATGTAAATTACAGTCCTTTACTTAACTTCATACTTCATTCAAAATTTACTCTGAAGTGAGAAGACCCTTCTCCTTCAAGTTATCTTCCACGTTATCTCTCAAGAACTTAATTATCTGAGCTGGATCTGGGGCAGTGAAAACAGAGGTACCAGCAACAATGACATTGGCACCAGCCTTGGCAGCTTGTGGAATAGTAGCCTTACCCAACCCACCGTCGACTTGGATATCTAGGTTTGGGAACTTCTCTCTCAAGATCTCAACCTTTGGCATCATATCAGCCATGAACGATTGGCCACCAAAGCCAGGCTCCACAGTCATAACTAAAGCCATATCCAAAAACGGTGCGAGTTCAAATAAGACATCAACTGGAGTACCTGGCTTGATAGCACATGCAGCTCTGATGTTGTGAGACTTAATCAACTGAACAAGGGCCAAAGGATCCTTGGTTGCTTCATAATGGAAAGTGAACTGGTCAGCGCCAACCTTAACAAACTCTCCGACCCATTTCTCAGGCTCGGAAACCATCATATGGCAATCAAAGAAAGCCTTTGGTTTAGAAACACCATCACCCCTTGGAACAGCCTTTCTCAAACTGTCCACGATTGGAACACCAAGAGTGATGTTTGGAACAAAGTGACCATCCATCACGTCAATATGAAGCCAATCAGCTTTGGCATTGAGGATCTTATGACATTCACAGCCCAGGTTGGCAAAATCTGCAGCGAGAATAGATGGAGCAATGATTGCCTGTACCATTATATTAACCTGATGGTGTATGAGTTAAAGGAAGACAGCGAGTTGTGATCGCAAAGATTTTTTCAAGCACCCCCGAGTTTGTACCAAGCGGATTTTGATCCAATCGTAGGGAGAATCTTCAGTTGGTAAATATACTTAGACTTATTCATCGACGCCTATCTCAATCTATGCCATGATCACTAACAGAGATTTGGTGTGTCTGAGAAGCAAAAATAAATTCTCTCGGGGGCGATTCGAACGCCCGATATCCAGATAACAGTTACCTTTACAGTCTGGCGCCTTAAACCAACTTGGCCACCGAGAGAGAACATGCCCCTTCCTCCAGCCCATCAAAACAGCAAAGTACCGAATAGACCCACTAAATCATTAGCACAAGTCATTGAATAACATAGGTACTACACTTCTTACACTTGCCTAGGCCGTAAGGTGGCTAACATATGCTGTTCTTCTTTTACCTACCGCTCATACTGTAAAATTGATGTGACGTATGTATATCTTTAACGCACTTGCTGGGTGCACTTATACTGATAGGAGTTCGCTGTAGTGAGTTGTTCCAGTATACTACAACTCAGTCCGGTTGACAATTGAAATGTGACAACTACTACATTCACTCAAAACAGGAAAAGCCGGTGTATCAAGAGGCAGCCAGTTTGGGTCAATTTGGGTCGGTATGTACTTTAACTAGCTTTCTGCATGGATATTTTCCAGTAGCTCTTACAAATACTTGAAATCCGTCGTAACGCGACGGGGCAGCGTACAACTTACAACTAATGCTTCATCATTCATAATAAAAGAGAAACATACCATACATGTTAATTTTTAAAATAAATAGTTTTCGAAAGTTCAATCAAGGGTTGATAGGAATGAAGTTTCCCACAATACAACTCGGAATGTTGTAGCGGTCTCTTCTAATGGTGAAGCTAAAGCAACAAGTCTTACGTCTTCTACCGTCTCTAGTTCTTAAGTTGCAACTTGTGAGCACTGCCTTTTGCCCCTTGTCAAAGGCAATGGCGCCATACTTTTCCCAGAAGTTGACAGCACTTTCCTCACTCATCAACTCATAAATGGCCAACTTACCGTCTCTCAAATCGTCTGCGTTTACTTCAACGAGAGACGCAAATTCTTTGTTACCACGGTAAATTTCACCAGTACGTCTCCACAAACAGGCTGGAATTGCCATTGACGTAAACACTCTGTCATAGTCAAGCAACATTCTCTCAAAGTTCTCCTCCACAAGAATCAGATCCACATCCTTCAAAGTTCTAGCAATGGCTCTAAAGGCGGGTCTGAAAATTGATAAAGGCTTTAAGATTCTTTGCTTAGATTGTTGGTTCATGTAATTATCCATGTAAACCTGCAGCCTGGCGTAGCCTTTGGCGTAGTTGTAGGGATGCAAAAGGCCCGCCTCTAACTTAGCATTGATAACTTGTTTCAGTCTTTCTTCTGGTGAGATCTCAGTGGATGGGTCAGCAGCTGTAAGGAAAAACTTATCTCTAGCTGAATCAGAGACATTCGGCTGTGCAGCCGTTAGGGTTAACTGTTGCTGGTTTTGTGGTTGCGCCAATGCCAATCGGCTGTTATTCTGTTGTGTCTGTTGTGTTTGTGGATTATGTTGGTTACTAGTTAGACCAGTCGGCTGCGTTGGTTGGTGGTTCTGAAACTGTTGCAAGTTAGCATAGGAGATATTTGGCGAATTAAACATTGACAATGACAGATTAGTCAAAGAATGGGATGCACTCAAAGTAGGTTGGTTGACTGCTCCCGAGTTATTGCCCTGTTGGTTGTTATTCAAGTTCTCAGTACCACTGATCATTTCGGGGTCATCCAGAACAGACAAGAACTCATTCAAAGAACTAAATTCAGAACCCGCATGCTCAGAAAAAAAGAACGGCTGTTGGTTAAAATTCAAGAATGGATCTGCCTGGTTAAGATGTCTATTAATGCTTGTACCTGAAACGTTATTAGAGGTCTGGTTTCCACTCGCTGGTCTGTTTGGTATTTGCTCAATCGTTCGGTCATTAAACGGCTGCAAATGTGGTGGAACATTCTCCACTTGAAGAGCGTTGTTGATTCCAGTTGTAGTATCACTGTTTATATGTGAAGAGATATCACCAGGTACCTTTTCAGTGGAAGTATTCTTGGTCTCCAATTTCATCTTCTGTCTCTGGCTAACCGGTTCATCATGGCACAGGTGGCCAATGTTTCTCTTGATACAACGTGAGCAAGGGCGAACATCGTCACAAATCATATGCGATCGGCGACAATAAACACAGGCAATCACTACCTTCTTCCTTTTTCTCTTGCCCTTCTCCCTGGGGTCTGGACTAGGTATCTCCACGTCGATTTGTTGTGGTGCTTGTGGATTAGCAAGCTCCTGATTTTGAGGCAGCAAGTTGATCTCGCTGGACATTCCTACGCTTTCAAACTGGCCTGTTAATGAGCAAAATACCGGGACTGCTATTTCCCTTCAATAATGACAAACTTTGTGTCAAAACTAGGGGTGCTGATGTTCTTACGCTAACGGTTAAAGTTACCAAATTGAAAAAAGAATTGTGGAGTAGGTGACATCCTGAAGTTCCCGGGATTTCGTCGGCTCAGATTTAGTCACGTGAGTTTACAAAGCAGGGTTCATAATCCTTAGCCTAACAAAATTTGATCACCCAACCACTAATCTGACCAGAACGGACAGGACTGACAAGCTTCTATCGTTATGTTTGGCGCTAACGTAATAAGGAGATCAAGTCTCCTAAAACCGGCCTTTAAGCAGATCCTCTTTCCAAAGTTCACGACTTCAAGACCTCCCTTAGCAGCGCACCTATTCATCAGGCAACTATCCTCAACGATCGTTTCAAGACAAGAGCCCCCAGCTAAGAAGTATGACACTTCAGCTCTAAATAACCTTACTCGTGCGGAGATTATGGAACTTCGTGAACTGCACCGTGCCAAAGAGGGAAAGTACAAAGACCAGACTACTATCAACTACACTTTAAGTGTTTGTATTGGGTTCCTTGGTTTAGCTTATGCCGCAGTTGTCCTTTATAGAACGCTATGTGCCAGAACTGGATTTGGTGGTAGACCAGTCACTGATAAGAAGAAGTTCACCAATGACAAGCTGGTTCCAGTGGATATGGATAAAAGAATTCGTATATCATTTACCTCTGAAGTGTCAGATATATTGCCTTGGAAATTTGTGCCTCAACAGAGAGAGGTTCATGTCCTACCTGGTGAAACAGCACTGGCCTTTTACAAAGCCAAGAACAATTCTGATAAAGATATTGTTGGGATGGCCACTTACTCTATCACTCCAGGTGAGGCGAGTCCGTACTTCAACAAGATTCAGTGCTTCTGTTTTGAAGAACAGAAATTGAAAGCTGGTGAAGAAGTTGACATGCCAGTGTTCTTCTTCATAGATCCCGATTTTGCTAATGACCCAAGAATGAGGAATATTGAGGATATGATTCTGCATTACGCTTTTTTCAAGGCGCATTACGAAAAGGATGGTAACTTGATTCCTGTGGATGTATCAAAGGATCTTGAACTAACGCCAGTCAGTGTCGAAGTTTTGTGAACGAAGCCATAGATTTGAACCTGTACATATATATAGTCACATAAATTAACGCTCTTGGAGAAATAATGCTATCGTAGAACACCATTATAGATCAAACTTTTCCAGCACAATACTTGGTGACTTAGGTGACGTCTTTTGGCTGCTACCATGCCCCACGTTGGTGTCCAACTTCAACTGTCCCTCAAATTGAAGCGTTCTCTTCCTTTCTATTGTAGGAGAATGTACTTCTTCGCTATAAACAGGCACAGGTTCATTGTATAATTCTCGTTTTGGCATGGTTGGAGCCTCGAGTCCACCATCAAACGATTTGTGGCGAGGGAAGATCGACTCTGACAAATGAAATCTAATCGATGGATGTCGTTTTCGTAGTAGTTGAAAGGCTTCGTTGGCCACGGACTCTGATTCCAGGATGATGACTAGCCTCCCAAGTCCAAGGAGTTCCGACCAATGTCTGATTGCATGCGATCCCCATGAATCGGTAATTTCTTGCTTGATGACTTTGGGGGCAACAAGACAGTCCTCTTTTGTGAGGTCTGATGCTATAATTGTTGTCTTCTGAATCATTGTAGTTAGTCTGTCTTTGATTGTGTGAGGGTCTTTTGTCTCGTCTTGATTATAAATGTTAGTATTGAAGTGTTAAATCTGTGAGTGGTAAGTAGAAGTGCTCCACGAGACACTGCCACTTATTTTTACGTCAGAAATGTTATCGCGAGTGTCCGGCTTAATCCAACAATTCCAGCTTGGCGTCTCCTAATTTAACGATACATGGTCACTAGTAAACCATTCGAGCCTCTTACAACTCTACATTTCACAATGGTGACTCTGGATAAAACTCTTATAATACAAACAACATGGGCTTTAAGCCGCCTTTACACCAACATATCCACGTCTTCGTCATCATCATAATCTTCATCATCGTTTTCACCATCCAGTAAGAACTGTAAGGTATCTTCATCAGCCAGCACAGCCCACACAGTAAAGTCTCGGTATGTCTCCAAACAAGTCCTCAACTGCGGCTCAGTGAATCCCTTGGCGATAATGACGTCCTTAATGGCACTTAGTGACAACTTCTTCTTTCTCTTTCCATCTCTGAGTGCCATTTCCTGAATTATTTGATAGATTCTTGTAGTAGGAGTGTTGTCAACCTTTTGTTGATCATCTCTGGCAAATGAAGATCTCGCAACCTCAATCAATCTCAAGGCCTCATCGACATCCTCATTCAACACAATATCATCAAATCTCAAACGGGCCAAGGCTTGAGCCAATCTCAGAATACCCAACAATGTTCTTGGAGTGGCTTGGCCAAATGATCTCTTTGGATCGTTTTTGATTCTGTGTTTAGACTCTTGTCTGATCTTAATGTAGGAGCTGACAACGTAGTCACCAACCCCCTGCGGAACAACAGGTCTGAAGGACTTCGCCTTAGTGATGTAATTTCTAATCATATTTGGTTCAAGTGGTGTGAAGGCCATCTCTGGGTGTCTATTATGCATGTGCACATACGCCACATGTTGCGCAAGACGTTCATCATTATCCTGTGATGGGTTATCAAGCATCAAAAACAAAACGTCAAATCTGGACAATAAGGCGGCTGGAAGGTTGATGTTTTCCAATGGGGAGATATTGATCTTGAAACGACCATACAGTGGGTTAGCAGCTGCAAGAATAGATGTTCTAGCGTTTAAAGTGGTGTTAATGCCTGCCTTGGAAATGGAAATAGTTTGCTGTTCCATCACTTCGTGGATAGCGGTTCTGTCATTCTCATCCATCTTGTCGAATTCATCAATACAACAGATACCGTTGTCAGAGAGGACAAGCGCACCACCTTCAAGCACCATCTCGTCAGTCACTGGATCCTTCATAACCGCAGCGGTCAAACCAACACCAGAGGAACCACGACCAGTGGTATAAACGCTTCTTGGTGAAATCTTGGATATCGTTTTCAACAGTTGGGACTTGGCCACACCCGGATCGCCCATAAGGCAAATGTTGATGTCACCTCTGATCTTCAGACCATCACCAATTTTCTTATCCACACCGCCAACGAGAAGCAGCAGTAGAGCCTTCTTGACATCTTCATGCCCAAAGATTTCAGGTGCAATGGACTGTGACAATCTGTTGTAGATGTCACCTTCAGCTCTGATTCTGTTGATCTCCTCTTCAACCTCGTCATCAAGTAAAGTGACATCGTATTTCTTTTTATGTTGTCTCACACATTGGGCTTCAAGGTACGTCTCAGTCAAAAGACCAGCTCTTAAGGCACGGAAACCTGTGTACGGCGAAGGCAAAAAAATACCAGCGACATCAACGATATCACCAGGATCCATTGATCTCACCAAGTCACCATTGGCATGGATCGTAAGTGTTCTTGGAATATGACCAACAGGAACTTGATTAGCCATCTCTTGTAATTTTACCTCCTGGAAAGCAGAGAACTTGGAAGCGCGTGTTGAAGGAAATAGTTTACCTCTGGATCTGTTCTCACGACAACGACGAGAGGAACACTCAGACAATGGGGTGTAGGTTCTTGCTTTGACCTCTTGAAAGACTTCATGACCGCACTGGTCACAAGTGTATGCATTTACAACGATGGACGGCTTAACATCAGAGACACGAGTAATCATACCTCTGACAGTGATTAGTTGGCCAACATACGTGCCCTTGACTTCACGTACTGATAGTGGCTTCTGCGCATTTTTTCCATATGTTTTGGTTAGTGGTCTGAAATAAAGATTGTAACGGCGGGTTAGGTGTGCTGGAAATTCATCATCTGCATTATCCTCGTCTTCCTGGTCACTGTCACCGCCCAAGTTTTCAGCTTCTCGCTGTTCCCTTCTCTCAGCGGCAACACGCTGGTTTCTCTGTTGTCTCTGGTGAAGAATCAAGTCAATTACACCATCCTGATAGTTAATTTCCTTGTTTGGTTCAGGCATGAGTTTATCCACCTCATTAGAGAAGATTTCAATGTAACGATGAGTGTTTTCCATAATGCTCTCCACTAGCGTCTTTCTGCCAAAGTTATTGGTGCTTATATTCACATCATTTGTCCGTTCAAACTCAGCAATGTCATCCAGATCAATAAATAGAGAAGTGATTTCTCTATTAGAAATACGCTGGAGATGGCGCATGTACTTAGGACCATCACCAACGTCCATGTTCTCATCCCCATCTCTAACTTCAGGCTCGATCCTCGTGTCATACAGTTTGTCGGCTTGTGATTCTCCTCCGCCTTCAGATTTGAAATGCTGAAGAAAATCAGACGCAGTGGTTGCAATGTCTGCATAGTTAATATCAATCTTGATCGCCGGGAGAGCTGAGTTTGTGGCCATTGCGATGAGATCTGATTGGAGTTTAGACGTCAATTTGAAAGAGAAAGATTTCAGTTTTTCTTCGCGTTGTCTGAATTTCCCCTTTCGGTAAAGTAAATACATGAGGAAACATCCGCGAAAATGGTAGAGGCCATTGCGAATATGGATGGTCGGGTTAAGAAGAGAGAGTTAACGGCTCCATCTATGCTCTAAGAGCTAGCAGCGCACTGCTAAAATAGTTAAAGCCCATTATTGCTCTTTAGCATCCCGGGACTTACATTACGTAGTTACCTCACAAGACAACGGGCTCGGACTTCTGCCGACACAAAGCTGTATTTGCCATGGAAGCACATTTCTGCAGGAATTAAGATACGTCAAAGCAACTCGAACCATGATTTTACAAACAAACAAAAAAGTTTGTAGCGTCGTTAACGGAATCACTCCCGGTACTGGCTACTCAGCTATACTGTTTTGATGGATACTCGAGGGTATTCGCTATGAAGTGGTCCTGTTAAGCCGGCTTGTCTAGGCTAGGGAAAGGTGTAACGTGCTGCCCGCACCGAAAGAAGCCGCCCCCTAACTTTGTCTGACACCACCTGCCCACCTAGCTATAAATGTCGCACCAATTCCAGAAGCTCTTTTGTCTTACAGAGAGCAACCATCGACAATTGACACCCAATGACTCTCACCAGAAGAGACTCGTACTCTGGGGCTGCCTCTCCAGGCCCAGGTGACTCCCTTCCTCGCCCAAAGCACATCAGACGCCTAACAGGTATCACTCCAGCTGAGATTAAGACTATTGACTCCATCATCCCTTTGCAAGCTAGAGAAACCTGGAAGAGGTTCACTGTTGAGAACTTTGAGAGCAAGTCTGATTTTGAAAAGTCCTTCGTTCGTCATGTCGAGACTACCCTGGCTCGTTCCATGTACAACTGCGATGACTTGGCAGCCTACCAAGCAACCTCCAACGCGATTAGAGACAATTTAATCACCAATTGGAACAAGACCCAACAAAAGCAAACAATCAAGGATCAGAAGAGAGTCTACTACTTGTCCTTTGAGTTCTTACTAGGCAGAGCCCTTGACAACGCTCTGATCAACACTGACACCAAGGATGTTGTTTCCTCGTCTGTTGCAGAACTTGGTTTCAAACTGGAGGACTTGTTGGAGACTGAACGCGATGCGGGTTTGGGGAACGGTGGTTTGGGTCGTCTTGCAGCGTGTTTCATTGACTCCCTTTCCACTGGTAAGTACCCAGCATGGGGCTATGGTATCCGTTATGATTATGGTATCTTCAAGCAATTGATCGAAGATGGTTACCAAGTCGAGTCTCCTGATTACTGGCTAAAGTTTGGTAACCCATGGGAGATTCCACGTAAGGAAATCCAGATTCCAGTTGACTTTTACGGTCACACTGAGCACTTCACGGATGAACAAGGTATCAGAAAGTCCAAGTGGGTTCCAGGTGAACGTGTCTTAGCCGTTGCCTATGATTTTCCAGTGCCAGGCTACAAGACTGACAATGTCAACAACTTGAGATTGTGGTCAGCTCAACCAACCACTGAGTTTGACTTTGAGAAGTTCAATGCTGGTGACTATCAATCATCTGTCCAGGCCCAACAACGTGCTGAATCTATTTCTGCAGTTCTATACCCAAATGACAACTTTGATGCCGGTAAGGAGCTGAGATTGAAGCAACAGTATTTCTGGGTCGCTGCCTCTCTTCACGATATTATCCGTCGTTTTAAGAAGAGTAAGCGTGCCTGGTCTGAGTTCTCTGACCAAATTGCCATCCAGTTGAACGATACTCACCCAGCTATTGCCATTGTTGAATTGCAAAGGGTGCTCGTTGACCTGGAAGGTCTCCCATGGGATGAGGCCTGGGAGATTGTCACCCACACTTTTGGCTACACAAACCACACTGTCATGCAAGAGGCTCTTGAGAAGTGGCCAGTGGAGTTGTTTCAGCGCTTGTTACCACGTCACTTGGAGATCATCTACGACATCAACTTGTTCTTCTTGCAAGATGTTGAGGAAAAGTTCCCTGAAGACCGTGAGTTGCTTGGCCGTGTCTCCATCATTGAAGAGTCCCAACCAAAGCAAATTAGAATGGCGTTCTTGGCCATCATTGGTTCCTACAAAGTGAATGGTGTTGCTGCCTTGCACTCTGAACTGATCAGAACAACCATTTTTAAGGATTTCGTCAAGATCTATGGTAAGGCCAAGTTCACCAATGTCACGAATGGTATCACCCCAAGACGTTGGTTGAAACAAGCCAACCCAGCCTTGTCCTCCTTAATCACTGAAAAGTTGGGATCTGATGACTATCTTCATGACTTGAACAAGTTGAAGGATCTTGAGCAATTTGTTGAAGATCCTGAATTCAGAAAGAGATGGGCTGATGCCAAATTGACCAACAAGAAGCGTTTGATTAAGCTGATCAAAGACTTGACTGACATTGAGATTTCTGATCCAAACATGTTGTTTGACATTCAAGTCAAAAGAATTCACGAGTACAAGCGTCAACAGATGAACATATTTGGTGTTATTCACAGATACTTGCAAATCAAGAAGACGCCAGCATTGGAGCGTGAGGAGAAGTTCTTGCCAAAGGTATCTATTTTCGGGGGAAAGTCTGCCCCAGGTTACTACACAGCCAAGCTCATCATCAAACTGATCAACTCTGTTTCTGAAGTGGTGAACAATGACCCTGAGGTTGGTAACTTGTTAAAGGTTGTCTTTATCCCAGATTATAATGTCTCAAAGGCAGAAATCATAACCCCAGCCTCTGACTTGTCTGAGCACATCTCCACTGCTGGCACTGAAGCCTCTGGTACCTCCAACATGAAGTTTGTCTTGAATGGTGGCTTGATTATCGGTACTGTTGACGGTGCCAATGTTGAGCTGTACAATGAACAGCCATCAGAAGACAATATGTTTTTGTTTGGTCACTTGGCTGAGAATGTTGAGGATATCAGACACAAACACCGCTTCGGCACCTACACCATTCCAGATTCCTTGGAGGAAGTATTTGAGGCCATTCAATCTGGAGCTTTTGGCGATGGTGAGGAGTTCAGATCCTTGATTGACCATGTCAAGTACCATGGCGACCACTACTTGGTTGGTGATGACTTTGACTCCTATTTACAGGCACACGCCCTTGCCGATGAGGCCTACAGGGACCAGGACTCCTGGGTTAGAAAATCTATTAGTAGTGTTGCTAATGTTGGTTTCTTCAGTTCTGACAGAGCCATTCAGGAATATGCTGAAGGAATCTGGAACATTGAACCAATTCCTGATGAATGAAATAGATATTCACTTTTCTCGTTGATTTTTAGCTTAGAGTGATTTTTTTTGTGCACGATATACCTTTTTATTCTCAATTTGTATACGATAGTATCCATCAGTAGTCATTAACGCCATTAATGATATCAGTCAATTATCCATTAGCTAGTCCGCGGTACTTCTCGTAGGTAGTAGTTTATTCCGCGAATCAACATTTTGGTACCGAAAATTGAAGACATAATCCGATTGATAGTTGATGTTAAAACAAGGCCCACTAATCCCCGAAACGTCACCAGCTTTCACTACTACTGTCTCATCAGGATTAGCTGCTTTTCACATTGATCATTCTCTGGTAAACTTTGATTTTGGTTCCCATTCCAGCAGAGCCCGAGCTCCATAGACATCACAGTAAATGATTTGTCAACTCCAGCTGATATCACTCTGTGCGTACATTCTCGCACTTGTGAGGGCAGCACCAGTGGATATACCAGCCAGTGATGCATTCCTGGTAACAGATCTTCCAGGAATTGAAAGCATTCCTGCCGATGAGAGACCATTGATGCATGCTGGACATATCACTGTTGATGAGGAAACTGATACCAACTACTTCTTTTGGAAGTTTGTGAAACAACGCTCGCAGTTCAACAGAACCATAATCTGGCTAAACGGTGGGCCTGGGTGCTCTTCTATGGATGGTGCCCTGATGGAGACTGGCCCCCTTAGGGTAGATAGTAATCTCAAGTTGCTGCTCAATGATGGCTCATGGTACCAAGCAGCTGATATGATATTTGTGGATCAACCAGGTGGAACTGGTTTCAGTACTACAAAAGATTATGACACTGAGCTTACCAAAGTCGGGACGGATTTTGTCACATTCTTACAGAACTTCTTTGCGAAATTCCCTGATGACGCAACTAATGAGGTCTACCTAGCCGGTGAAAGTTATGCTGGCCAATATATTCCCATCATTGCTGATAATATCTTGAAGTCTAACTCTGCTAATAAAACACAAATTAACCTGAAAGGTTTAATGATTGGTAATGGTTGGATAGCACCAAATATTCAAAGTATGAGTTATATCCCCTACATGCTGGATACAGGTTTGATCAAAAACACTGACGAATTCATGCCCAAACTTCTGAAGGATCACGAAAGATGTCAGCAACTCATCAATTCCGGTGATAATGAGGACAAGTTCTCCATTTCTCAATGTGAGATGATTTTGAACAGAATCTTACAATATACTAGAGACAAGAATGCACCGAAAGACCAACAATGTATCAATATGTATGATACAAGGCTGAGGGACTCATATCCATCCTGTGGGATGAACTGGCCTCCTTCCCTTGCAGACGTGCAGCCGTACTTACAAAAGAAGGAAGTTGTTGAAAGCTTGAATCTTGATTTAAAAAAGGTGAAGACATGGAGAGAATGTGACGGTGATGTTTCCAAGCACTTGAAAAACAAGAATTCCAAGCCGTCGCAATACTTGTTTCCTGAACTTCTTGAACAAATTCCAATCATGCTTTTCAATGGTGATAAGGACATCATCTGCAATAACCGTGGTGTTCTGGACTTCATTAGTCAGTTGGAATGGAATGGTGGGAGAGGATTCAGCGATGACACAGTTAAGTTCGACTGGAAATATGATGGTTCGCTCACGGGTGATATTCGACGTGATAGAAATCTGACATTTGTTAGCATCACCGATTCCTCCCACATGGTGCCTTTTGATAAGCCTCGTGAATCAAGAGGTTTATTTGATATCTTTGTCGGAAACTTCAAGATTGTTGAAACAATTAACTCAACGTATTTGGAGACACCAGTGTATACCAACTCCTCTCTATCAGACAGCAAAGATGATCCTGAAGTTTCCACTAAAAGCTCACTGCCCTTTGTCTTTTATGTTGGTACAGTGGTTTCTGTTGGTGTATTCATTTTTGTGTTCAACAGGGGAAAAGAACCTAAAACGCCATCAATCTTGAAAACGGCCTCCAACCACAGATCAAAGGGCAAGAAAACTGTATCTTGGGCAGATGAGAGTGATGTGTTCGAAAAGGGAACTGACCAACATGGGGGGGCTTTTGGTACATTTTTGAATAACTTCCATGTGGGCGAGCCAAGTTATCAACGAGCTTCAACTAAAGAAAATCCATTCGATGATGAAAATGGTTATGAAAATATTGAATTGGGCTCAAAGATTCATCGTGATATCGATGATTATGATTTTGATATTGAGAATGAGATAGAGAGTGGTGACATTGCCGACCTTAGAACCTCGAAATGAAAACATCAAAGAATACATTTATTTTATTCTGTTACTTCAGATGTGTCTGTGCTTTTTTTTTCTGTACTCTTCAGAGATTTTTTGCGTTCTTGTCGTGGATGTCTCTGGTCTTAATCCAGCTTTTTGTGGTCTGCCATCACCAAAAAAAACAGACCAGTTACTCCTGCTTCTCAACCTTCTACACAACACTGCAACAAAAGTGTGGACGCATTCTTACATATTGCTGAACTACAACCTTGCAACCTAAGTCGCACAAATGAACGACAAACACTTGAAGTTATGCACAAAGCCAAAAATGTCAGTGTTTGAAAAACAGTTGTCATTGATAAACAGTTCATCTGTTGGTTTGAAGGGCCTACATTCACAGAAGAAGAAACAGCCATCAATGGGATACTTTAGTTATGGTTCTGCAAACTCTGAGCTCACCATTGACTCTGGTGATTCCACTTTAATCGCCAGCAGTGGGTCCACGAGTCCAATGACTTCAAAGTACAGCTACCACAAGAATGGTAACAAGTCACGCATCCTCAAGAGGAACAGCTCTATTCACTTGCGAATCTCTCTCAAATACTTGATGGAAGCACAGAAATTTGTCAAAAGAAGGTTCATTGAGGTTTACGACTACCTCGCTTGTTTCAGTAGAGATCGTCTAAAGACTACATTTGACTTGCTCTCGATCTTATTTCTTTGCTCCTCATCTGTATTTAGTGCAGAGATTTTGAGGCACAACAGGAAATTGTTCCTGTCGTGTTTCCCTGTCGCTAGTGTCTGCGTTTGGAACTTGACTAGAGCGTATGAAACCAACTATTTTGTCGGAAACATGGATTATTCCTTGAATACAGGCAATCGGCTTACCAGTACGAAGTTTAAGCTAATGGTTACTCAAATTGTTCTTGGTGCTCAATTTTTGGTATTGTTATCCTTGGGTAGAGTGGCTTACTTTGTCAAGACAGAATTGGGTGCTGAACGCTCAAATTTTGATCAGCTTGCAGTGTTAATACTTGTTTTGTTGATTACTGGCTTATCTGTCAATCTACTATTGAACTCCATTCCAGTTACCTTCCAGATTTGCTCCAGACAAGATCAGGAAGAAATCACAACTCTGAGCCAAGAATGTGGATTGATTCCGCAACATACATAATACAGGTGGTGATGTGTTAAGTTGAAAAGCGGCTTTAAGACAATGCTTCTGTAGCATAGCGATAAGGACATGGTAGCAGCGTTTCAGTAGAACCAACCCACTTAAGACACAGCTGATTAAGCGAGATTTTTGGATGTGGAGCGGCGACAGTCAGTATCCCATAGAATGTATAAAATCAAAATTGATAGGTTAAGCCATGAAGCAACGTAAGAACACAGACTAGAGACGGTTTGTGACTAAGCAGAGAGTATGGTGGTACGGTAAATGCTGAACAGTACTTGAAATCCAAACACTTGCAAAGTTACTTCTGAAAACCTGTCATTAAGAGGAGGCTTACAACGACAAAATCGTTGCTAGTAGCCATTAGGAGGAAGCATCAGCATCTCATTAAGGAGGGTCGTTGTAATCTAAGAGTGTCACTTTTGGGACTAGTAAAGTTACTTGCAATTTCATAAGCATAATTACTACATATTCATTTGTAAATTGCAAGGTTTCATTTGACATTCTTATATACTATTCTAAATATTTGAGTTATTTCAGTCGTGTCGTGAGTGACTTCCTTCTACTTGCATCTGTTTTTGGCCCCATTGATTGGCGTGACCTGAAATAGGCCCCAAAAATACTTTAAAGAGCTTTTACTTTAGAAACATTGATTCTTGTAGTTAGTTAGAAAGCCTCAATTCAAAAAGATAAAACTCTTCCGACGGTAGTTCCGTGGAATGTTCAATAAGGCATTAGCCTTATTGAGCATTTTCCTTATTGAACATAAGCAGTGAAGCGCTCACATACGCGCATAATGTGAACTCCAATGATGTTTCACTCAGAAGGTCATTCAGTGCTGGAAAGCAACGTACTAGCGTTATCACTCTCGGTCGAATTCTTTGATAAGAAAAAACTCAATTGGTCATTTCGTATGAAGTTGTTGTTGCACATGAGAAGTTAAGTTTAGAAAAAATAAGTTTCTATGATGCTGGATATAATATAGTGAATCAAACACTATTTAAATATGATTGAAATGGTATCGAAAGTACAATCAAATTACAACTAAAATACATTTCAAATATATAACCCAAAGACAATCATATAGCTATCGATGGACTACACCATTTCAAATAGTTAGTTAACCCGAGATAAGAGAAGCAGGAGAAGCTGAAGCATATCACTATGTGAAGCAAGATCTCCTGTCGCAACATGAGTCCAATCTACTCAATGTATTATTTCCCGATCTATTTATTATCTCATATTGGGTTGGGCACACTCTCACAAGAAAAATTTAAAAACTGTGCTAGTTAGTGTCTCTTTACTATAACATTCATCTCAAGTACTTCACGACAATAATGAGCATAATACCTAGTAACGATCAAACTAAGAAAATAAAAACTAGCAGACGCAGACAGAAGAAGAAGAGAAGAACAGAAGATTTTTCTGATTCTTCAAGCTCGGAAAGTGAACAGGAAGAAGAGGACCACGATGATGAGGACAATGAGATCGATCAACACATAACCGACAAGGAACAAGTTGAAGATGCAGTCTTGAGTGATGTTGAGATGGAGGAAGTTGAGTTCCCATCTGAGGACTTTAGCAAGATCAAACCGAAACTGCTCACAGTCAACCTGACGAAAACACAACTGAATGACACCTCGAAGAATCTTAGTACCGGGAAAATCAAAGAGCACTTGAAGAAAGACAGCAAAGCCCTTGATAATGATTATTTGAGCTTGATGTTCGAGAATTACGCAGACGACCTTGATGGATTGCGTACCGCGCCTGATTTTAATGAAAGAAGTTTGAGCATACTTGCTAACACTTTGAAGAATGGTGGTAACATCTTTGATGAAGAAACTCTAAGAGCTGTGGTCAGTAAATGAATACGAACTGATAAAAACAATAAAAATAACTAGAGTACCAAAAATGTATAGTCACAAATGTAATAATAAGTTAGTGCATAGTAACTAATGTACACCACAACACAAAATGTGTCTTCTTAGAGAATTTGGCAAGTGCGACTTTGTCAGGCTCGTGTCTTAGCGAAAGCCAACGGACAAAAAAGTCAGGATAAACTAAAAGCCAAAATATGCAAATGAATTGGGTAACTAACTGAGAGCAGATGATAGACAAGTGGTGAGTGAGTGTTTTTGATCTTCAGAGGATTCTAACCAATCATCTTAACCAAGAACCAGGCAGAACCAGCCGCAGCACCACCTACCAGCACCATTTGAACAGCTTCTGAGACCTTCTTGAAGGTGGGACACGTAACACCCAATGTCATTGATGCCTTGACATAACCAAAAATAAACAAAGTGAATGCCATTATTACGATGGAGGCAATTAAACCAGTGACAACATGCGACACAAAGAAGTATGGAATTAACGGGACAAATCCTCCAAGGAAATAGGCAGAACCAATAGTCAAAGCGCTTGTTAACTCTCTATTCTCCGCTGGTTCTTCCAAACCTTTACCATATCTGATAACAAAGCCCAACATTAGTTTTGGGTTCTTCTTCATGTCTTTAACAAAAGACACAATGGTTTCTTCTGAGAAACCGTCATTAATATCCAAAAGAATATCTTCAATTTCGTGGTTCACTTCCGTTATATTTGAATAAAGTTTTTGTTTCTCAGACTTATATTCAGAGTGGTAGAAGTCAGACTCAGACTTTGCGGCCAAGTAACCGCCCAGACCCATGGAGATGGAACCGGAGATCAACTCAGCAAAGCCACCAGTGATGACCAACTTTGTGTCACCCAAGGAACTTAAACCCGCGGTAAGTGCGAAAGGAACCGTCAAGCCATCAGACAACCCAATAATCATGTCAGACATCACTCTCGGATCAATTTTACCCAACAGGCCAAAAATGCCTCCATGGGTTTGTTCATCGATGCTCGCAGTGTCAACGAAGCTCTTAGAGACAGAGTCGTCAACTGTTTGAATCTCTTGTTCAGTACGCCCCAGATCACCTGCTGTATCATTTGTCGAGTTGTAATTGGGAGAGTTTGGATCTACTAGCTTCTGAGAGTCATCTGAAGACTTCCACACGGCTGCTATACTGTTTTTCAGTGTGACAATGGCCATGGTAACAATCTATTCTAGTGTTTGTGTGTTGGCACGTAGCAAGGTATTTCAAAGAAGATGCAATTGGAGAATAAACAGGAGCCAGCTTATGGATTTGGATACTGAATATCTCTGTCTTGATTTAGTGCGCAAGAATACCAAAAGAAGTTGGTTGTGTTTTGAACGAAGGGAATTTTGTACGCTGTGATAGGCGCTTTCAACCTTTTTACATGTTCTCACACGGGCTGACATAATCTGGAGAAGGGTTTTTTTGTGAATAAGCAGAAAACAATGCATTGTGATTGGTTAAGAGATCCGAGGGGTTCTTTTGACCCTGGCCGACCACCTCCTCGGAACTCTTTTCCACGTTGTGTTAGTTGTCAATGCCACAACCCTGAACAAGGACAAAACATAGGGAGCTCTTCCAATAAAAACAAATCTTTCCAGGTGCTTAGGTACCGATGGCACAGGACGGAAAGAAAGAAGCAATAGATTTAGAAAAGAATGGGTTTGAGTCCACGCATACGCCCAGAATTCAGAACAGACGATCTTTGTTAGTTGCAGTCACCTTGTTGCAGTTGATAATGGCTGTCATCATCTTTCAAAACAGAGAAGTGATGGAAAATTTGCATCAGGTACTCAACTCGATGCTACTGAGTATTATTACGTCTGGTATTGCACAGACTACTATTCAATACTTTAGACCTGTTAATTACAAAAGGTTACTGAAATTTTGGGTATGGGGAGCCATTAATGGTGTCATAAGTGCGTATTGGATCGATATGCTTCTTCTTCGAGTTCATGGTGCATCGAATCGAGTCTTATACGATCAATTGATTGGGGCACCATCTTTTCAGCTTTTATTCATAGTTTTCAACTGCGTCTGGGAGCAGCATGAAATTCTTCCAACACTAAGGCAGCTTTATTTCAAAACGCTAGGCTTGTCTTACCTGATCTTTCCAATATCTTCATTTGTTTCATTTGTCTTCCTCCCTGCACATCTGATTTTCCCATTGAACTGCTTCATGACACTAATTTGGACTGTCATTTTAGGCTTGATTACAGGTTAAGCTTTATTTCTGTGGTTTATCATTTACTTTGGACGAATTATGCTGAGTGTAGGCTGTTGAAGAAAGCCCAGTATAGTGTGGTAATGATCTCCCAAAGTTTTCTCTTGATATGAGGAATATCCAAAAATATTGGTAAATGTCTCTCCATTGGTCAGGCCTTTGTCAAAAAAATAGCTTCTCACATACTAGCTAACCACTTAGGCGCCCTGTTAGTTGTTTAGCGTACTATACCTGATACTTGTCTTAGTGTTCAAGTGCGACTTAGCGCTTTTTAATTACTCCATAAATCGTACCTATTATCCTTTTCTTTTTCTTTTCCTCTCTGCTTTTCCTTGTATGTCTCAGTGACATGTCCATCGGCTGAGTCAATTGTTGCCTATATTTCGTAAAGATTAACCAATAACCTTTTGTGTGACGTACGTACATGGTCTATAGACCATGTACGTTGAGCAAAGCTTGGTGTCATTGTAGCATAAAATATGTTTCAAAGTGTTGTGGAACATATTCTCAGGTATTGTATGGTCCCTTGGCCCAGTTGGTTAAGGCGTGGTGCTAATAACGCCAAGATCAGCAGTTCGATCCTGCTAGGGACCATCTAACTGTTTTTGGCTCTCACGTCTTAGGTTCATTTGTTTTCTGACGCTAGAGTTCTCTGATGTGATTGACAACGATGTGTGCTTATAAAGGATTTCTAGGTACGTGCCTGTGATCAACAAAAAGTACCATAAGACTAGGACACACTTTGTCTAGAAACTTTGTTGCAATTACCCTAGTCGTTACTTATATACGTACGTATAGTTATTAGTTGGTGAACAGTGTTATATGTATGTACATAGGAGGAAATATTCCATCACAATGAGGGAAAATGAATGATTTCTCCATCGATGATGAGGTCTCTTGGTTGCTGGGACTCATATCGAACATTATAAAGGTCACGTTTGAGTATCCACGCAATACCAGAGTGATGCTGGAACCTGTCCACCTCAATCACGCCAATACAAGATCTGACTATTTCTTCTGAAATTGTGTCAGGAATGTACCTCCCTAATGTGTTCAGTGCTTGTACCAACATCTCAACCAACTTTAGGTAGCATTCAAAACGAATCCCTGGAAGAATAACCTGTTGTGATTCACATGCTTGAAGGTTGACAGCTACGAATAGGGCATTTTTGGAGAGTTTTCTCCAGAGCTCGACAAATCTTTGAGAGACAAAACTTCCAGAGAACTTAATCAACTGGGACATCACACCAGCAGCAAGGATTACGATCTTAGGATCACTATTGCTCACATAGTGGGACACAAGTGGCCAAATAGAAGCTGTAATTGGAAGAAAGTGCTTTTTAGATGTGGCAAAGATGGGCAAAGCTTTGAGGTAAGTTCTCAAGATCTGCGAATGAAGCTTAGCTGATGGATGAGTCAAGAGCCTCTCTCCATAATATGTTATCTGTTGCAGCAACTGATACGCCTCCTTCGGAACCGGAGAGGTCCACTTTGCCTCCTCGTTTGCAAGTTGTTTCATTTCTTCATTCTCCAAACCCTCTTCATCATCATCATCATCATCATCATCGCTATCAGACGGGTTTCCGATTTCAGCCTCAACATCATCACCAGAGCTGTTATGTGGACTTTGAAGATAGATATCTCGATTCTTCCGATCAAGAAGACTTACGACTTGATCAATATTAGTCATACCCCAGGGTTCATAGCTTGATTCTGAGCCATGGAAACCTAGTCTTTTCAACTCAGAGTCACTCAGATACGCTTTACTGATTTCATCAGCAATGATCTCGAAGAGCAAAAAAAACCCAATGCAAATATCATCATAGCCATGGTAATGGTCCAGTAGGCTGAAAATGATTTCCATAACATCCTTGAAGCTTTCAATGATTTGGTACCCTGCAATTCGTACACACACAGCCAGAATTGCAGTGGTTCTCTGTGTGATTGCGTGGCTCAGTTTGAAGGAGATCGCATCCACAAGGTAATCTGCGTTCTTGTAAATCAGCTGGTATAAGGATCCTGAGTAAATGTTGTCAGAGATGATCATACTCGTGTTCATGGCATGATTTCTAACAGTATCAGATGAAGAACCAAGCGCATCAATGACCGGATACAGGTAGTCAACAAGTTCGTACTCAAAATCTTGACGCAACAGACTGGCAATTATGCCAATTGCATCGAGTGACACACAGCTAACTTGTTCAATAATTTGAAGTGTTAGTTCAGTATCAGAGCTTTCATCCAACAATTGTTTGGAGAACTCCAACATACTGTAGACAAAATCAGGCCTTTTGAGTTCCAGAACTCCATCATCTTCAGTGTCAAAAGAGAGGAATTCATCAGCAACAATAACAGGTTTCGCTCTTTCCGTATACCCCTGCGCCAGACAGTTGCATATCCACAGTGAGACGCCTCTTTCAACCAAATCCCTAGATTTATCGGACAGCACATATTCTATGATAACATTAGGATGCACTTGACCACCCAAAGTCTGAAACAGGTTTACAAGCTGTCTTTGAACATCTGGGCCAAAAACCTGATCATATATACTCAAGGATTTCTCCTCAACGGAAATCTTTGCCACATCTTTAGTGATCAACAAAAAGTCACTTATAGCAGTGGGTATACTTGCAACCTTCTTTTTTTTAGAATTGGCCTTTTTGAGCATGTCTGAAATTTCCAGAATACTTGAATCAACTATTCTATGCATAAGTAGTTCATTAACTTTGCCCTGTTGAAATAGAAACCGTAAGGACGCTATGTTGGATAAGATCTTATCCTCATTCGAGGATTGAATTGTTGAGATGAATATTTCGACGTGGACATTGAGTTCTTTTGAAAGGACCTTAGATATTAGATCCTGATGCTTTGCATTTTCACTGTGCAAGACAGTTCGAGGATCAATTTTTAGTCTTGGGTCCTTGGATAAGGCTGCAATCATCTCCAAGATTATGGGCAGTGATGCGTTCAAGGAAAAAATGCAGTGTGATAGGATATCTTTAGAAAACTTGAGTAGCCTGTATCTAACTTCAAACTTGTCATGTGATGTAATTTTCCTGACATTATTCAGCGCAAGTTTGACTTGGCTCGTAGTGGCCTTCAACCAGGATCTTGTTCTGTGAACTGTTTTGAGAGTGACCTCTTCTAATCGGATATGATCGAACTCAAAATCTTCCTTGAGATCATCGAGACTCTCAATTTCCCTAAATTCAACTTTCAGCTCCACGTCATCGTATACTTTGACCAAGAGATGACCCAGAAGATCCAACGATTGGGCAACCACTGTGAAGTGAGTCTTTGAACCAGGAAACGCGAGCAATTTGGTCAGGGATGAAACATTACCTGGTAAAATGTAAGACAAAATCTCACCATCGTCAATCAATTGGAAATAGAGAGTTTCCAATGCACTCAATGCCTCTAGCTGAAGTTCAACTGATGGACCATTCAAGGCCAACTCTAACAGAACTGTAACACAATGACCGAGGGCGGGAAGGTTCTCCACGTTACTGAAAAAGTCAAACACATTAGAGCTCTTCTGCACCGCCAGAGACCTGAACAGTTCATTCAATGTTTGGGCACCTGATATTTTGAGTTCGTCAGACTTAGCCTCGATCTCAGATGTATCTTTGACATTGGGGTTTCCACCAGTTAAAAATGTGATTAGAGGGAAAAGTTGCTTTGCAAGGACAAAAGGAAGTGAATGTGGTTCTGACCAACAGTGCCTTATAAGTAAAGCAATGATTTTGAGAAGGTAGTTGACTTGACTGTCAGGGAGATCAGGCTGTTTCAGTAGGTATGACAGTGGTACAAAGATATAATCTGCTAGATTTGTGGAAAGTTTAGTACTTGGAGAAGTGGAGGCCTCAAAGTGATCATAGACATCTTTTAGTGCATTTAGAGTATGGAGGGACTTGGCCCTAATCAGTTCTGGCGGAGCAAGTGCTAGCTTTGATAGGTTGACACAATAAGGCCTGAGCTTTCGAGGTGTTAGTTCAAACAGTAATACCAATACAACTCATTTTCCATTTGAGATCACTCACGATTTTGAAAACCCGCTGGTCCTCTTCTTTTGTCATTTTGGATACTAGGCCAAATTGAATTGGTCAATCAAGCTGTGGATTGTATAGTCTAGAGATTATTGATTTTGCCTTTCACACTTCATATACTGTGATGTACGGAAATTTACGCGGTTGAGAACTTCTCTGCGTAAAAACGTGCACTTTGGTTGAGTGAAAATTTTTTCAACATTCGAAGATCTTCCTTTCTCTTGTTCCTTCTAACATACAGAACAGGAAACTAATAGTAAGTGGATCGGAATACTTATTGAGCTCCAGGTGTGTGCCTTCTGCAATATGAAGTGCTTCTTTCTCAAAGAGAAAAGTCTGAAGTGGGAATCAACTGTATTTTCTGCTGGCCAGTAATTGTCTCTAGTCTCTGGAGAGCTAGGGCTTTTACGCTAACATGAAACTTGACACCCCCCTTTAGCAGCATGTTTACTGGTATCTGATCCATGTACCATGCTGGCTCATGAATCCCCTTTACTCCATATTGGGACACTCATGTTGCTCATGCCCTTTTGGGTAAATTCTTTTTTCTTTTGAGCTGGGTTACTAACTAATCGTAACAGCACAATGACCAGAACCTCTGTCCTAGCTGATGCTCTAAATGCTATTAACAACGCCGAGAAGACCGGTAAGCGTCAAGTCATCATCAGACCTTCTTCCAAGGTCATCATCAAGTTCCTGCAAGTTATCCAAAGACATGGTACGTATATCTATTTACCCACTCCAACTGAGGACTCAAACTATTGCGCTTTATATATCAATCACCGGGCTTATAACTAGATGGATAGTTGTGTCAGTCACTTTCTGTCTTTTAAGTGTCCGGAAGAACAGGGACTCCTTTGGGGTTCAATGGAGACGATTCTTACACGATGATAAAGTGGGCTTTCAGCTTATCAGAGTCTTTATAATCGTTTACTTTTCCTTTACATCTTGTGTCTCCTCAGTTCAGCTGGCTTCTTGCAATTAGGTGATGAGTACTAACTTATTTACTAGGTTACATTGATGAGTTCGAGTATATTGATGACCACAGATCTGGTAAAATCGTCGTTCAATTGAACGGTAGATTGAACAAGGTTGGTGTCATCTCCCCAAGATTCAACGTTAGAATTGGTGACATTGAGAAGTGGACTGAAAACTTGTTGCCTGCTAGACAATTTGGATTCGTCATTTTGACCACCTCCGCTGGTATCATGGACCACGAAGAGGCCAGAAGAAAACACGTCTCTGGTAAGATCTTGGGTTTTGTTTACTAAGCGTTACATTTTTGTATAATAGTCACACTGGGGACAAAATCTTTGATGTGTTAATGAAATGGTTGGAATCTATCTAACATTATAGGAGGAGTCTAACCCCGACTCCCAAATCTGCATCTTCTGGCACTTTACAGTAGATTGCAAATCTATTCGTCCTTAGTTCGATCCTGAGTGTTAGCTTCTTTTTCTATTTTCCTCTTTTTTTCGTTGATATACGAAGAACAAGATTCCCTCGTAGGCTAAAAGTGGTTATAGGATAGCCACCACAGGGCCGATTTTCCATCAAATCACCCCTAAGGGATCGCCCTCTCTTGTAACTTAGACCACCCAGTCGTCAAGCTCTTCTCAGCCTCACTTATAGTGTACATCTAAAACCGCCAAGAGTCTCTTGTCTGTTGCATACTTACCCACCCAACTTAAAGATCTCAGCCACAGCTGACATCAGTATCACAAACTAGTCGCCACACTACTTCTTTCTTTTCAAAATGATTCAGAAGTTCAGCATTCTCAAAGCAATGAAGGTCAAGAAGCTGTGGAAGGGAGAGGAGCACCACCATCACTCCTCTGCCCTGTGCGATATCAGCACGCTGTACGGGGACAACACCCTTCTTGGACTTCCGGTAGAGTTGCTCAGAAAGATCATCCAGAATCTGGAAGTTGAGGACTGGCTCACACTGTGCTTGACATGCAAGTACTTCAACCAGATTGTGAATAAGTTCTTTTTGTACCAGGATGTCCGAATCAAGACCAAGGAGAAGTTGCTAAAGTTCAGGAAGTCAATATCCAGAAATAAGAAGACCAATATTTTGTCCTTATACGTTACCAGAATCGAGTTCATTCAACCAGTCAAAGAACAACAACAAACCACGACATCCATTGCGGGGTTTTCTTTTGCAGATGATAAATACATCGACAAGTCAGAAAGTTATGTTGGCTTGATGCTAGAGGTGATATCTTTACTCCCCAATTTGTTAGAGATTAGTCTGAGGCAGATATCACCAGGTTTCCAATTCCCTGATTGGGCATCCACGTTGAAGACATACGCACATGAACACAACTATTACCCATCAATACGGACACTGGAACTATCATCAGAAATTGGATGGAGTATTGCTATGAGACCAAACCTTCTCTGGTCGTTTGGTTTGGTCGAAGAGTTGGTACTCTATGACATGATAATTGACTCGAATTCATTAACAAAGCCACCACTATTGACAGTTGCTAATGAAGGTGGCCCTATTTTCAATAAGTATGCTTTAACGTCAGATCCTTCACAGACCTGGTCTCCAATTAGGAAGTTATCATTGAACGGGTGCTCTATTGCTGGAAACGGATCCAGATATTTGGAGCAATACTTTAGAGAAGTTGAAGTCTTGAAGCTGATATCAATGAAGTCACATTATGATATTCTCTTGACTCATTGTTTCCCCAGCTTGAAGTATCTTTACATTGATTTGAATTCAAAGTGTTTCAGCTTATATGACAACCAAGAGGCCAATGCTATCAATGTGGGAAATAACAACTCTAACTACGCTTATTTTGATTCTAAGTTTGTTCCAAAGTTTTACCTGAATTACACCAAATTTACTGAGGTTTTGGAGAAGGTTCCAACCACAATAAAAAAAATTTACCTAGTTAACGGCAGCTTTACGAATGTGGTCCCAGTAGACCCTGAGGATCCAAAAGAGAGCGAAAACAACAATGATGTGAACAGAAATCTCTTCAGCTTCCTTAAACTGCTATCACAATTTCAGGGTATTGAGTTTGTATTACTGAAGAACTACAAATTGCACCAAAAGAGAACTCACAAGGATTGGGAAAACCTGCTGTATCCATGCTTTACTTCCTCTAACTCTGTGAGGGTGAAGGACAAGGATGGATCAGTATTATTCTCCAGAAACGAAAAGTACTAATGATCAAATTTATTAATAAGAGTTTGTAAGCTGTAGTTAGAAAATGTATGATATGTAGTGAATAATAGAAAGAGCCACACTCAAAATGATAACTGGTTTGGCAGAAACTGTCCTGATATTATGGGATCCTGTGGCAAATGTGTTAATATTACAGATCCACACATTCCGCTATATAATATGTTAATATCAATAGCGTAAATGCCTCATGAACAATTGTACTCACCTTCATTATGTAGCTGTTGTAATCTCAAAGCCTCATATTCTGTGATACCGTGAACCAAGTTCACAACCCTTACAAACTTATCACCCTCGTAAGGTGTACCATCTGAGTTAAAAATACTGTAGGTAGTGATGAGATCTTCCTCCTTAAGTTTCACAAATTTACCTCTCTTAATATCAACACCATTTTTCAAAAGATATTCGCCAACAGATTCCTCAACAACACCAGAAATTTCGATATTATCGTATTCCAAGTCACACTCCGGCAACGCCTGTGCACCCAATTGCAGCTTCTTACCATTTCTAGAGTAGAGCTCCGCGATCTGTCTCCCGGTAGGATACTCAACGGCAGCATACTGGGCCTTCAAGGCGTCGTAATCTTGCAATAGTTCGACATTTCCCTTTGGATCGATCTTGACTAGCCCATAGTTGTTCGGTTCTTCTGAAAATTCGTAAACCAAACCACCAGAGAAGACCCCAATCATGTCGTCGGAATACATTGTGCTGATCTCCTCGAATGGTCGAGGAGTCACCAAATTGCAACCAAACTCAGAGAAGAAAACAGGGCGAACATAATCTTCGTAGTCTCTCACCAAGACGTCATATCCACTTGTATAAAATGTTTGTTCACCACACCATTGATACGAGTTGACCCCATAAAAATCCACAGCATCAGTAACAGTTGCATCATCAGAGCACTCCAAATATTTGGACAAAGATATTCTATAACTCAAGTCATCAGCGGCGGAGTAACCGACAGGCACAAATCTGTCAGCGTGGTTGGATATGTACTTCTTCATATCTGAGATCAACTTCTTGATAAAGACAGGGGAGTTCCTAGCAGACTTCTTATCGTTGACAATCTCGTTACCAGCAAAAAATCCCAATGTATTGTTGTACGCTGAAAATTGGTCAACAATCTTGAACACGTGTTCCAAGTACTCTTCGTTGTATGTTGTCCAAGGTTCATATCTGTTCAAGTGTTGATTTGGCAATGGCGAGTTGACATCCAAAACCAAATAGATACCAGCAGAAGCCAACATGGTCATACAGTAGTCATGGTTCAACTCAGGATTCACAGAATAAACTCTGATAGTCTTCACAAGCTGTTAGTAACTGGGATGATTATCAAAAGGGAAAGGAAACATGAGAGGGTATTGATCGTACGTTGATGCCCAACTCTTGAAATAGAATAATGTCTCTGGCGCATACATTCGGATCAGATAATGGGTCCTGAATCTCACTCACAGCAGAGGACCCACCTGGTTGGTAATCGACACCCTTGATGAAGAAAGGCTCTCTGGTGACAGAGTCAATGAAGTATCTTCCATGAATGGCAATTGGATGAACAAAACCAAGCACTAGGTTTGCTAAACTGGCAGCCAGCAACAATCTGAGTGTTCTCATGGGACAAAGGTTCAATGTTGACTTTCTTGAACCAATAGATAGATGTGCATTTTGTCGGTTCCACAAATGACACAAATCTCAAGACAAATAAACCAAAACAAATCTGATTCTTTCACAAAAGCGGTGTCCCGGGATCTGAAACTCTTGAAATGCCGAGATCTAGCTTGTTGTGGCTGGCTCGAAAAAACAGATAGCCGACCCGACTCATCTCATTCCATGTAGATCAAGATCCAATTACAGAATTTTGTAATGAGACTTTGACTAGTATCCAGTTCTTCTCGTGTACCAATTGCTTTCAATCTACGATGTCTGCCAAGCTCTTCTCCCTCAAGGACAGAGTCGTTGTTATCACTGGTGGTACTCGAGGCATCGGTGAAGGTATGGCCACAGGCCTAGCTGAAGCAGGTGCCACCATTATTTTGGTCCACAGGGGCACCACAGATGCGTCAGGTATCAAGAAAAATCTTGAAGCTATAAGTAACACTAAGGTCTTCACAATTGCTGCTGAATTATCTAAGAACGATGAAGTGGACCAGATCCTACCACAGGCCTTGCGTCTGTCTCCAACAGGGAAGGTTGATGTTCTTATTAACAATGCTGGGTTCAGCCAGTACTACAGGGAGGCAGAACTTACTGAAGACTTTGCCTGGGACAATGTACTCCAGATAAATCTCACTTCAGTTTTTAGACTGAGTAGAGCATTTGGAAAGCACTGGATTGACAATCAAGTGAAGGGCAAGATCATCAACACAGCTTCACTTTATTCGTTCATTGGTGGCACCAGAGTGATTCCTTATACGGCTTCAAAAGGGGCTGTACAGAGTTTGACACAGGGCCTTTCCAATGAGTGGGCTCCTAGAGGTATTAATGTGAACTCTATTGTTCCTGGTTTCATCATTACCGATATGACCCACCAGTTGTTTGCAGATACGGAGAGAAGCGCAGAGATTTTGAAAAGGATCCCATACGGTAGATGGGGGAACATCGATGACTTTAAGGGACCAATAGTATTCTTGGCCAGCGAGGCCAGTGACTATGTTACAGGCTCTGCTGTATTTGTTGATGGTGGGTTCATGGCTTCCTAATCTACAAGAATATACAGATAATTAAATAGAGGAAATATGGTACATAATTAACATTAGAAACCGAATGATCAATGACTTCATCAAATGAAATCTCAGGCAACAATGTGCCAAAACTTCTCCCAGAGGTTGTTTGGAGGCTCTTCTTCCCAAACAATAGCATCGATCTCTCTTCTATCAGTGTCGATATCAATCTCATGGGGTGCCCAGAGGAACTTAGTTCTGAATACCACTTGAAAGATACTCCACAGACCGAAGAATAATATGACAGAGATGTAAGAGACAAAGAATGTTTCGACGTGGAAACCTAAGACAAATGACTCAAATCCTTGGATGAATATAATAAGAGTCAGAAAGAATGCAGCGTAGTAGGCTAACCATGGCATAAACTTGGCTTTGTACGGCAACTCATCACGAGACATACCTCTGCTCTTCAAGGCAGTCATGAATCTGATATGAGACAAGGAGATCAGCAGCCAGGCAAAGAGACCAGCAACGGCAGTAATGTTCAGCAGCCAGTCAAACACCTTACCAGCACTAGTGGATAAGGTCAAGAATGCCAAGAAACCAAATAAGGATGAAAACAGAACAGCGAAGTAAGGAACACCATGCTTGGAAACACGCGTGAAGAATTTTGGAGCCAGTTTGTTGCAGGCCATGGCATAGAGGATACGTGATGAAATGTAGACATTGGAGTTACCAGCTGAAATAATGGTCAAAAGAATGACGGCGTTGAAAATGTGCGGTAAGACAGGAGTACCTGAGTTCTCAATGGCAATGACAAATGGAGAGGATGCAATGTATGAACTTTCGGAGCCCAATGATGGGTCATCGAATGGAACCAACAGACCAATGAAAAACAGCGAGAGAATGTAAAAGATCAAAATTCTGAAGAAAACAGTGTTGATGGCCTTTGGAACCGCCTTTCTAGGATTCTTGGATTCACCAGCAGTGATACCAGCCAATTCAGTACCTTGGTAAGTGAAAGCAGCATTTACCAATGAGGAAACCCACCCTAAAAATCTACCCTTCGCAGTACCTGGGAAAAGATAACCTGGACCCCAAGGACCTGGGTTTCTCCAGTATCTAAACCCTACTGGACCAGTAACGCCCGCACCACATACCATACAAAGAGAGTAGATGATGAAGCCCATGATGGCAATGACCTTAATAGATGCAACCCAGAATTCGACTTCACCGTAAAACTTAACAGGGAAGAAATTGGCACCGGTCAGAATGACCCAGAAAATGGCAATCCACGCACCAAGTGGTACTGCATATGTCCAAAACTCGATGATCTGACCAACAATAGACAGTTCCAGGGCAAATGTGATGACCCAGGAGAACCAGTACATGTAACCATTGGTAATACCTAGTGCAGGACTGAGAAATCTCTGTGAAAAGACCGTGAAGGAGGATGTGACCGGGATGAAAGTGGCCATCTCACCGAGTGACTGTGTCACAGAGAAGGCGAGCGTACCCATGAAAAGGTATGCAATCAAAAGGTTGACTGGCCCAGCGTTCTCAAGTGGGGTGGAGGTACCAATAAACAAACCAGTACCAATAGTACCACCAAGTGCAATCATAACCACATGACGACGTTTCAGAGATCTCTTAACCTCAGTATCTTGTACGTCACCAAGGACCAGGTCGTGTTCATCAAATGGTCTGTTTTCAAGATCTTCGTGGGTGTGACTTTTGTGTGAGTTGATCCTCTTGACAGAGTCGCTGAACTCCTCATTGAGCTCATAGTTCTCTGGCTGTTTGACCATGGTTCAGTAATGACAACTGTATTTTGTGATGCAAACTTTCAGTTGGGGTGCCCACAAGCTTTTTATAGCTCAAAAGAGATGATGTTGTGTTTCACTTTACGTTAGGGTATGTCGATAAGCAACCGCAAAGTTTGCATCCATTGGTTATCCGTTATCAAGTCCGGAAAAAACAAGTGATCATCAGGGGAGGGGGAGGAGAGGCACTGGAGGGCCGATCGAAATGCGTCAAGACAGCTTCTTGATGCAATGAACTAGCCATCAAGGCATGGCTATTTAAAGCTTTAATGGACTATGAGACTACTGTACTATACAATTATCGTGATTGACCATCCTCTCAGCGAGGGTGTGCTGCAACACCTCGGCATTTTCACCACACGTCCTAAGACAACAACAATATTGAGGCAGCCAAGGCAGACCCCTTCGCCGAAAACTGGACTCATTGGAGTACTATGACTCTGATCAAACTGACAGGACGGTGTCGTTATAGTGATATCGCCGTGGGGGCCATGTACGGCTATTGTGACAACCTGTCCCCGAGGAAGACTAATTAGACAGGCGGAGTGGGCTACTGCCATTTACAACCCACTAGTTGTCAATGGCAACAGGTCATTTTACAATTTTTCGACTGTCGTTATAGAACATATGCAGTACAAGCCATCTCTCTGAGAGGAAACAGATAGGAAAATAGTAATCTCAATTAGTTAGTTCAGACCAGCTAATACTGAGCAGTTTCAGATCTCAGACAGATCTGACAACAAAAGAAAGAGCAACTAGTAAAGAACTCGCTAACGTGGAGCCCAGTTTACGGCGTTGTAGAAAAAACGTGACAACGTGTCTGGCCAGTATTGTAAATTTATTAAGTCACGTGTACGGCTCTTGGCTCTTGGCACGGACTATACTATTCTCATACGGTAGGTCATAAGCTCAGAGTATTTACACAATTACATATTGATTTGCGATAGGTAGTTGGCCTTTGAGAAAGAAAAATGGCTATAATGAACCTCCGGTGCACACGGCGTACTTCTTATCAAGTTATTGCGATCCTTGCATTACATTCTAATGTTATCTATAATTATAGTAAGATTTTCCTTTCACTCATGAGAAGAAAATGGTTTCGTGGTCTAGTTGGTTATGGCATCTGCTTAACACGCAGAACGTCCCCAGTTCGATCCTGGGCGAAATCATTGTTTTTTGTCGCTTTTGGCCTTTCTGACTGGCGCCCATGCAACAAACCCTGCAAACACAGAACTGAATTACTCGAATAGTTAGTTGTTGCCATTCGAGGTAAGGCATAAATTCACTGTGGTAGGTGAATGGCCTTTGCTTTTCAGATTCACCATAACGAACTGTCTGTCACGGTGTGAGTTTCAGAACTCAAGTGATAAGTACAAATATGAGTTTCAAGATAGTGAGGTATTGAAGCATAGATGTGGCTACTCGGTCTTTCACTGTATCGGCACTCTGAAACGGCCAGTGACTGAGAGACGTTTTTATAGACGTTTCAACTGCATTTATCCTATAAACTCAGATAGCTAGGTATCCATTTTCATCATAACCTGCATAAATCCTACCATCCTCAGTAAGTTTACCGCAGTGTAAGACAACATCATCCACCAGCAGTCCAAGGTTTTGAGCAATTAGTTGCGCAGGAACACCCTCTGGCATAGATGGTGTATTTTCTTGGATGAACTCCAATACTCTGTCAGAAGCACTGGTGCTTCCTTCACCTTCGGCGCGATCACTCACAAATAACCCTTCTTTGTTCTGTGAAGCCTTGGAGCCAATGGCACTTGAACTGCTACCTTTCAAAAGACCCTTGCTTTCAAAGTAGGCATTGATAGCACTCAATTGATGGTAGATCACTTCATTGTAGTCTTTAATCTCACGAAATGTTGCATGTTGAAGACTCTTGTGGCCACCAAATTCTTTGACAGACCCAGTCACGTAGACATACTTTTGTGGAACAAAAATCTCGTTTGCAGTATCTGGAGCGTTTTCATCATTCCATTTACGTACTTCGATAGAACCTGTTCCGTCTTCCAGTGAAATTTGTAAACTTGATGTATTATCAATGACGTTTCTGATAACTGCAACAAAGCAGACCTGGTTCAACTCCATGTTGTGAACTACAAAGTCGCCATCTTGAACTTCTGTCTTGGAGTCAACGATCTCCTTGATTGTGACTGGTGTTAGACTAGACTTTTGCTGGGTTTTGGTTTGCGAACTGCTCACTTGATTAGTGTCAAAACCACCAGTGTTGTAATCACCTCCGTTATAATCACCTCCATTGTATCCTCCGTTATACGGTTGATAAGCTGGTATATTGTTATTACATGAGCCTTAGATATTTATCAAGCACAGTGGTATACGTACATGTCATTTTCCTTAGGACTTCGATTGGTGGCAAGTCAGATTGTTTTCGTTGTTTTCTTCTGTGCTTTTACTTTTCGTGTCGCGTTATATCGTGTCGCTACCAGAAAATTCACGTACGAATCAAAGATTCCTGAAGTACGCGAATGATAGTGGCTAGATTTTTGAAGTGTTCTATGGATCATAGATATAAACTTAGCATGCTTGACTCACAACTTTTCGATAAATGGCTTGTTGGCGAACAAGTCACAATACAGTATATGTCGTCTGGACTTTAGCGTGTTATAGCAATGATATCCAGAAAGCAAAGTAAAACATGAGTCTTCATCATTTTCAAACACGATAGGTATCAAGATTATTAGTTGGAATCTATTCTCAGTGGCAGAAGAGATGACAGAATGGTATATGTGCATGGAAAAATATTATGCCATTGCTATATAGACTTAGTCCTTACCTGGCAGGGATTTCGTCTTATCCTCGGTTAAGCATTCTTCCGTATTTTTGGGACCATCTTTGGCATGGTGCCCAATTAGATTCTTAAGCCTCTCAGGAATTTCATCAAAAACCAAATCATTAGTACTTTGCGAGACAGATTCGCCCTTAGCACTTAAAATGTCCTGAATAGTGATCCTATCATCAGAAAAGATCTGACCATTAGTTAGTATCAGTACCGGCACTATTTGAAGCAGCAATTAAACTTAACATACTTTCAAGTGATCTGCGATCAAGTGCCTGTTTTGACATCCAGGACAAGTGACAAGAATTGTACCTTTAGTATATGCTTGTTTGGAAATTATATGGCTCGATCTTGTATCGCACTTCTTACATTTGAATGCAAGCATGAGCTCTGGTTTGTCCACTTTGATCTGAGCTGTGTTACCATTTGAGTTGCCATTTGTAGAGTTGAATCTCAACGTTGACAATACTGAGGGTAACCTAGGGAGTGGCTTTGCGCTGGTAACAGCAAACAGCTGGATAGCACTCAGTGGTTTTACTCGGAAGGCTAATCTCGATAAACCTCTTGTGATCATATTGGTTGGGTCAATTATAGACGAGTAATGAATGACCAGGGAGTTCTTTAAGTGAAAATCGAACTTAGGACAAAAAAGTTCGAGATTTCCGTTTTGGATAGTTGTGTGCCCTGATATCTATATGGTGACCCTAAACAGAAAATCACGCCCTTACTCCGATGGCAACAACTAACTATTCGAGCAACTCAGTTCTATGATTGCAGGGTTTGTTGCATGGGCGCCAGTCAGAAAGACCAAAAGCGACAAAAAACAATGATTTCGCCCAGGATCGAACTGGGGACGTTCTGCGTGTTAAGCAGATGCCATAACCAACTAGACCACGAAACCATCTACTGTGTTTGAAAGTTTTATCAGATTTCCGTGTTACTTATCTAAATGGCTCATAATCCTCGTTAGACTTGGTGAATCCTACCCATGCGGTTACTAATCGACCGGGTGCTAGTAGGTTGTTCGATAAAGCTAATATTCTCTTCTCACTCTGTGTCCTCTTATGCTTGGTATTTTACTTGTTCCTGCCCCCCTCGCTCGAAATGCGCTTTCCATTGGTAAACTGAGTTTCATTTAGATCCCATCAATCTCAGCTCTAGATCCCTCACCTGACTTTAATTTCAGCTAATGAAGCACCCCCTATTGTGTACTTCTCATGAGCCCGTACATTTAAGACCCAACCCTGATGTGTTGGTGATTTCGTAAAAGGTATTTTATTCCTTCCGAATGACTATTGAATGATGTGGACTATTCATTTGCTTCTATATCTTATTTGGTTGGTCTCATTTTCTTGTTCTCTTCCGTGCATGTCCTTGAAATTGGCAATTTCCAAAAGGGTAGTTAACTACAAACCCCTCCACTGATAACTAGTTGGTTGAGTTATATGGATTCTGGCTTTACGAACTCTGTTACTCGCTTTATGAGGGGTGCACTAAAGATAGCCTTTAGGTACCTTCAAATTTTGTATAGTTTCACTTATGGATACATTACGCACTTCCGCAAAGAATTTTAGCATATTCATTCATTTTCGAAGGTCTTAACCGTGTTTGTCAAGGTTTACTTCTTTTCCTTTCTCAGAATACTACACTCTCTTCGATTACTACCGTATATGCGGAGGTTTCAAAAACATAAATCATACCTTAAGTGGTCGATCGCCCATCGCTGGTCTTTCATAAATATAGGATTTTATCCTCATCTTAGAATTCCACGCTGGTCACAAAACTCATGAATGGGTCGTCAGAGAAGTCATACTGTGAGATTAACTGTTTCATTCTTTGTTTCATCTCAAATTGGCTCCAGAACCCTAACAAGGAGCTGGGAGTTTCAAACACCAGATTTTTAACAATATCATAGGTGCCATACTTTGTGAAAACGAAGGACAGAACGAAGTTGTACAAAACATGAAACCTCTGCACTTTCAAGTTCTGAAAGTCAAAGTGAACTGGAGATGGAAATTTCTGCCCTGGTGGCGAACGCTTTTCTTGACCAAGGATGTCTGTCTCTCGAACGTGCATTGAAGACCTTGAGAGTACACCTGTATGAAAATAGCTTGTGGCAGCAATACTCTCTGACGAGGAGGTGAGTTTTGGGAAGTACATGCTGATAATTGGGTTATGTTCTAAGCTTTTCAGGTCATGTAAGATCATCATCAGTGGTTCCATATTCAAGTCTGTTTGTCGGTTGATGCGGTGATGGTTGAAATTGTTGAGCTTCATCAAGATAATGATTATTCTAATAATGAAATAGTTGATATCATCAAACAGGTTCAGGTTCAAGATCTTTGATAATAGATAACCACAACTCCCCATATGCTCGTGGTGGATTGATATAAACAATGATGGCACAGCCTGCGAAACCATTGATGCGTTAAGATCCAACACCAGTAATTCAAAATAGTTCATCAAGATTTCAAACGTCTGATAGCGCTCATCATGGACTCGTTTGTTTACAAATGCAATTATTTGTTGCGCAGCAAAAGTCTGTTGAAACAAGTCAACTCTGTTTGTCTTCAAGCTGAACACCAAAGAGTTCAAGAATAGAGTGAAGTTCGAAATTGGATCTTTGACTTTTTCGTTTGGGCCATCACTGCCTTGAAAAGAATTCTCGATCTCTTCCAACACTTCCATAAATTTCTGAAACTCACAAAGGGTCAGTTCATTGTCAACAATAGGGCCGCAAGACGAACTAAAGCCTTGAGAGTGGTGAATGATTGAGTTTCTGTGGGAGTTAACGAAGAGCGTCTTCTCAAGAACTGGGGTCACAAAGTATGACAAAACCTTGCTTAGGAAGTGGTTCATGTTAAATGGCTGCTGCTTTTCACTTGTAGATATTGAAATACTTGGTAGATATGACGGAGAATCTGAATCAGACCTATCGCTCAACTCAACAACAGATATAAGTTTAAGTGAGTTTTTCGACTGTGCATCTGAAAAAGATGTTCTCTGCTTTGAGAGCTCCACTGAGTTGATGAAATCTTGGTCACTCTCCAACAGCTCTTGACTTGAGTGGTGCTTTGTCCAGTTTCTGTAGTTGTGGAAATTGTTTTCCTTATAGGCCTTGTGGATGGTATAGGACTGGTCTAGAAAACGAATTGAGGAATTTTTGACCTTCTGGGAGTTGATCTTTCCACTAGTGACTGTTTTGAAGAAATTTAGCTTTCTTCCTCGTTGACAAATCTTGTTTGACTTTGTACAGTTGTTACATTCAGGGAAGTTCTCGTCGCACTTGATGTGCCTCGAGCGGCATGTGAGGCAGCCATTTCTTGAACGCGATCCTTGATTCACTCTTGTGTTTCCTTTCTTTGGCTGCTGCTTTGTCATGGTGGATCTGATCTGCGATGAGTGCCTCGGGCATATAATATTGTTGATGGAAGGTGGGGTAAACTGTTGATGTCGCAGATCCTGCACAATGTCTAAGAGTTTAGTTGATATTTGTCTTTGATAACAACACTACCCCTGAACCCCTGAGCCCCTGAGGGCGGGGAGCACTTTATATTCATATCAAAGTCGCATCCGTCCTCAAAATTTTTCGTTTTGTTTTATGACATCTTTTGCATCTTGGCTTGGAAGTGGAAAAAATAAATCTACGGATTAACAACTTCTATGCAGGTTTACGCAGCGAACAGTTAAAATGAACTCCACCAGTCTTTAGAAATGGACAAGGAAAACGGACTTATAAAAGTATGATCGTAGTTGTGCACCGTCAACTAAAATGAGTCGGAATTTACCTTCACCTTGCTATGATACCTTCAATTGTTATCGAGAGTGTGTCTCCCTACAAGTATATGAATGAATCTGAAGTCCGCAATATACATCTCGCACTCCGCATCTGGCCTGGACATCCTGCGTAGACATTCGATAACGTACCAGGTTACTATTGGAAGAAGGTCAAGTAAAGTGTATATGTTTGGTTTCAGAAGTCTGTATCATCAATTGAGTTTTCGCAGGAGACAAACAGCTTTGTTGGTATATGCACTGGCGCACTTGTTCTCACCTGCACGAGCTGGGGGTGTTGACCCACCAACCTGGAATAGAAACAGACGTAAGTCTCCTGCAAACAAAACCGGCGTTATTGCAGCTCAGATAGTTTCAAAGCAGCTGCTGAGATCCATCACTTTGTACTTCTTCTAGTGGTGAAGGTGTCTGTGTTAAAAATCTAAGTGGGGAATAAATCCGAATTCCGCCTTCTGTGGTTCCATAGGCAAAACAAAAGAGTGACTGCTTTATGAGTTGCCGCAGCGCTAGAGTTTTCATGTACATGCTGTCTAAAATACCCAAATGCTTCGTGACCGACATAGAAATAGAAGCGGCGCTGTTTTGGCTCTGTGGACTCCGGAATGTCATCTCTTCAAAGAACAATTAAGCTCAAAGTTATATCGCCGTGTCACAGTATTTAACTCACTGTGCCGCACAATCCTTTCACAAGTGTATATCAGTACGAGTCATGTTCGGTTCTGTTCGACATTCCGAGCTATTCGGTTTGTCTATCATCACCACTTCTACCGACTTATCCTTTTCAATATTGGCTCTTCTTCAATAGTGGCTAGCTACGTTGATATGAAGAATGAATCGGGATTTACCGGAATTCCTGTCAATATGCTTCCTAATGCACAATTACCCATAAGTTGCAGAGTCCTGAGTCCTGACCTGCATGCATGAAATACCAATAACATGGTCATTGCTTCCTATGTTGTATTTTCTAGTACCACCAGAAAACCCGGAAGCTGTGTATATGGGCTAATTGAAATTATGGATTTAGCTAATGGTCTGTATAATGCCAGTCCACCAGCTAGCTTGTTGGACCGTGATTCTTTGTCCGTTTATAACACTAATCATTTACCATGACGATTTCAAGAGACTCGGCCGTTCCATTTCAGCACAGAACTCTTTTTTTCTAGAAAGGTCGAGATTGTAGTTTTATGAGTGGAGAGCTATTGATACTTTCCTCTTACAGCAAACCGCCTAGAACAATGTGTTATGAGCAGGGATATTATCAACTAACTACTTGGCCTCTGCATCTGGGGGACAACCAATCAATCGTTAGTATCAGAGTGATCTGGTCGTTCTTAAGTAAATTTTCACTGTGCGCAGACATTGGTAGTCAGCGCAGCCAGTGAGCCACGGTAGCATTTTCCGCCAAGACACATATCGGGTGTTTCAGTGTAGTTATAGTCGTAAAGTCATGATATTGAGTCAAGTACGAGCTCTTCGGCGTGCATAAGGCCTAAGTTGACTATTAGGTTGAATGTGCGTTGGTTGATTTCAAAAGAAATTGAATCGACCAAGAACATCTTGTCTACATAACTCTGATCCATATAGGCCCAAAAGATACTCCATGGCGGTAGAAATAGGGCAAGGAAGTATTGACATTAAGCCTTGTTGGATTTTTACCTTTCTACCTCATGAATCGGATTTCGGAGATACGCAGTACATTTGAATGGGGAAAACTCCGACTTCCGTCTGACCAAACCAGGAGCCGGAATTCGGATCACGCATCATCCGGTGAATACATATTTTTTTTGGCTTTGATTGCTTGGTAGTCAGTATCCATAATCAGGGTATAGCACGTATGTCATACAACGGTATTGGCCTTCAAACTGCAAAGGGGTCATCCACAAATGGCTTCATTCAGAAAAACTATACGAAAAACAGAGAGTCTTCCTACTCACGGAGGTTGAAGATCAAAAAGGATGAAGAGGCCAGAAAGAAGAGACAACTTGTGGACGACCTGAACAGCGCGAAGGACAAAGAGCTTCAAAAACACGAGGATAAGCGCAAGATTGAACTGAAAGTCAGTGAGTACAGGGATGATTTAGAGGACCTAGGTGAATTGAAGGATGATGAAATTGAGCAAAAGTGCAAGGAATTCCGAAAGGCGTTGTTGAGGCCAGTACGGATCTTATCATCATATACAAAGAGGGAAGACAGAACGAATGAAGAGGACACAGAAATAGAGAAAGATGATACAAGGTCTAGATAGTCGTTATTCATTAGCAATTGTCTGGTTGTTGGATTTGAGAAAAAGGTGCTGCCCACAGCCCTATAGCAAACAACAACAGTGGAATTGTTGTATGTATGGCACACATTCAAGGAACTTCAACTGAACAAGATGTTGTTAACAAGAATCCTCTTGTCGCTGATCTCCAGATTCTTGATGTCCCATAACAACATTCTGAGGTCATTATAGAACCATACATCCCTTTCAAATTTGCCATTGATCATATAAATCTTCATGTTGGCCTTATATCTTGGATAAGTAATGTGTTTCTTTATGGAACTGATATCAAGGCTCTTGTTGTCCAAGGTAGACATGATTTCAAACTTAATAAGCTTACCCTTGGTGTTTCTGATGATCTTGACAAAACTGAAGTCCTTGATGCCAAAGAGAGAGCAGAGTTCAGAGTGGATGTTGTTCTTGTTGAAGTTCTCAAACTCAATAGTTTGCTGCTGGAAGGTGAGGTTCTCAAGACTCATGATGTTCATGTTGCGTGAGTTGCTAAGAATGGCCTCAACTATAGTATTGTTGGTGTCTTTGACGTCATACTCCTTATAGGAGCCCACATTGTCATTGTCCAAACCAATAAAGGTCTCTGGGAAACTGTCTAGTAGTCTTACCGTATCCCGATCTCTTTGGTTCAGAACGGTAGCAAGCAAATTATCAACGGTGGTGAAAAAGAGGAATCTGGCGCATAGGGAATCGTTGAAGGGTCTTCCCTGTGGTTTCGCACTAGGGCTTTTCTTGTGCACACGATGCGTAGTCTGAACAGGGACATAGTGCTTCTTTTTCGCCAGTTCAAGGGGCTCGAGGTTTTCAATCTTGATGATGTGTGGCTCTGTATTAGTAACAGGTGAGTCCTGGATGTCTGCTAATTGAGATGTTTGAGATGTGATATCCTCATTATCAACACAGAAGTCGTCAGAGGAGAGCGATGAGACAGAAGAGGCAGGAGAAAGTGGAGGTGCTTCAATGTGATCGTTGTCGCTATTAACGAGGTCGTCGATTCTGAGCACTGAGGAGTGTGTAGCAGACATCCTGTTAAGGGGTTGTGGTTTAGGGGGCCAAGTCTTGTGGGGGAAGTGTACTGGACGTAGGAAACTGGGTGGCAAACATTTCAAGGGGGGCGGGCGAGATGGTCCATTTATACTGAAAATGTTGGGGTCATGGTCTTGTCCATTGAAGGCCGTATGCCTCGCTGTCCATTTGTCCAGTAGTTTGTGGTGTCTTTGACGCAGTGTTGATGTTTTTACATCAAGATTTTATCCTAATGGGGAAGGTTTGATGAGCGGCCACTTGGAATAAGCAGACAATTAAATAAAGTTAGCAAGATTGGACAGATAACTGAGACTAAGAGCTATAGTGAGGACTAATTTACAAGATCTAGGATCTACGTTAGGCATCCTTCAGTGAAATTACTGTCATAATATTAGACCACGGTTCTCTTTGGGTCAGTCATGTTATGATCCAAGCTCAGACAAATTTCGGAGTTGATGTAAAAGATAGACCAGAAACTTTAGAAGCAGGACTGCAGTTTGTAGTCTAGACTGTAATCTCTCTAGTCTGGGCACCAGATGGCAGATTACTATATCAAAACTTGACTTGCAGTGAAGAAATACACACAATTATCAGAGTTTAGTCAGCCTGTCTAAAAATACAAATCTGATCCATCATTCCCCTGGCTTGAAAAAAAAAAATACAAAGGCGATCCAGTTAACAAACGTCCAAACATTTACCATAACAGGACTACAACGTCAGAAGAACTATTATGGCCAGGCTCACTGAGAGAATAATCAAACTGGCCCTCATTTTGGTTGTGGTGGTTGGTCTGATCATTTTCCTCTCCGGCTCACAGCAGCAGTTGAACATGAACAGAGTCACAAAACCATCACCACCACCATCACATCATAAACCGACGGCACAATCTGGCATGGATCTAACACCAGAGCAGAAGGAGCAATTGAAGAAGCTAGAATATGCACAAAATGAGAGGATCAATGATGAAAAATCAAATGGGCAATTGACTTCCCAGGTTAGTGATACTGATGCGCTCTCATCTGGGGAGAATTACTACGTTCGTGAGAATGCCACTTTTGTATCTTTGGTGAGAAACGAAGAAATCTGGGATATGGCGGATGCCATTAGATCCGTTGAGGACAGATTCAACCGCAATTATCACTACGATTGGGTGTTTTTAAACGAGGAGGAGTTCACAGAGGAATTCAAAATGGTGGTTACGACACTTATTTCGGGTGAAGTCAAGTTTGGGCTTGTTCCAAAGGAGCATTGGGGATACCCTGATTTTATTGATCAGGACAAGGCTGCAAAGACTAGAGTGGATATGAGTAACATCATCTATGGTAGTTCCGAGTCGTACAGACACATGTGCCGTTATCAATCCGGATTCTTCTTTCAGGAGGAGGTGATGAAGCAGTATAAGTACTACTGGAGAGTTGAGCCAGCTACAAAGTTCTACTGTGATATCAACTATGACGTGTTCAAGTTCATGAGGGAGAACAACAAAGATTATGCCTTCACCATCACCATTAAGGAGTTTGAAGCAACTATCCCGACCTTGTGGAAGACCACCAAGAAATTCATTGCTGAGAATCCAGAAGTTGTTGCGAGTAGCAACTTGATGAACTTCGTGTCTTCAGATGAAGGCGAAACATATAACTTGTGTCATTACTGGACCAACTTTGAAGTTGCCAACATGGACTTTTGGAGAAGTGAGAGTTATCAAAAATACTTTGATTATTTGGACAGGTCAGGTGGGTTCTTCTATGAAAGATGGGGTGATGCTCCAGTTCACTCTATTGCTGCCTCTTTATTCTTACCAGCAGATAGAGTTCACTTCTTTGAGGATATTGGATACTTCCATAACCCTTATAGCAATTGCCCAATCAACCCAGAACTTTACACCAAGAACAGATGTCTATGTAATCAAAACGACGACTTCACATGGAAGGACTACTCCTGTACCAGACGTTACTATGACGTCCTGGGAAAGGAAAAGCCAAAGGGTTGGGAGAAGCATACCGGTTAAAACAAAAACTTTGGTGTATATAGCTTTCTATCATGGACTTCGGAGTGGTTCTATTACGTACTTTCGTCCATTATACTAGGTAGACCAAAGCTCTACAGAGTTTTTATTATGACAGAGCTCACAAATATGTGACATAGTCTCAATGGTCCGTTAGTATGGTGCAAGTTGACTTCGCTGATCCATAACCGGCAGAGAGGATGACGTATTCGCATCAGCTGAGACTCTCTTGAATATGTGCAAGTATTTCTGAGCAAAGAATCTAGTGCTTGAGCTCTGTGGAGATGTGCGTATGCCCTTTGTATCCAAATATGTTGGCTTGGTGGTCGATCTAGTTTGAGCCCAAACCAGTGTAAGGTACAACAAATTCTTTTTGCGATGACCTTGGTTGCCATTGAGTATCGGACTCAACATTTCGAGACGTTGTGGTAGTAGTGGTGTGTTTGGCATTTGTGTTGGTTGACTAAGTAGAATTGGAGGAAAA
This sequence comes from Barnettozyma populi, assembly GCA_003706705.3. NCBI lineage: Eukaryota > Fungi > Ascomycota > Saccharomycetes > Phaffomycetales > Phaffomycetaceae > Barnettozyma > Barnettozyma populi. Next base: position 760,100 of record PPLZ03000001.1, read on the forward strand.
GAAAAATTTGAATGAGTCGCAGACTTATGACACAGTCGTGATTGGGAAATGGAGTTTCACATGATGTACTGTTTGTGGTGATCGACGACTATTTGTTGATGTAGAGAATTGAGATACTTAGCAGAGGCATCTTTCAAGGTGCTGTGCTGATTAGTGACTTTTAGTGTCATCATTACGCCTTCAAGACACCACCCACATTAAAGAACCCGATCAATAGGAAGCTGGGATTAACAGCAGATTTGAACCAATTTGAGATAAGATCCAACTAGACTCACTTTAACACTTGGAAGCAAAGTGAAAGCCCTCTTTCGTTATTTTGTGCTACCCAACTTCTGCAATTGGTCCTTGGGATCACGGAGAGGGGATAAAAATTTCTTCACAGCTGAAAATGTTTATGTCTGCAGACACATAAAAAGCGGCACGACCCCACGGCCAGAACCAACTCAAAATGGCAAGGGTAAGCCGACTAGCACGATTTACTGCTGGTATACTCCTTGTTTCATTCCTCCTCATACACCAGTTCCTGTCGAAGCGAGAATACAAAAAGATTATTGACCTTAAGCAGCAACTCAGCCACCATGACTACGATATCACTAATGACCTTGCTGCACAGAACAAGGGCGTCAAGATTGTCTACGAAAACTGCAGTATATTAGATGCTAACTACAAACGAGCCAACGCTACATTTGTATCGCTTGTACGGAATGAGGACTTGTCAAAGATGAGTGAAACCATCAGATCGTATGAAGACCGGTTCAACAATAGGTTCCACTATCCATGGATCTTCATGAACAACGAGGAGTTCACTGAGGACTTTAAGAATCAGATCAAAAACATTGTATCAGGCGAAGTACGATTCGAGAAGATTCCTGAGGAGTTCTGGGACTTTCCTGATTTTATTGACCAGAAACATGCGAAGCAGAACCGAATCAAATCAAGAGCAAAGATGATGTATGGTTCTTCAAAGAATTACAGGTTTATGTGTCGGTTCTTTTCAGGATTGTTTTACAAAATGGATGCATTAAAAGCGTACGAGTATGTGTGGAGAGTGGAGCCAGAGACGAGACTGCACTGTGACGTTAAGTACGACGTGTTCAAGTTCATGAAGGAAAACAACAAGCAGTACGGGTTTACGATCACTCTGAGAGAATTTCCTGAGACCATTGTTAACCTGTGGAGCAATGTCCAGACTTTTATTGAAACCTTCCCACAATTCTTAAGCACTAATAACCTTCTTGACTTTATCTCTGATGACAGGGGCGACAATTACAACCTCTGTCATTTCTGGACAAACTTTGAGATTGTAAATTTAGACTTCTACAGGAGTGAAGCATACACCCAGTTTTTCAACTTTCTGGACCAACAAGGTGGGTTCTTTTATGAGCGTTGGGGTGATGCTCCGGTGCATTCAATTGCAGCCAGTCTATTCCTTCATAGAGACCAGATCCATTTTTTCAGTGATATTGGATATTTTCACAATCCAATGAACAATTGCCCCATCGATAACGATGTTTGGAGGGATAATAATTGTCTCTGCGATCAAAGAGTGGATGTCACCTTCAGGGATTATTCATGCACCAACAAATACTATGATGTACAGGGCCTTAAGAAGCCACTTCATTGGGAACATCACAGGGGAAATGGAAAGCACTTTGGGTGAGTTCAGCTCAGTGTCGCACAGACTCACAGCATGGGCCCTAGATCAATCAATATATCAGCTGGAGCAAAGGAGATAAGGAAGTAACTGGATCCCTTGTAAATATTAATGGGTTTCGTGCCACCAGTCATCATGTGGTAACCTTTGGGTATCTCTTTTGCAGGCTATTCTACACAACATATCCGCCGACAACATGTTGTAGGTGATTAAGTACGGAGTGGCTCTGTTTCATATCTAAACTGCTGCTGGCCAGAGGAGATAGCCAGGCTCTTTATCTCGAACAGAATCATGTTCACCTTTTAAAGAAACTGTTAGCGATGTATACATGGAACAACATTTCATGTTAGTGGAAACTTCATGCGTTGCCTTTAGGATGATCTATTAAATATGCTCTATTATCCATTGCCAACGTTAGCGCCATGCCTTCGAGTGACCAATCAGCTTCGAGTGTTCCGATTTGTGGGTCTAGCACTCGTGGCCGTACCAATTATGAGTCAAAAGATAAAAGTGCCCACCAAAACCGGTGCAATCAAGGTATAGAGATAAAAAGGCAGCAATTTTTCACACTTCCCTCTTGAATAAGTACTCAACGAACTCATTAAATCAATTACAAATCATGTCTAAGGGTAAAGTTTGTCTCGCATACTCCGGTGGTCTGGACACCTCCGTCATTCTAGCCTGGTTACTGGAACAAGGCTTCGAAGTAATTGCCTTCATGGCCAACATTGGTCAAGAGGAGGACTTTGAAGAAGCTAGAGAGAAGGCCTTGAAAATTGGTGCCTCCAAGTACGTGCTAGTAGATGTCAGAAAGGAGTTCGTCGAGGATGTCTGCTACCCAGCCATCCAAGCCAATGCCATTTACGAAAATGTCTACCTTCTGGGAACCTCTTTGGCCAGACCGGTCATTGCCCAAGCACAAATCGAAGTTGCTGAACAAGAGGGTTGTTTCGCCGTGTCCCACGGTTGTACTGGTAAAGGTAACGACCAAGTCAGATTTGAGCTTTCCTTCTACGCTTTGAAGCCAGATGTCACTGTCATCGCTCCATGGAGAGACCCAACCTTCTTCGAGAGGTTCGCTGGTAGAAAGGACTTGCTAGAGTATGCTGCCGAGAAGGGCATTCCAGTTGCCCAAACCAAGGCTAAGCCATGGTCCACTGACGAAAACCTGGCCCACATCTCCTTCGAGGCTGGTATCTTGGAAGACCCAGACACCACACCACCAAAGGACATGTGGAAGTTGACTGTTGACCCATTGGATGCACCAGAGCAACCAGAGGACTTCACTGTCTTCTTCGAGAAGGGTAAGCCAGTTAAGCTTGTTTACACTGAGAATGGCTCTCAACAGGAGGTTTCTGAACCGGTTGACTTGTTCTTGACAGCCAATAAGCTAGCTAGAAGAAATGGTGTCGGCAGAGTTGACATTGTTGAGAATAGATTTATCGGTATTAAGTCAAGAGGTTGTTACGAGACCCCAGGTTTGACCATATTGAGATCCACTCATATTGACTTGGAAGGTTTGACCCTTGACAGAGAGGTTAGATCCATCAGAGACACCTTTGTCACTCCAACTTTCTCTAAGATTTTGTACAATGGTTTGTACTTCACCCCAGAAGGTGAATACACTAGATCTATGATTCAGCCATCTCAGAACACTGTCAATGGTCAGGTTAGAGCCAGGCTATATAAGGGTTCCCTAATCATTTTGGGTAGATCCTCAGAGACTGAGAAGTTGTATGATGCCACTGAGTCTTCTATGGATGAGTTGACTGACTTTGAGCCACAAGCTGCTTCTGGTTTCATTGCAGTTCAAGCCATTAGAATCAAGAAGTATGGCGAGGCCAAGAGAGAGAAGAATGAGCCAATCACTTTGTAATCACGCAGCTCCTTTCTCACATTTTGTATAAAGATAACACGAATGCAGGTTATATAGAGCTTTTTGTGTAGACCAACATACTAAAATGTTTATATTCACCGAAAAATATGGAACTGGAGAATATTTATTAAAGGAAAACAAAATCAAAAACTAAACAACGTTTCAATCATTAGAATCATAAAAGGAATTATAAGAAATATTCACTTCTCTGAGTTTTCTGTGGTGCGTATTTCTGGGTGTCATCAGGCACAGCACTAAAGATCTTGAATCTAGGAACCAAATCATCGTCAACCTTCATCACGCTGGCAACATTGCCACATCTGTAGCAGTAGTTTGGTGCAGACCAGACAGTTACCACATCCTTCTCTTTGAAATGATACTTAAATCCTTCCATTACCAGCTGGTGAGCACGCGCAATCAACTGCAAGTTATTAACATGGTTAAACTCACGGGCAACACGGCTGCCAAACAGCCAACCTGCTCCTCTTGGACTCACTTGCCATGCGTCAACCTCGTCTGGATCAGACCATACTAGATCGCAAAACCCGCCCTCATGAGGGACCTCTTGAGCTCTGGACAGGACTCTAATCTGGTCCAACATTCTGATCTCTGGCGACAATCCACCATGAACACATAGAATCTTGCCGTCGATGATGGCAGCGAGTGTAAGGAAGTCGAACACCTGACAGCAGTACTTCCAGACAGTTGTCGAGCCATACTTGGTAAGACATTCCTCGTAAAACCCATACACTTGTGTGATCTGTCTAGACTCGTGATTGCCTCTAACAAGCGTCAGTCTGGATGGGTACTTAACCTTCAGGCACATCAAGAGCGTAAATGTCTCCAGGGAAAAATAGCCTCTGTCCACGTAGTCTCCAAGAAAGATGTAGTTGACATTGTCCGGCAGTCCACCGCTGGTGGCAAACAATTGCAGTAAATCGTGGAATTGGCCATGAATATCACCACACACAGTAACAGGGCTCTGCACCGGCTGTATGTTCGATTCCTCCATGAGAAGTTCTTTCACCATCTCACAAAGCTGCTTCATATCGTTTTCTGGTAATGACTGGCATTTCTTGACTGTTTCGAGCCAATAATCGGGGCCTCGTTCCACCATGCTACTGATGATTTGTTTCGATTAATAATTTGAGGTGGGATGAAGTAAAGTGTGAGGGGTAGGCAATTTGTGGCAACTCGGGATGCAATGCTTGTTGATGATTTTCAATATGATAGAAAACCTATCAGGAATCACAGATACGATGTCCAAACCGAGAGAAATGGAAGCAACGATTCGAGTTCCGTTGGTGAGAAAGACTCGAAGCTTTCCACCAGCTGACTTTTTTTTTGAACAATTTTTTTGCAGAAGCATTTTTTTCGATGTTTGATTATGTAAGTATTAGGAAATATATAGTCGACTGTTGATGGTAATATTAGCAGATAACAAATAAATAGTATTAAAAGAAACAGACATATGCTGCAACTCACCATCAGTTCGAGAGGTCCATGGACTGTGGTATCTATGATGTTTGATAGTAATTATGCGAATATAACATGTACGCTCGGACTAGAGTGCTAGAGATTGCTCAAGATCTATAAATCCATCCATTTCTCCTCATGTCCTATATCAAATTTGTCTTTGTAATGCTCAAACATATCTGGGAAAGGAGTAGATTTACTCAAAACCAGAGTCTGGAGTTTTGTGAAAGTGTTACCCTTCATTAAATCATTCTCAATGACAGAAATGCAAATGTTTTCAGCAAAGAAGTCTCGAGCCACTTGTGATTCTGGAATTGGTATTTTGTACATGTGTAACTTTCCGAATATCTGATCTTGTTGTTGGTTTGTTCCAAATGATTTCGATACGGCGGCTTGGATTAATGTATATGGGATCTGGAATGCCTTGGGGTTATTGGAGGATGTTCTCCATTTCAGCACTATTCGTATCAGGTTTCTAAATATCACAATTTTGCCTTTTGTGGAGAGTATAATTAGCAGCCCGTGAGCTTTAAAATAGTCTTGGTTCTGAAGAAGATGCTGCTGATACTGAATGTGATTGCCGTTGGCAAGGTGGACAATCAATGGTCCGTAATACTGCTGAAACTCAGGATAGATGCCAATAACTCTTTTTGAAGGCATCTTGCCCACTAGAAGACTAACTGGGATCAAGAACCGCAGGACCTTGACTCTATTCTGTTCGTCAGATCTGTGAAGATTAGAGAATACCCAGTTTAAATGGCAGTAACTCTTGAATAGTTTGTTCTTGATCAGGTAAAACTTGCCAAGGATGAATCTGTACTCGCATCGTTCAGACATTGCGAAGTTTAAGAAATTCAGGTTCAAAAGGTTCATATTTGTGAAGATGTTGGCACAAAGCAATGGATTGTCAATGATGAAATAGATCTTGTTTAGTTTATTGACAATAAATATTATTAATGCCTTCTTGTCATTCCAGCCTTTCAAACTTCTGAGATGGTTGAATAGTTTGGAGAGGCACGTTGACAAAAAGATCAGTCTTTTGAACTTCTTGCCTTCGACATGCTCATTTAATATAAGGTCTAGTCTCTTGATAAATGGATAGATACAGTCAATGGTCTGATGGAAGAGTTTGGCCAGGTTGTTGCCAAACGTGTTGTTCATTATGGCCACAGTGAGATCATTGAAGTAAACCAGAAACAAGTCGTGCGATTTGAGGATTGAGCTCGGGTCAACATCACGACAAAGTTTAAGGTACGACTCCACAAGTCCACTAAATGCAGACCAGTCACCATCAAAGAGATTTTCCTTCTGTACAAGATCAGTGATGGCCTGGTCGGAGAGATCTTGCAACTCCATCTGAAGAGGACCAATTTGTTGTGTTGTTTGGGCATCTTCCAGGTCGACGGACAGAAGTTGTGACAATTCCAAAGAGACATTAGTCCCCAAAGCTGCCTGAGAAGCTGCCTGGTTCAGCGAGCTGAAAAAGGCTTGAGTCTGGGACATTCACTTGGGACTAGGCTCTGCTGAACGATGAGGAGACAAAGGACATGCGTGTAAACAAGATAGGTGGAAAACAAAAAAAAGAAACTGGGTCTAGCTTTTTTCTTTCTAGCGTACGTTAAACTTTCTTGACGACTCTCAACTTGTCAGACCAGTAGGCCAAAAGAAGGTATAACTCCGCATCATCATGGACATTAGCGGACCCAGAGGCCCTCCCCCAGTACAAAGGCCTCAGCTGACGAAGGATCAGGTTCTCAAACAACTGAAACAGAAGGTTCAGCAAGCACAACAGGCGCCGAAGTCACCAACATCGCCCCAACAAAGTCGAATCACATCATCGACTACCAAGGGCCCTCCATTGTCAAAAAAGAAGGCCAAACGTGGGAAGAATCCAAGGAATGAAGGATTTAAGATTGTGATAAGACTGCTACCTCCAGCTCTGACGGAAGAATCGATTTGGCAGAAACTTCAACTCGATAATGCTACCGTTACTAACCACAATGGCGTCCTGGCAAAGTACTTTAGTCAGGGTAAATATAGCAATAAGCCATTCAAAACGCCAGAGTACTCAAGAGCTTACATCCAGTTCAAGACCGCTGCCGCTGCAGAGAAGTTTGTGATGAATTTTAAGGGTATTGTATTTGAAGATGAGAAGGAAAGCATGGTGCCCGTATTTTCCCAGTGTCTATACGATAGAATGCCTGATTTGTCCCTTCTGAAACCGAAAGAAACCCCCAAGACCAAGTCTAATGGTGGAGATGATTCCCAGACGAAATCTCCTTTAGCTGATGTACCTGCTTTCCAGCTTTTCTTGAGGTTCCTGAATGGTGATACTGAGCGGCCTGAATCATTTTTACAGGATCAGAAGAGAAGGGATGATAAGGAGGAAAAGGTGAAACTGCTCAAGACACCAACGAATAGGGATCAAGAAGACAAGAAGCGACAGAGTCAGAAAAACAGAGAAGGTACGACAACAGGAGAGAAGAGCAAGAGGACAAGGAAAAAGAAGAGCACCAAGAAGGAGGATTCGCCAGTAACTGCTACTGCCACTGCAAAGAAGTCTGACAAGAGGATCTCAGAGAAAAGGCCATCTACAAAGAAAACAGAAAAGAAGCCAGGCGAGAAGAAGTCTGTTGATAAAAGGGCTGAAAAACTGAAGAATGAAAAGAATCCAGCTAGTGGAGACTCCAAACATCCGCCTGCCAGTGCAAGTAAGCAAACGTCTAAATCTTCAAAGAGCCCGTCACCTGCTCTCGCTAACACGAGCGACAAGGTACCAGCCAAAAATGTCATTAAGACAGCAGATGGCCAGACAGAGACCAAACCCAAAATGCTAATGAGAAGGCCCCAATCATAGACAACAGAGCAATACATCATCAACTTCTTAATAACTACAACCGTGTAGATAGAAAAAACGATCCGGAATTGAAGTATATCACAGTGCAAATTAGAAGATAGCGTCCAAAGTACAACAAATACACAATGCTGCTAAACAACCTAGACAGCAGTCTCCACCATCTGGACCACTCTTTTGCGGACGTTGTTGTTGGACATAAACAGGTTGTTGTTGTTGATAATAGCCCTGCTGTTGCGGTGGGCCCTGTTGGTAGTAACCTTGCTGTGGAGGGCCCTGCTGGTAACCTTGTTGGTAGCCTTGTTGTTGGTAGGCTTGTTGTGGAGGCTGATAATCATTGAATCCTCTGGATCCCTGACCTTGAACTTGTTGGTTCTGTTCGAAGCCTGGAGGTGGACCCTGTGGTGCACTATACTCGTCTTTACCTCCTTGATTGTAATACTTCTCGGCGGACATTGGCTGCTTGATGTCTCTGATTCAAAGAGGTGAAGATCAAAGGCATGTAGCATGGCCTCTTTTTTGAATTTAGAGGGTTTTTTTGTATCAACGCTTATGTCAGCCTCATAAAGTCAAGAGTCACGTGAATTTCTGGACCCCACAACCTTCAGCCCTACTACATAACAAAAATGAAAGCAAAGGGGGAAATGTCTGCTTCCGGCTTCACCACAATTGAAGTACGGTAATGGAAGCATACGTGAACGTGCTAGACTGCTCTTTGTCGTTACCAACGATCTCAAAAGATTCAAGCCGCGAATCAGCGTTAGATTCTGTCCTCACGAAGCTTGTTGGTGTCAACTGGTTCCATCTTTACCGAGTGGGTGGCAATCCTTCTCCTACCAATAATGACAGGTTCGTTGAGCAATTCAACCTCATATTCGCCAAAGATATTTCTGTCCAGGCTCATATAAACTCACTTGTTGAATCAGAAGTGGTCAATGGTGTCCTGAAACCACAGCACCAAACAGAGAGAAGAGGGCAGTTGTACTCCTGGCTACACGATTTCTACCTAACGCAGATTCAAGGGATCTCTAACACAAGAAAGTCAACCATCTCGAACCATTACTTCCTGTTGAAGATTGCATATATCACTTTTGCCCACATTCTCTCAAAAAATTTCAAGGATGGTATCTGGGTCCATGAGAGCACCTTCGAGACATTCAAGTCTAGGCTCACATCACAAGAAAACATTCTACTACTACCAAACCACAAGTCACACATTGACTACATCATTCTGCATTTCCTTTTTGTTAGGTTCAATTTAGAAACACCAGTGGTGATTGCAGGAGAGAACCTGAATGTCCCAGTCTTTGGTCCGGCCTTGCTGAAACTTGGTGCCCTTTTCATTAAGAGAAAATTCTCCAACAACAAGGACTTTTACTATCTTAAGAGTATCCAAAACCTTATCAAACTCAAAATCAATAATAACACCGTAATCGAATTGTTTATTGAAGGAACTAGATCTAGAAATGGGAAACTAATGCATCCGAAGACTGGGTTCTTGAACCTGCTGATTGACAGTATAGGAAAGAATCACGGTGATGATGACGCCAATGTGCTGGTTCAACCAGTCTCTCTAGTTTACGAGAAACCTTATGAGTTTGATGAGTATCTGATCGAATTGAATGGTCTCGACAAGAAGCAAGAGTCATTTGCATCTATGCTGAAGGCTGGGATGGGGTTCTTTTTCAATTCTTTTACAGAGCAGGACACTCAAAACTATGGGAAGTTGATTATCAATTTCGATCCGCAGGTTATTACTTTCAATACTGGACATTTGGATAGGGAGGGCCGCTCTGTGTTCAAGTTGACTGAGACTGTGTTGGAGAGGATTCATAGTGTGAATTATGTCACGACAATCTCAGTACTGAGTTTAGCCCTGAGCGTGTTGTTCTATCAGCATGATGAACCCGTTGCTGAAATCAAGAAACATGATGTGATTCATGTGTTCAATATCCTGGTGCTGAAATTGAAGAGAAAGAAGGCTCTTGAAGATAATCGTGAACTCGGTGCATTAATCCTTCTCTCTGATGACCAGCTCATTGCCAAGTTTGATAATCTCCTGATCAAGTTTATTCACTCCTCAGCTTCAGTAAAGCGTGGGAAGCAGATTGAGATTAAACCCTTGACTTATGTGGTCCGAAATGAGATTTCCCTCACGTACTTCAAGAATGGTTTGCTCAACAACTTTATCGTCGAGATGTTTCTAACAAAAGTCAACTGGAATAGAAATACCGGTGATCCTGATGAAAAGGAGCTCAAGATTCTCAAGGCTCTCTTCAAGTTCGAGTTTCTGACTTCATTAATTGATGACATCTCTGTTCGCAAGTACAAACAGAGTCGTCTCGATCATCAACTATTTGCGAACCTGTTGAATCCATTCATCGAGTCATACGAATTGGTTGCGGAAAATCTGAAGAATGTCATCTCTATCACCATGAAGGAATGGTTCCATTTGCTGTATGGATCCTACAGAACCAAGTCCACCAGGTACAAAGAGAGTTTGAACAAATCCAATCTGATGTACGCAATCTACACCTTTCAAGATCTGAGGCTTTTGAGGGTCACAAATGGAAATGAAATCACAGTGCTGGATGATAATGGGCTCGATCTTTTGACGCAGTATCTGTACGTACTAAGAACAGATGGTTCATTGTCAGCAGTGTTGCAGGAAAGGGTCTTTGCTCGTTTGTTCTCACACATATCTCGGTTGTGAGCCCTTTTTAGGGATTACGTCATTTGGTCTTCTCATTTTTGTTGTTTACCTTGATTTAGAATATCTTCTTGGTAACCGCGGTTGAAAAAGAAACCAACAAAAAATAGGAGAAAAAATAAAACCACAAGAAAAAATGCCCCCTTTTTCTTGGAACTCAGCATCTTATCAACCTTTACTATCTTTGAGCAAGCAACCCAAATCCTATCTGCATACACTCCATTGCATCTTCAGCAAGCCAAATAGCTTTATCCTTCCAGTTACGCTCATTAACCTTCTGCTTCATCTTCCGTTCTTGTTTGTCGAGAAGCGCCCTTTTTTCCTCTTTTTACGCGTATACCATGAGAAAAGAACTCCAGTATCTTATCTGGGGACATGTCGTGGTGGTTGTTTTTCTACTTTACAATGTGTTTGACCTAATGACACTGATGTACGATGATTCTTTTGAGGATCAGCTTCTGGATATTGACCTCAATCCGGGCCCAAATATGCCAAAGAAACCCGAGTTGATTCCTAAGATTATTCACCAGACTTACAAGGACACAAACATCCCAGAGAAGTGGCTCCCATCTCAACAAAAGTGTCAGGATATCAACCCAGACTATCAGTACATCATGTGGACTGACGAAATGGCTAGAGACTTCATTAGCGAGGAGTATCCTTGGTTCTTGAAGACTTTTGACGGCTATAAGTACAACATTGAGAGAGCTGATGTCATCAGGTACTTTGCACTACTGCATTATGGTGGTATCTACATTGATCTAGATGTTGCGTGTGAGAGAAGCCTAGATCCATTGTTGACTCTTCCTGCTTTTGTTAGAAAGACTGTGCCTACTGGTGTCTCCAATGACGTTATGGGCTCCATTCCAAGACACCCGTTCTTCTCAAAGGTCGTCGACAATTTGCAAAAGTATGATATCAACTACTTGGTTCCATACGTGACCATTATGTATTCTACGGGCCCGTTGTTTCTATCTGTTTTGTGGAAGAAGTACAGACGTTGGACTGTTCTGCCAGAGATGGCCAAGGTGAAGATAATGTTTCCAGAAGATTACAAGAAACATACGAGATCCTTTTTTAGTATTCTCGAGGGTTCATCTTGGCACCTTGGTGATGCTCGATTTATCAAGAGCATGGGTGACCACATTGCTCTTGCTGTTGTTGCTGGGTTCTTGGTTGCTGGTGTCTTGCTCTATGGTGAGTACAGACTATACTGCTGGTTGGTTTCAGGAGCCTACAAAAATAACTTTATCACAAGACTGTGGCAGAAGTGTATTTCCAAGCCAGTTTTAAAGAGAAACCGCAAGAACTCGAACTTGGAGAGCTATGAGATGTTTTCCAAAGAAACTGTTGAGGTTTGAATGGGCGAGAAACAATAGAGCAATCAGCACATTATACACACGAAGTTACGACGAACCATTGTACATTAGCGAAAACAGGGTACTGAACTCAGTTGCTCGCTGTCAAAATTGGAGTTCATCATTGTACTATCATACTAATTTTTAATTAATCAGTTTAACAACAAGTACATTTGTAGTTACAATGGATGACTTTATGTATACAAAACCAATCAAACATAGAATACATCACTGTCTTCAACAAAAAAACCTAAACTAAACCAAGATAAACTAATATACAACAAGGGCAGGCTAAGAAGCGCACTTAAGCAATTTGGGCAGTTGCGCCTGAGATAGACATCCATTGGGAAACCTGGCTAGAGCTCAAACCAGAACTGAAATCAAAGCTATCATCCAGTTGGGCAATCTGGATCGTCTTGTCACTATTGAAGATGACGGCACCCTTGAAAGAGCCAGAAGTTGGTCTCTTGAAGTAGTCTTGAGAACCACCTCCACCGTATTGGGTGCCATCATCACCTTGGCCACTGTGCAAATGAGAAATCAATCTGTTGTCACCACTGGCCAAGATCTCAAATAGATCCAACTCACCACAACCGGTAGACCAGCACGAGCAAGAAGCGTCGCCGTACTGCAAAGTTCTGGAAACCTTAGCATTCAACAACCAGATGGCTGGCATATCCGGATTCGAGCCACCAGCACTAGACTCGTTTGGCATCTCAAATTCAAAGACAAGAATCTTTTCGGAACCACCAAACCCATGGTACGCAGGGATACCTTCTCTAGTGTAACCACACTCGGTACCAGAAGAAGAAGTACCAGAACAAGACTCGCCAGAAAAGATAACGTACTCTTCGTCTGACTTCAACAGGACATCACCCAATGGGGTTGCGGCCGAGGCTGGGTCAACACCGTTAGACGCAGCATATGACAGGGAGTTACCAAAACAAGATGACCAGACACCAGACTCAGAACCACCCTTAGTATTTAAAAAGACACAATTGTCCGTGGAGCCTGGAGTGAAATAGGAGAATCTGTTCCAGTCAGAGCCAGATGGAGCAGAGCCGCCATCGTTACCACCAGAGCTTGAAGTGGAACTGGCAGCAGATGAAGAGGAAGATAAAGTGCTACTCTGGCTGGTAGTGTCAGGTTTAGCTGACACTTGAACAGAAGACGCTTGAGGAGCGGCCTGTTGAGACGATGCAGCAACATTACCTTGCCCAACCAAAGTGGTTGTTGGCTTAGTGGCAGCAGCAGTCGTGCTTGGGCTGACAACGTTACCTTGACCATTGACATAAACGGTCTGGGTAAGCTGAACTACCTCAGTGGCTGGTTCACGCTTGTGTTTGTGGTGAACATGCTTCTTCTTGTCCTCCGCACATGGCTCAGCATCTCTCTTTGCCTTGTTGGAAGCTGGGAAATACGCGGCAAACTGACGGAGCTTGACTGGACCTCTGAAGTGGATGGCGACTTCCTCATTCAATGGGGCGTTGGAGCCAGAGAATGATTTGGGCTGTTGGGTACACTGACAAGAGGTCTCATCCATACTAACGACATCCTGATAGGAACCAGAATAACCAACATTGGTGTAACGGACAGCACTAACTGCGTTACAGAAGTAGTTACCACCCTCGTAGGAGCAGTCAGCGGAAGCTTGAGAGGCCAACACAGATAGAATGGAGGCCAAGATAGTGTTGGAGAATCTCATAACAAAGACTGTAAGAAACTTAAGTGCGTGTGAGTCAAGTGGACAATAATAAGAAGTGAAAGTGAATGATTCAAGAGACCTGTTCTTTACAAAGGAGTGACTAAGGGTGAAGTTGGGTAAAAGAACGGTCTGTGAAGTGAAAGGACAGAGGTTTGAAACAAATGAAAACAACACCTCAGCAAAAAAGGGCGAAATGTGCGTTTCAGTCTTGTTTTATACCTGCCTGCCCCGAAAGGGAAGTGAAAACCATTCCAAGTGTGGCCTAACCGCGATTTGTACAGCTCCTACTGCATCTTTTTGCGTCCGCTTGCAGAAACCAGCAAAAAATGTTGCCGAAATCAAAACAAAAAAACGAAACTCTCGTCCGATCGGGCAATTTTTCAAGGCGAAATTGGACGCGTGTGTCTTCGCCAATTCCCAGAAGAGAAACAAGGCTGGGGATCTATCCGTAGTTTGGCGAAATGCTCTATATCAAGTGAAAATGCTGGTTGTGATGATAACCCACAACCTGGCTAATGTCAGAGTAGCATTAGTCTGTGCAGTCGATAGAGATACAGTGGGCGTTATCCTGTTTTTGCGCTGACCTGATTAATCTATGATCTTCCAATCTGGCATGGTTTTGATCACTGGCTTTTTGGGCAGTTTTGCCCAGCGCTTCCTTAAAAGGTGATAAGATGGGAGAATGGGGGAATCTGATTGGTTTTCAGCGAAATTGATCTAATCGAGCCCCATTCCTCAGATGCTACTCAATACCCTGAATGTGTGGTGTTACCATGGTTTGTCTGTTCCAAGATCATTCTGGTCTATTTTAGTATCATTTTCTCCTGATGCTGGATGTACCTGCCTTGTGTGTGTTTTATGTGACAGGTGCATGGGGACCAAATATTATTATCAACTGTTGGTATCTCTGAGCTTATTTGATGAGGACCATGCCTCCTCCCCCCGATCTCTCTGCACATGGTGCCAGGCACCGATCCAGCAATAGGTCAACCGTCTTGGTATCTTCGGGATACGAGGGCTTTAGTGCTTCTGTAGGTTCGTCTCAATGGAGACTTGTTTATAACCAGTAACTAGGGCAACAACGGCTTCCTGGTACTCTTAAACCCATGCCCCTTGTCCTTCAGAAAAACCTAGTTGTTCCGAAACCATTTGACCTAAAGTTCGGGCCTGACTGGCGTCTTCAGACTTGTAGCTGTCAGAATGCTCTATGCCAGGGTAACTTGCTTCTTGCCTTAATAAAAGCAGAACTCTTCTTTAGTATATATTTCAATAAAGAATGATTGATGCCTAAGCCGTCACACTATACAATTACAGTCTACATAATATAATATTAACACTATAGAAAAGAAGAGAAGCAGGGTATTGTCAATGATGGTGATCTGATACGATCGTGCTTAGAGTCACCATCACTTTAAATCAATCGATAGATCATGCGGTTTTCCTGATTCAGTAACCTTTCGCCATTATATCACTGTTTTGCGAACTGGCAACATTACTAGCTGCATCTTCATATTAAAGTATAGATAATTGAATACTGTCAGCCCTGCAGTGACATGCGGTTTGAAGTGCATTCCTCAACGGTATCCTTTATTAATGGTAGGCATATCAGTTCTAGAACCACAGGTACACTTGATTGCATCTCAGATTGTAAGTCAAATGACGTAAAGGAATGCGCTTGGGCTTGAAGGAAAGTGTTCATTTCACCAAAATCGTGTGGTGTCTTTTGATTCTTTGTACAAGTCTTGATCCCGAACAGATAATCTTTGTCATTTGACCAAGATTCAAAAAGTTTATTGTTAATTCATCTTATTAGTAGGCAGTTAAGTTCGTGTGCTTGAGTTCGTATTCTCTTCACGTCTATTGTCAAGTTACCACCTAGCAATGATGTCCCTTCATTTCAATAATAGGTTTTCACTTTCACGCACACATATTGTGATGGTGAGTCCTATAGTTTCTATCGCGTACGTTGTCACACTTCTTAACTCGTGGTTCCCATTTTGCTCACATTCCCATTCCTTCCTAAGAATAAATTTCAGCTTACATGGTATAAACCTTAACTGGATCACAACAGCTCTTCGGCAACGGTTTAGGGTACTCAGGATGCAAGATGATGCTACCTTATGCCAATTATCATGCTGAGTCAGGAAAAAAAAAGTAAAGTACACCATCAACAGAAAACGCGGGTTTAACTTGATTTGGCTCTTTGGGGATCGTGGGCTAGACCGCCTTAGGAACGGTGTTGAAGTCAAAGGTCGAGCATTGAAGACGCTAGCGAAGAACTCCTTAAAGCACCTCGAACTATACTGCTTGATTTCCAGGTCCATCTGTGTAGAAATAAATCGAGAGAATAAGCATTCTAGTCACGTGAAGAGATCGGTTACCTCGTAGGTGTGGGAAGACATTAGATGCTAAACGCTAAAAATTGAAGAATTATCATTCCAAAAACATGAGAGAATGAATATAACGGATGGAGATTGGGCACATAGAATTATTTTGCGCATGATACATGTTAGTTAGCTCGTTCGAAAATAATAAATAGCAGCGCCTTGGCGCAGTGGAAGCGCGCAGGGCTCATAACCCTGATGTCCCTGGATCGAAACCAGGAGGCGCTAATTTGTTTTATCTTTTTGTTGTGGTTACCTGCTAGTTTACCAAGATATGGTTGCTTCACTCGAAGTGCTTCAATATTGAGCTCTTTGGTCTGAATCTACTTTTTGTGAGGTTGTAGTTTCAATGAGCTCAGCTCATCGACCCCAAGTTACTTTTTTGAACTTTTTTTGTTTTTTAGTCGAGTCGCGATATCTTCTGTGGAAATTTGACACGTACTCGCCTTTGAACCCTCTTGGACATCCAACACGTCATAACCTCTGAATAACCGGAACAATGGTATGTCTGTTGAAAATGTTATATGTCTCGTTACGATATGATTTGAGCTCTCAATGGATATTGTCTCTGTGTTACCATTGTTGTAACTTTGGACGCGATCATGATCTGAACTAACCAGTCCCTCCAGGCCCAACAAACTCCAAAGCAGCGCGCAGCTAATGAGAAGTACTACAAGAAGCACGAAAAGCAAAGAGGCAAGCCTAAACCAGTCGCTAAAAAGGAACTCCCAGTTTCGAAAACCTGGTTTTGTAAGTTAAATGAATTTGTCGACTTAGGGTTTAAAGATGTGTACTAACCTAACCCAGTCGTTTTGGCGTTTTTGATTGCTGGTGGTGCCGTTTTGGAGATCATCAGAATCTTGTTTTAAGCTACTTGATGATATTTTTGGATCCTTAAGCCTTCTTCAATTTAATGTTACTGGATAACACGCACGACCCACAATCCGCTAGAGTTATATCCGAAATCGAAGAATCCACAAAAGCTGCTAGTACATGTGCATTACTGGATATTTAAGTTTGTTGCTTCCCTGCTGATCAATAAAAAAAGCTAGTTTTACACCATTTTTCTATCATTTTGGTCTGTTGTAGAGTCGTTGAATAGTTTGATACATTGTGGCCCTACCGTCACCCCGCCCATTTCTCTCATTTTCAATTAAGGGATGAACAAAAAAAACAACAACCTTAACTCCCAGTACCAAAATCAACGACAACAATGTGGAAACACAGGATCGTATTGGTAAAGGCGAGACGCTACTCAACAGAAGTGCTCAAGAGTGATATCAGCATCACCAGAAACGGTGAAGTTAAGTTCGCGACTGGTGCAGGTGGCCGTTCCTCCAGAAGTGGTTACACTGCCACAGTCTTTGGTTCTTCTGGCTTCTTAGGTCGTTACCTCGTTTCCAGACTGGCCAAGAATGGTACAATCACAGTTGCTCCTTGGAGAGATGACATGAAGAAGAGACTTCTAAAAGTTCCAGGTGACTTAGGTGTCGTGAACTTCGTCGAGTTTGACTTAAGAAATGTTGAGTCGATTAATGAGGCTGTCAAACACTCAGATATTGTTTTCAATCTATTGGGAACCGATGCAAACACTAAGAACTTTTCCATGGCAGATGTCAATATTGAGGGCGCGAGAAGAATTGCACAAGCTGCTCGCGACCATGGCGTTCCAAGATTGGTTCATGTTAGTTCCTACAACGCGGACCCGAACTCAACTTCTGTCTTTTACGCTACCAAGGGTATTGGCGAGCAAGTAGTCAAGGATATCTACCCAGACGTTACTATTGCTAGACCAAGTTTGATCTATGGTGCTGAGGACAAGTTTCTCAATGAGTTGGGAGACAATTTGAGGTTTTTAACTGTTAACCACATGCAAGAGACGGTCTCTCCAGTTCACGTCATTGACGTTGTGTCTGCCTTAGAGAGAATCGGGTTTGACGATTCAACAGTTGGCCAACTCTATGAGCTTGCTGGGCCAGAGACTTTCTCGATTCGCGAAATTAGAGACCTCATCGAACCAGTGACGAGAATCAAATACACCAATCTCAATGTTCCAAAGAATCTTGCCTTGAAGTGGACTGAATTTCTCCAGAGGTTCTGGTGGCCAATGATGAGCCCTGACCAAATCGAGCGCCAATTCATTAATCAACACATTGACGCTGACGCTAAGACATTTAACGATTTGGGAATCTTGCCTGGTAGATTGCAGAGTCATTTGTTTGAGTACACTAGAAAGTTCAGAAACCAACTTCACGCTCAAGATTTGCCTCCAACTGCGGAAGACTTCAAGCGCAACGTCAGCTTGTGATTATTTATATATTTATTCCTATTTATTCCTATTTATTGCCTTATTTATTACTTTTTATCTGCCGCCTGTGGGCAGCTCTTGGAATACACACTTGAAAAATATCATCATCATCAGTTTCAAGGATATTACTATCCGAAAAAGGTAAACAAAAAAATATCTCCAACACCTATACTATACACCTAACGAAATGTCCCTTGAACCACAGACAACAGCAAAGTGTCGGCTCCATACCACCAAAGGTCCCATTGATATTGAACTTTGGGCTCAAGAGACCCCAATCACCAGTCGTCATTTCCTTCAAAGTGTCCTTGATGGTGCGTTTAATGGCTGTCAATTCGACAGGGTGATTCCTAACTTCATCATTCAATTAGGAGACAAGCAAAAAGGCGAAAGTGATCTAACTCTCTTTAATGATGAGTTCAGCTCCAGACTCAAGTTCAACAGACGTGGGCTTCTCGGCTCTGTAAACGCCAATAAGCGCAATACAAATAACGGCAAGTTCTTTATAACCCTGAAGGAGGCTCCTGAGCTAAACCAAAAAAACACTCTGTTTGGAAAGGTGGTAGGCAATGGTATTTTCAGTGTATTGAAGATTGCAGAAGGTGAATTAAATGGGGAGATTCCAGCGTATCCGGTCACTGTAACCAGATCTGAAGTTTTGGTGCCATACTTTGAGAACTTGATAAAGGGAGAAGGCAACTCTCTAGAGGTTGACGGTAAGAAGGCAGAGCCTACGAAGAAGAAGAAGAAGGTTAAGATTAATTTCAGTAGTGGTCTTGAAGACGATGAGGAAGGCGATGCTATTGCTATCAAAATGAAGAGCGCACATGATGTTCTACATAAGTCCTTAGAGACGAAACTATTGAGCTCCATAGCAGAAAGCCAATCACAACCAATGACCAAAAAGACAGAAACCCAGACTGCTGAATGTTTACAATCAGTATTTTCAGCTGAAGATGTGGCTACGCCTGTTTCTTTTATTGAACAGAGGCCACCAACTCCCTCATCTAAGCCTAAACAGAATCCTGAGGCCCTCAATTCACTGGAACCACATGATGCTCATATCGCCAACCAGAAGATTGAAGCACCTAATGAGGAGTCCTCAAAACAGAAATACATTAAGAACAAACCCGATCTTGATGGCTATGATTCAGACTTTGATAATTTAGATGATGACTCGGAGAACGATATTGACCTTTATACGCACGCCCTAAAGTTTGAGAATAATTCAGAAAACGAACTTAAACATGAAGATTCGCTAACAACGGTGGACAATGGAAGCAATAAGAGATTGAGGAGGAATTTCTACCAAACTGAAGATTCTTCAGACATTCTGCCCAAGAAACCCAAAACCTCATGAAGTGAGTATAATACAGTTTTTATTAGAGTATTAATGGGCTAACATTTTGTACAGGAAATCATTTGTAGTCATCATCCTCCAAGAACTCTTCTATCTCGTCACTCTCATTCTCATCCGTAGAGCCTTCGTTATAATCAATTAGCTTTCTGTATCTTGCATCCTGCTCAATCAAATTCGTCATTGGTTTCCTTCTTGAAGCTCTTGTCGTTCTAACAGGTCTGAAGTTCAAATACAGATCTTCAAACTTCTCCAGAATTGGAGCAATCTCTGAAAGGTAATTTGACATGTTCTTCAGACTCTTTGATTTTATCTTCTCTAGTTTCAGTGACAGGAATTCAATAAAATCATTGAGCTCATCGACATCCGATGCAACCTCATACCACGGCTCAAGCACGTCTCCACTGGTATCCTCATAACGGTGTTCCAGCGAATCCAAGTTATCCATCGTTTCCAACATGGTCGTGATGTCCTGGACATAGAGCTTGAACCTGGAAGGTTGCTGGGAAGACAGCAAGTCATGGGTAGACTTCTTCGTCAGGTTTTTAATATCAGCACTGTAGATCAAGTTACCAAACTTGTGATCATAAGTTCTGCAGAGATGAAATCTACCAGCAAAACCGCCTTCGCCAGCAAAGAAGTCGATGGCTCTGAGAAAGTAACCATTGTCAATTGGACTGGATGTGGCGTCATATGTAGTCTCAAACTCTGGTTTTGCTTTTCTCTTCTGATTCAAGAGTTGCAGGTTGGTATTGGACGTGGAGATTGAAGTTTCCCCTTCTCTGACATACCTTGAGCTGTAATAGGTCTCTCTATCAGCATAGTCTTGGTCATCTAAGAATTTCTGAATATCCTCTTTGATCTTTCTGGAGTTCGAAAGACACCAATGTGTCAAGGATCTCAACAAGATCAAACGATCTTTGGGTGATAGTGCTGACAATCCTCTTATTTCAAAATCCTTGTCATCTAGCGGAATCTTGTCTGGGGTCACGGACTGCCCAAAGTCAAAAATGTCAGGTTCCAACCACTCTGTGTGGTTTGGATCCAAAGGTTCGCTCTCCTTGTCGTCATTGAGTAACTTCTTAAAGAAGATATTCGAATCATCCCTCCATTCCTTTGGAAGGCCCCAACTTTCCGCTACTTGTTTGAATTCCTTGATGGCTTTAGGCTCCTGTTGACTGACAAGGTTTTTCGTCTTGTTCAGTGCTAATGACAAAAATCTTAGGAAAAGGGTATTTACCAGATTGCTAACCTCATTTGGGCCACCATCTTTGTTTTCATCATAAAGTGGTTTTTTGAACTGTCTCTGATTAGCATTATCAACTGGATACTTTACACTAGGGTTGAGTTTTAGTCCAACCTCTAAGTCCTGAGGTCCAATGTTGGGGAAATCTTCAAAGTGCCTTCTGAACTTATTGAAAAACGACAGAACTGTCATGATATCCTTGGAGTATGGAGCCGGTTTTACTTTATATCCAAGGGCAATCTTATTCAGCTCAGGATCTTGGTTGTATATCGGAACGGGTGGTTCATATATATCGTTGAAAACACCAACCAGTGGGCCAGGGTGATCCTTTCTTCTTTTGATCGGCTTCGAGGTCAGACCAAGAAATGATGATTGATTCAGTTTCTGGTCAATTGTTTTTGATGTGGATCTGCCTTTCGCCTTTAGAGAATCATAATCCTCAAATACAATATCAAACGCTTGGTCATCATCGTCTTTTTTCTCTCCAGAATTTGTTGTAGACTCCTCGACATCTTTTTTCACAATGTTATCCTTGATGAGATTCTCTGTGGCTTCAGGGTTATCTGCGCCCTTTACAATTTCTTGGTCAGGTGTGAGTTCTGGTTTCACTGCTGCCTTACTCTCTTTAGTATCATATTGGTTGCTCTCTGTTTTTTTCTTCTTCTTTCGCTTCTGTTTTAAGTAACTGTTGTCATTAGGGCCGTTCAATAGAATAATATCGTCGGAACATTCTGAATCATCGGAATCACTAGACACGTCTATAATCTTGATACCATCAGTCATCTCAAACTTCTTTCTCTTCACATTATTGAAGTTCAGACGTTGCTGTATCGTTCGCTTTGCAGAATTAGACCTCGGCCTCGTGGGTTGTGGTTTTCTGCCCCCTCTTGACCCTGGCCCACGCAATGGCTTATTGTCAACTCTGAACCGGGAAACAATAGATTTGTCCAAATTATCAAAGGCTGAAGTTTCAGTAGAAAGAGAATTGGGTCTGGCGTGCTTTCTTGGGCGTCCAAGCCTCCCGGTTCCCTCACTTGATGCTGGATTCACTACCACGAAGGCAACCTTGGTGTCGTCATCTTGGATCAATTTTTGCTTTGGATTGGATGGCTGAAAACTTTGCCTCAAAGAGCGGCCTCCCTCAATATCTAGCGAGTGCAAAGATCCCAAGGTTGTGGTCGTCTTTTGGTTGCTCTTGTGGGGTCTGTCTTTGCTCCGGTTATGATCAGCCTCTAGACTGTTAAAGTTGATGATACTGGACATATTTGCCACCGCGGCTGCTGCAACTGCAGATGAGTCTTGAGTTGGATCATCTTCTATCGATGTAAAAGTGCGGAAAGTAGATGAAGCCTGTGCGCTTTGATCAGTATTTAAGAACTCATCTTCATGGCTATTGTGACCAGAGCTTGAAAATCCGTGTGATGAGAGTGGGAATTTAGTGAATTGGGAGTCCAGCCCAGAATCCATATCAGGGTCTATATTCGGATCCATTTTTCGCTGTCAATATCCAGAAAAAAGGCCTCCCGCACGCTTTAACCGTCAAGAAGCAGAGATGTTCATTTGTTTGGTAAGGGTGATGGATGATCTTTTCGTGTCGTGTTGTCCTTACCGTGTTCTGATATCAATATCTAAATCCGAGGGCTATTAAATCGTACCGTGTCAATACGGAATTCCCCCAACGCCGAAAAATCTGTCGGCCGGCAACGCCTCCTTTAAAAAGGGCTATGAAAATTCCCTTTTTCGCCTTTCTTTCAAACTACGACTTTTTGCAAAGACAAAGACATTATTCAAAATGGCTGAAGGTAAGTTTACACAGCAAGTTGGTGGAATGCGAGCATCCAGATAACCACACCAATGGTCAAATAATAGTTATGTGGAACTCTCTCGAGGCAATTGGCATGATCAGATCTGGATTTCGAGATCAGGGATTGCCAGCACATCAAGAACTAAAGAACACGAAAAACAGCCCATACTCGTAACAAATCATTATCGATAAGAGCGATCCCACAAGCCACAGGTCTGATGGATCAGAATCTGTCAGTAATCCTATCTGTTGAGAACTACTGGTGCCTATGGAACACTTTGTTGCTGTTTGTTGTCTTTATTCAATCTTGCACCCACTTCAAAACAACGCTAAAACAACGCAACGAGACCTACAATCGATCCAATCAACAGCCGATGTCACTTTTCGAAATCAATCCACTTGTGACTGGCTCATTGATGACATTTTTGCTCTCCAAGTTCGGTTGATTTGCCGACCTAGCGTACTGGTTGGGTGATAACGGGTTTTTGTGTACGATTTTCATTGGCCACTAAGAAATTCAAGCACCGAAAATAGGAAAAGAGATCCAGATGGTAACAAGTATTTCCAACCTGTGACATGCTACTACTGCTCCATATCAATTTGTTTGCCTGCTTCCAACCATATGACCATTCAAAATATGACACTTTTACTAACTAGTTTTCAACAGAAGAAATCTCCGCCTTGGTTATCGACAACGGTTCTGGTATGTGTAAAGCTGGTTTCGCCGGTGATGACGCTCCACGTGCCGTCTTTCCATCCATCGTTGGTAGACCAAGACACCAAGGTATCATGGTTGGTATGGGCCAAAAGGACTCTTACGTTGGTGATGAGGCTCAATCTAAGAGAGGTATTTTGACTTTAAGATACCCAATTGAGCACGGTATCGTTACCAACTGGGATGACATGGAGAAGATCTGGCATCACACCTTCTACAACGAATTGAGAGTTGCTCCAGAAGAGCACCCAGTTTTGTTGACTGAGGCTCCAATGAACCCAAAGCTAAACAGAGAGAAGATGATTCAAATCTTGTTTGAGACCTTCAACGTTCCAGCTTTCTACGTCAACATTCAAGCTGTTTTGTCGTTGTACTCTTCTGGTAGAACCACCGGTATCGTTTTGGACTCTGGTGATGGTGTTACCCACGTTGTCCCAATCTACACTGGTTTCGCCTTACCACACGCTATTCTAAGAATTGACTTGGCTGGTAGAGACTTGACTGACTACTTGATGAAGATCTTGTCCGAACGTGGTTACTCTTTCTCCACCACTGCCGAGAGAGAGATTGTTAGAGACATCAAGGAGAAGTTGTCTTATGTTGCCTTGGACTTTGACCAGGAATTGCAAACCTCTGCTCAATCTTCGGCGATTGAGAAATCCTACGAATTGCCAGATGGTCAAGTCATTACCATTGGTAACGAGAGATTCAGAGCTCCAGAGGCCTTGTTTCACCCATCTTTGTTGGGTTTGGAAGCTGCTGGTATTGACCAAACTACCTACAATTCTATCATGAAGACCGATGTTGATGTCAGAAAGGAGTTGTACGGTAACATCGTCTTGTCCGGTGGTACTACCATGTTCCCAGGTATTGCTGAGCGTATGCAAAAGGAGATTACTGCTTTGGCCCCATCTTCCATGAAGGTCAAGATCATTGCTCCACCAGAGAGAAAGTTCTCTGTCTGGATTGGTGGTTCTATTTTGGCTTCTTTGTCTACTTTCCAACAAATGTGGATCTCAAAGCAAGAGTACGACGAGTCTGGTCCTTCTATTGTTCACCACAAGTGTTTCTAAGGTGTTTGTTAATGATAATCTTCAAACCGTTTTAGAAGAAAAGTTGTTACGCGTGAAACTTATATAAAGGAATGGGAATAGTATTCTTGTTTTTCAAATTTGAATGTCTTTTTGTTGTTTGATTGTGTATCATCCGTCCCTCTCTCTACTACTTGGATTCCTTTTTTATTTATTATGTACACCCACACGATCCATTGTTTCTATTTCGTAAGCTTCTTTTCAAACTCTGCTCTAGTACCTTCAGTCCATCTATAATTATAGGCGTAGTGATCTTCAGGAACAAAATGTTGATCTTTGACACCATATAAGTTCTCTCTGAAACTTCCACCAGGGATAGGATAATCTTTTGCTGCCAGACCTCTCTGTCTCAAGACAGGGATCAACTTCTCACCAATGTCAGTGAATGTTGCAGGGTGATTAATATTGACAAAGTTGAACCCATCGACTCCAGATCCGTCGACAATTCTTTGAATTTCATCCGCGACTTCATCAGGGGTTCCCAATGCAAGTCTCTTTCTTCCTGTTCCTAGACCCACTTGTTCAACAAGTGCTCTCTTGGATTTTGTCTCGTTCGAGGTGATGTACATCCTAACAGCACTCAGCATGGCATTTGATCTAGAAGCCTCGACAGTGTCCAGATCCTCATCGAGTTCATACTTGCCCAGATCAAGACCTGTCCAGCCACCAATCAATGCCTGTTTGCCCTCATGGGACTGATATTTCAAGTAATCAAGAAACCTCTCCTCTGCCTCTTCGTGTGTGCTGCCCAGAACCACTAGAAGTTCGGTAATGAACTTGAGATGAGATGGGTCACGGCCATATTTGTGCTCAGCTAGGTCTTTGATGGCATCGATGCTCTTCTTCAGCTCCTCTGGTGTGAATCCCAAGACGAAGATGATCTCTGCGTGTTGGGCAGAGAAGTGCTTCCCACGCTCGCTGGCTCCTGCCTGGATGATTACGGGTAATCTCTGCTTCGAAGGCTCAACAATATGAGGACCAGGAACGTTGAAGAAGCTGCCTTTGTGATTGATCTCTCTCACTCTCAACGGTTCAACATAAGTCAGGTTTTTGGCGTCAGCAACAACGGCGTCGTCTCTCCATGAGGACAAGAGCAAGCTGTACACCACTTCCAAGTATTCATCAGCCCTATCGTATCTCTTGTCATGGGGAGGCAGCTGGCCGTCTTCCAATAGGTTTCTCGCTGCACTCTGAAGATACGACGTCACAACGTTCCAACCGATTCTACCATTGGTGGCATGGTCCAAGGTCGCAATACGTCTGGCAAAATGGTAAGGTGCCTCAGAAATGGTGCTGAAAGTGCATCCAAATGCGACTGACTCAGTTACAGAAGCCATGGCGGACAAGTAGACAGATGGGTCGACCAATGGAAACTGGGCACCGCTGCGGGCAACTGCGTCAAAGTTATGTGGACCATTGAAGACATCGTACGGTCCGAGAACATCGGCGATGAAGATTGTGTTGATCCTGTGCTTCTCTGCCAGCTTTGCTAGGTCTGTCCAATATTTGAGGGATGTGTACTCTGCAGAACGGTCATGAGGATGTGCCCAGTTAGAAGGGTTCATATGTGATGGAGAAGGCAGAACCATGAAGTTCAGGACCAGTGGTTTGTTGGTGCACTGTCGCTTGTTGGCTGCATCACCAGTGGTCATTTTAAGCTATTCGAGTTTTGGTACTCTGAAGCGAACTTGTACAGCTGTATAATGTGCATCTTAGATTCTCTTATAGTGATCAGTCTATCAAGTGGATAATGACCTAATCATAGGTGTTTCGGATCGGTTGAATCTCAATGATACGTCAAATGTGCCACAATTGTCCCATTTTGTAAAGTGGATTTGGGCCCGATTTTCGAGTTTTCCATTCCAGAGTAATCGTGAACTAAAGAAGAATGATAACAATGGATTGTTTAATAGCTGAAGAGTAATTCGGGAGTTACACAACGAGTAGTGCGCCTTTGTTAAATCGTAGCTACTTGAGTGAATTTTATAATTAGGAAATTATCATTAGTATCATAATAAATTTGAATTCTGAGAAATAACAAGTTTCCCGTCAGTCTACCGTCGGACACGGTTTCTTGACATTGTGGTTTACTTTTGTGGTGTTATTCAGTGGGAAGGATTTTACTTTCTTTTAAGGCGAGTGTTCGTGTCTTTTGCCATATTATACACGCGATACAATGAAATAGCTCACCACCTATCACCTACCTTCTTCAGTGTTCTATTTTCGGTGACTGGAGTTAGTTTAAATCTTCAATGGTACCCCCACAAAGTTCACCTCTAGAAAAAACTAGAAAGTGCGTGGACGAAGAGGGAGTAGCTCAGTTGAGAACAACAGAGCGCACACTAGCCGTTTATGCTTTCTGGGTCTATGTTTTCCTAAGTTGTTTAGGTTGGTGCATTTTCTTGTAGAGCTGATAGCCCAGAGTAAATGTGGGTCCAATCCGTTTGCATTCAAATCTTACCAATCATCATTATAACATGAAACTCCAGATGTGTAAATCAGCCAGATGACTCTTATCCGTGTTGTTTCTCTAATCCGCGCTGTTTCTCTTTAACACCAGTTCGTGTTGCTTCAAATCTTTCAATTGAGGACCCGATTAGGAAAAGCCGAGTTTAAATGACCTGTAGAGTTTGAGGCACTCCCGCCAAAGTCTATGATTCATGGGGACCTTAATTACCCAAAATAGACCCCAATGGTGACTTTTTAAAACAGTTTTGTTAGTGAGGCTGCATGATCTAGAGCACCTTAACACGGATTGATGTGTGTGTTGAGAGCCTGAAACAAATTCGAAATTTGTGTATTTAGAGAGACTGTTCTCCCTTTAATTGGGTTGTTTTCATCCTCCACAGGGGACAAACAACACTCAGAAGATTATGAAGTTTTTCAGCTTTATCCTCGCGGCACTTTTCACTGCTGTCTCAGTATCAGCTGCTCCAATTATTGGCGATGTTGCCGTATCCACTGAAGCTGGCCCTGTTGCTCCAACTATTGGTTCCACAACAGAGGGTCTAAGTCTCACTGACTACGACTTCCCGTTTTCTGGCAAGGCTCTTCTCAGCAAATACATTCTGGTTCAGGGCATTGTGCCTATCTTGCTCAATGACTCTGTTTTCTTCATCAACACTACTATTGCTGAACAAACTTTAAAGCTTGATGCATTGTCTGCCCCTGTGGCGAAGAGATCATTGACACCTTATGCCAAGAGATCTGCTGGTTCTAAATAGATTCCTTTACTTCTTTTCGAATAATGCATCTGATGTGGTTTGCCTCTTGTTTTTATATTTTGTAGAGACCCTTTGGGTATCTTTCTCATAATAAAGAGTCTCCAAGGGAATTTTAAGCGGCGATGTTTCCCAATTGAGCAGACATTGACTCGGAAATACAACTGAAAATTACGGGGAAAATTGAATGGCACCAAGAGGGAAAAAAGAAATTCATACACGCACAGGCTAAAAAAATTTAGCGTACGATCTCACGATGACCACCATTAAGAGGACGCTTGTTCACTACAATTCTCTATCAGAACAATAAGCGCAAATGAGTGAGCACGTCAGTCTTTCACAGAGGGCCAAGTCTCTGGGAAAGTTGTTAAAGTTTAAGTTCACCACCAAAGCAGGGTTCTTTGGGGATTATGACTACAAGTACCTCTTCACTCCAAAGGTGCCATTTCTCAACCAAAAGCGTGTTGTGCAACCTTTCTTTGGACTAGACTCTGAGATGCCCGTGTTCTTAGGGTTTCTTTTGGGACTCCAGCACTCACTGGCGATGCTCGCTGGTGTGATCACACCGCCATTGATCATCTCATACTCCACATATTTTGAACCTGAGACCCAACAGTACCTCGTCTCGGCCTCATTAATCGTTTCTGGTTTTTTATCCATGGTCCAGATTACCAGATTTCACATCTATGGTACACCTTACTACATTGGTTCAGGCTGCTTGAGTATTTTGGGTACATCGTTTGGTGTTATTGTTGTCGTCCAAAAAATTCTACCGGTGATGTACTCGACTGGTTTCTGTCCTGTTGCTGAAGATGGAACCTTCCTACCTTGTCCTGATGGATATGGCGCAATACTGGGTACTTCCTGTGTGTGTGGGTTGCTTGAGGTGCTGATGTCCTTCATACCACCGAAGTTTTTGAAGAAATTGTTCCCGAACACTGTTACTGGTACAGTTGTACTGTTAATGGGAGTCTCATTGATCAAGTCTGCATTCCAAGATTGGGTTGGTGGCTCTGGCTGTGTTGGCAAGATTTGTCCAGCTGCAGGGGCCCCGAAAGCTGCGCAATTTGGCTCTGCCCAATTCATTGGTTTAGGCTTCCTCGTCTACGTCTCGATTATCATCTTTGAGAAATGGGGTTCTCCAATGATGAAGTCTTGTTCCGTTGTATTGGGCCTATTGGTTGGCTGTATCGTTGCTGGTGCTTGTGGTTACTTTGACAAGACCTCCATCGACGCTGCAACTACTGCTAACTTTGTCTGGGTCAAGACATTCAGACTCTCTGTGTATGGGCCTGCTGTTTTACCAATGCTTGTTGTCTACACAGTTCTATTGATGGAGACCATTGGTGACCTGACTGCTACACAGGAAGTTTCCAGACTTCCAATTTCAGGTCCAATCTACGAATCCCGTATACAAGGTGGTGTGCTTGGTGACGCCCTATGTTCCATAATTGCTGGCCTGTGTACCATCACGCCTATGTCCACGTTCGCACAGAACAATGGTGTCATTTCTATCACCAAGTGTGCCAACAGAACAGTTGGTTACTTCTGCTGTTTTATTTTGATTATTATGGGTATCTTCACCAAGTTTGCAGCCAGTTTGGTTGCCATTCCTAAGCCAGTCTTAGGTGGTATGACTTCTTTCCTTTTCACCTCAGTTGCAGTCTCTGGCTTGAAAATCATTGCTAATTGCCAATTCACGAGAAGGGATAGATTTGTCCTTACTGCCTCCCTCGTTCCTGGGTTTGGAGCCATTTTGGTTCCTGGCTGGTTCGATAACGTCTTTACATACTCCGGTAACAACACTGCGTTGAGAGGTTTCCTTGATGCCATTGTTGTCATCATGGAGTCGTCTTATGCCCTTGGTGGTATCGTCGCTACTATTTTGAATCTGATCTTACCACAGGTGATGGACAACGAAGATGAATTAGAATATGACGACAAGGAGATTTCAGAAGTTGAGATGGATCAATACGTCAAGCAGTATGACGATTTTGAGAGGGACCACGAATTTGAGTTCACACAAAAGAAGAAAACCTCTCATGCTAATAGCAGTATTGATCCCTTGGGTGCTCAATCACCAGTCTGATTTTGCCGTTGGCACTCATTCTCTTGTATTATAGTTTCATTCAGCATGCATACCACATTTGTTCATTTTTGATACATTAGTTTATTAAATACTTGTACAGAGTTCATTATTTCGTTTACTGTGAAAGCTTATTCACTCTAGCTTTCTGTTTGGTTAGTTGCATTCATGTTCAGATCTGTGCGCAGTTGTTACGCGCTCTGATCTTGAGAAATTGGGGTAGTCTCATGTGCATTTTCAGTCGTGGAATGGAAGCTGTCTGAATTATTGCCTTCGTCATGTTCTTCACTTCTTCTTTGCGTTTGCGTCTGTACTGAATTGGTGGCTGCTTGGATCACATGATTTGGAGAATTCTGGGATTGGGACTGCTCTTCATCAGATAGGTTCACGATCAATTTGATTTTCTTCAAGACATCCCTAGGGTTATGGAGTACAGCGTCGGCTCCACGTTTGTTGGAGAAATCACCTTTTCCAAGATTCTCTTTATTAGACTCACAGTAGTCATTGTTGTCGTTGATGACAATATGTGACCCTTGAGAAGGTGATGGTTGGGGTTGGAAAATTTGGCGAGAATTATTCGTGCTGGTTAGAGAAATGTCTGCAAGGTTTGTAGCCGGTGCTGTGTTGGTAATAGCTTGTGAGCCTGTCATTCGGACTCCACTGCTCTTAAGAAATGATAACACTGAGCGGAGTTGATCTTCAGATTGAGTTGCCCTCCTTTCCAGAGCCTCATACCTTTGCTGCGCTTTTTTCTGGCTTTCTTCTCTGTCCTTATGCAGGAATGAAATATGCTGTGATAGTACCCCAGCTTTTGCTGTCAGCTGTTCATTGTTCAAGATATTACCAGATTGGGCTCCGCCTTGAAACTTGGCGAATTCTGTCCTTAGTGACTGGTTTTCTTGCTTTAAAAGAGAGATGTCAAACTCGTTTGCAAGGACCCGTTCAGTGAATGTATCCACAGTGGTCTGAATCTTTGGAACATTGAAGGAGGATCTGAACTGGGAGTACTCATTATTAAATTGCTGAATATAAACTCGAATATCGTATAACGCCCTGGAGTGTTTTTGTATCTCCGCTTCGATCTTCTTCAAGGATTCCTGAAGTGTCGAGACTGAAGAGTCTTGTCTTATAGTGGTGTCTGTCACACGTCGGTCTAGAACTACCACACTGCTCGACAAGGAGTTGATTGTTTGTTTCATTTCCTCAATTCTGAAGTCTAAACCAGCCTGGGCACTGTTGTGGTCATTGGCAATGTCAAATAGGGCTTTCAAATTGGTATCGGCATGAAGAACATCCATCTGCAATTTATTATTGATATCCACAAACGAGTCAAACTTCCTCATCGCATCGAGCATTCGCTCAATCTTGGAGTCAAAGAAATTAGCAAATATCTTGATGGATTCCTTTCTGTTGTCAGTCTCTGAAGAAATGGCATCTTGGAGCACTGGTAGTTCAGCTTCAAACGACTGGGCTAATGTCTTAAGAAATTCCGCATGATTGTCGATCTCATTCGCACATATTTTCAGGCCACGACTTATTGACTCGATGATGCTCTCATCTTTTGGTTCTTGTTCTTCTTCTTTATTGCGAGCAAGGAGAGATAGCGCAGAGCTTTCGATCTGAAGTCCAGGTGGATGTGTTGAGGTCTGATTCTGTGAGGAGGTTATTATTTCGTCAACATTGTCTTGCTGCGGAAGGGCACTCGTGTCTCTATTCACATTTTCGTCAGTTTCAGTGTTGGTTGACTCCAGCGATCTTTTGGCTGTCAATTTCCTCAGAAATTGTGAAGTGAAACTGATGTTTTGAGAATAGGAACCTGGATCCAAAACTTCGTTCACCACCTCATCTGGAAGTTTCTTATTGAATCTTTCTAGTATCGTGAACAGATACTTGATAATTTGAATACAGACAGACATATCCAAGGAGTTCACACCTAAAAAGATGAGGTACCTGTAGAAAGAAATCTCATCAAACACAACTTCTTCAGACCGGAGTTCGAGTAGATAGTACATTGCGTAGTCCAACGCAAAATCAGCTAAGCGGTCGTCCTCTGCGGGATTATCTTTAATTAACAATGGGATCAACTGTTCAAGCCTTGTAAGCTCAACAAAGAGCCGACGCCTCGTAGCTTGTGGAAGCTGAGCGACATCAGGGAATGGCTCATGGAGCGACTCCACATGAATTGGTGAGCCCTCTGACATTGTAGCCCTTTGAGAACGAAATTTTGCTTATATGCTACCTTGCAATCAAAACAAACCCTTCAGGCGCGAACTTTATCAACCTTTGTGAATTATAAAATAATCACTGACTAAGCACTTATTAATAAGTTTTGAAACTTGTATGACAGGCATTCCCTTAACATACTGAAGGACAAGAGAGATACAAAATGAGCCCTAAGGAAGCAAAGTATCAGTACAATGATACGTAAGTATATACTTTTTATTCACGGAATAAGCCAAACTAACTCAAGTCCAGAATTTACATAAGAAACCTTAACGAAAAGGTGGGATTAAACACACTTAAACAGAAGCTCTTAGAAACCTTCAGTAAGTTTAACCCACAACGCATAACAGCACACAAGAACCTGAAAATGAGAGGGCAGGCATTCATAACGTTTGAGGATGCGGAACAGGCCAAGAAGGCGCTAAGTCTTAACGGTTCCACAGTCTTCAACCAGAAAATTGAGGTTAAACTGGCAAAATCATCATCAAACGAATCACTGCAGAAGAATCTCAGTAAGGAGGAGTACGCTCTCTATGAAGAAGAAAGAAAGAAGCAGAAAGAGAAAGATAGCAATATTGTCGTACTAAACACCCCACCACACAGAGTTCTACTGATCCAGAATCTGCCTGAGGGAATTACTAAGGATGAGCTTTTACCATACTTCAACCGTTACAAAGGCTTTATCGATATCACACTGGTTGCAGTAAAGAAGGTCGCATTTATCAACTTTGAATCAGAAGATGCGGCGATACCTGCCAACCAAGGTAACAAAGATCTCCAGATTCGTGGCGAGAAGATTATTATCAATTACGCAAAGAAATAAACATTTGACCTACCATGAATAATATGTACAAGATTTTCCCTAGCTCTCTATTTACCCAACAGCACAGTTCTCAAACCAGTGATAATGTTCTCCCTACTTTCTCCATTGATATCAGCAAGCAGTCTCTCGTAATAGACTGGGTTTCCTTGAGGTCTCAACAATTTGTCTCCAACGTTATAGTAATCTCTGTATGTGTTGTTCTTGAGGGTGTTAAGGGCCTTAATCTGTTGAACAATAGCATCCTCATCCATCTGAAAGGCATCTGACTTGACCTCGATATCCTCAATGGTGTATGGGTTCACCTTGTTGACAATGTCTTTTATGCTCGGCTTGTTCTGTTTTGATGTCACTGGAAGACCGGCAAGTGGTCTAAATCGATCGATCTGAACCTCCCTGAAGGAGAGGTCTGTAAGCTTTTCCTTCGGAAAGTTTTCTAGAGCTTTGATGAGCGACTTGAAACCTTCTTTGGATGCCATATTAGCTTGCTGAAGTGCCTGAAAGATAACAGTGTGAAAGACCAAAGCTTGAAAAGTTTTTGGAAACGAGGATTACATAAGCAAAGACAGAAGCTTACGGCTCACGTTATGGAGCTCCAAACTACAAGCTCCTCAAAATAACTACTCTCGTACAGTAACGTCAGAAAAACATAACTATTCAGCATGTAAAGTATTTAACAATCACAAGTAGACATACATTGTGGATCCAACAGCAACTAAACCCACTGAAATCCACCACCAAAAGTCGTGGTCGAAGGTAGTTTGACGAACAGCATTGGTTCTCTTTTGATTATCAAAGCTTCTTCTAACAAGCTCCCTTAACGACCTCTTTTGGTTTGCTGTACCTGTTTCGGCTGGAGCATTAGAGTCATCACCAGCGGTTGGGTTCAAGGTCTCTGTCGGCAACATCATTGGTGGTCTGTATGCCAGGTATAGAGGCTGTGTTGGAGTGCCATCCCATTGGTAGAGTCTGAGCTTGTAACGACCATGGTAGGCATCTAAGGACACCTCGTATTTAATGTACACTTCGGTTTGGTTGTATCTGTTGTAGGTAGAGACACCGTTGTCATTACAGGGTTCTGAAACCAACTGACGGCCGTCAACAATGATTGGTTCTAAGATCAGTGACCCGTTGCTAAGGACAGTGTATTTACCGTGCTGGAAGGTCAAAGCTGCAGATGGACACGAATGGTTTCGTGGGTTAGACGTGACTTGATAAAGAGCTTCTTCGAAGAAGCCATCTTCCGTGAAGGAGTATGAGATGCCAGGGAGAGAAGGCTCAATGAGGAGCTCATCAATTGGATCATAAAACCCCGACCCTGTGAAGACTGTATTGGATTTAGAAGACCAAGTACCGACAATAGTGAGCTCAGAATTAGCATCAGCTGCCTGAGAAGACGCCTGTGAAATCGCGTTCAAGCAGAGAAACAAAGATCCGAATAAGTGCATTGATATTATTAATCTGATTTATTGAAGACAGCGGGTTATGTTAATAAGGTGGTGAGTGCTTCAAAGTGTATTCAGTGACTCAAACGACAAACAGACAGGGAATGAATAGGAAAGAATGTATGGGAAGGATTTTAGAGCAAAACACATGAAAGGCTTTCTGTTTCACGGCTGTTGAAATTTCTAAAAAAAGGCAAATGGCGAAAGGCGAGGCTGGATTACATAACCAGAAATCTCAAATTTCGAACACTCGAACACTCAAACTGGAGTTCTATTAACGCCTCTTCCACAATGAGGATATCTGGAAAACAAGAAAACAAGTTTTCCGTACCGTGAACCAACTGCCAATCAAGCCATTTATCTCTTGGAAAATTAAACGGTCTAGCAGCGGTGATTCTTCACTCTTTAAATGAGGTCAGATTAGAGGGTTGTTAGTCAGCACTCACCTCTTCTAGAAAAGTAAAGTTTAATGTGGCATATCACACAAAGATCTGTATGTGGACAATTTCTTGATTTGTTTTGATGATCATGGTGATCTTTCAAGTCAAATTCACAGTGTTTGGTAACGGCAGTGAAATGAAGCCACCAAATGAAAGGGAAACTCAGATCAGCGGGTGCCCTATGAGATGTTTTCCAGATTACGGGCAACAGATGAAGCCTGAAACGAACTGGCTGAGAAAAATGAGACAATCTGATTAGCTTATGGGGACGCTTCAGATACAAAAAGTCAACAGAGTAAATCTCTGTGAAGTGTAGGTTAAGTCAGCTACAGATGAATGACCTGCACATCCAAATTCAACATTATTGAGCTCGTAGCTATTTCGCTCAGGTAAACTAAATGGATTCACCGTAAATTCTTGACTTATTTGTCACTAACTGTACAATGTAGAGGAGTTCGGACCAGTCTAGGCCAAATGTGGTGGTAGGAGGAAGTTTGGGATGGAGTTCTTGATGTAGTAAATATGCTGGCAATTTGGGCACACCATCTCACCTTCAAAAATATTAGTCTCGATCAAAAGTTCGTGAAGGTTTCTCAGAAATTCAATGTCTTCAATAGTGATATGTGGCATTTCCTGAGGGAGTGAAGTGTTTCCTAAATCTCTCAAAATGGCAACTAGGGCATCCCAGTGCACACGATCAAGAATGTTGAGAATGAACGCTGGTTGGAAGTCTTGCTCCACTTGGTTGAGCTGGCAGTTCTGGTACTTTAGTGGAAACGAGTTCACAGATGAGTCGCATGTCTTGATGGAACACTTGACGAAGTTTGTCGTAAGGATCTTCATTATTTTCTTTTCAATAGGTTTTGACACAAATCTTTGTTGTGTCTCTGGACTTATTTTTCATTCTGGTCAAAAAATTTCACCACATACCCGATGAGTCGTGGCCTTACCAGGCCCCTCTTCTGTGTCTTAACTCAATTACGTCGTTCAACGAATGTTTCAATTGAAATTTCAAATTCTTCACACACGCTTTGCTTTGAAGCATTTGGTTCAAGGTTTAAGTGAGCCGAGAAGATAAGTACAACAAATCGATGCACAGCTCATCCGCTTGTCTGTTGGTGATTAAGAACCTGATACTCATAATTTGTCTCAATCACTGTGTGTGGACAAACGCTTGTAAACCCAGCTCATATGATAAACAACTCCCAAAACGGCCGTGATGTGCTTACTCAATGATGACAACTACTAATACACTGATCCATATTATCTCTCTAGCTGTGTTATTATATATATACGAGATAATACATACTATCTCTTTACATGACCTTTAGTAACTTTTGAATCAGTAACTTTAAGTCAGAGTTGTTACAGTTTGCTTCCAGCGCATTCAGCCTCTTTATCTTCTCCATATTGTCCAATGAACTACTACGTGACACTACCAAGATACACCAGATCATGATATACTGATCCTGTGTTCGAAGTGCAATCTTAGTAGAGAAGTCAATCAGTTCGATTGGAACACGTTCAAGTAAAGTCTTATGGACCTTGGCTGTAATAATTCTCTTGGTATTTGTTGGAATTAAAGCAAAGGAAACACGAGATTCACCACATGGGCGTGTCTGGAGACAAGTGATGACCTTCTTTGTCGCTTTCGCCAGTGTTGGTTGACTGTATTTCATTTTGACCATACCATGAAGAGCGAGCATATATGTCTTTAAGGAGAACGTAAAGCGATAAAGCCCCTTCCCACTTGAAATATTTCTGATAATCTTGGTAGCTCTCTTGGTGAAGTTAATCCTCTTCAAGTCAGCCTTCGACAGATTCAGGTTGAACAAACACTTTTCAAATATGAGTTTGTTGGCAGAGAGAACTGCGTTTCTTAGAATCTGATAAAATATTTCTTCCGATTTGATGAAAACAGTTGCTTGCCTCATCATAGCTAAGCTCAAGATGTTAAGTAGTGTCTGGAAGTTGTCATTGCCTCTGTATGGATTCAGTGTTTTGAAAATCCATAAAAAGTCCGGGTTATTGTAGCTAGAGAATAGCTTGGACATCTTCAAGAGGAACTTAGGCTGTAAAGTATGAACAGTGGAATGCTGTATCACAATTTTTTGGAACTCTGATTGAAACTCTGCCTTACTCAATGTCTTGGGTGCACTGTGTTGGCGTTCTTCCATAAAGCTGAAAGTGACTTGTTTGTTGATTTCTGAGAACAGACTGTTTCGCAAGGATTGATTGTCCCTGTAGTAATCAAAAAGGGTATTGTTCTTTCGGTGTTCTTCATATGACTTACCCTTCTTGATTGGGATTTTCTCATTGACGAAGTCATATGCTTTATCATACTCTTTCTTTTCTCTGGTCAAAAACCTTAGATGGCGATAGAATTCTCCTAAGTGGAGCAGATTCTGTCCTATTAGAAGAGAAACTCTATCTTTGGGTAGCTCTAGGGTTTCTTCAGGTCCCAATGCAAGTAAATCGTCCTCAGTAATTGGCTGGACAGGAAATTCACTGTTGTGTGTTGTGATGTCCTCTTCCTCTGATTGCTCGAACCTCTTCTGCAAATGGTATTCCCAGTCAATCATCTGGTTGCGATGTTCGCTCCAGTCGATTCGTTTGTGTGTTGTCGCAGTGTCGAGCATAGTTCTGTCCAGTTTGTAGTCATCAACATCTGGGTTGGCTAGCGTATGCATCCCTCGATACGTCGTAACAATCCCTAGCCCAATCAGATTCGTTGTGACAAAAAGTAAATTTGTAGGAGCTTTAAAGTATGACCATAGCAGCTGTGATGTATTCTGGAACTTAACTTGAGGTGATCGTGTGTGAATGAATGGGTTGTTTTGATGATGAAGTCTTCGCTTGAAGCGTGAAAAGGGTGATTTGCGGGCATTGAATAAAGATCTAGGCAACCGCAGCCGGCTCGCACAATGATTAGTTGTAAAACAGAAGGACATTGAGACTGTAGGAACCTAACTGCGATTGACGATTTGTTCTGGCCAATGACTGTCACTTCTTTCTTGTGAAAAAAACCAGACCATTTTGGCGATGTTGGCGATACTTTAAACACCCAGACACCGGGATGGACGATCTTAACCTTCCCGATTATATTGACAGCATTCTACCAGAAGAAAGCATTTAGTAGCTTAAGACCTCGTGGTATCAATCGCAAATGGGATTTCAACTAGTTTTCAAGGCGAATTTGGAAGGTATCACAGACCTTAAACCAAAGGACACCGCAGAGAAGCACTTTGAGTATACCTTCAGAATTGAATGCACATCATGTCATGAAATCCACGCTAAAGAGGTCAACATTAACAGATTTGAGCAACATGAGTTACCTAACAGTAGAGGTGAAGCCAACTTTATTTTCAGATGTAAAGTATGTGGTAGAGACTCCTCTGTGCAAATAAAAGCAACTGGTAAGTCTTACAAAATTGAAGATAGTGGAAAGCCAGTTGCCTTCCTGGACATTGAGTCAAGAGGTTTGGAACTGAAGGAATTCATCCCTGTTGGTGAATTCCTCGCTAAGGGAGCCGAGTCAGTTACGAAATTTAATGAAGTCCTACTTGATGAGGGCGAGTTTTACGATTATGATGACAATGCTGGTGCTGAAGTGTCCATAACAGAATGTACCTGGGATATTGTTCGTTCTTGAAACTATTAGACATTTCAATAAACGCATCAATCATTTCATGATTATTATGTAGTAACGCATAACCCAGTAATAGGGAAGTATCTATAAAATGACCCAAACGATATGACACAAAAAGTAATGCGACCCATAAAAATGCCCAACCAACGAACTTACTCAAACTATAAACAAAGCCATGGCTAGGACAGTCCCGAATGCACTGTAACCACTTCTCTTGAAATCAATACCAACCCCTTCAAAGTGAGACACAGTAACAGCTGTTGATGAAGTAGGAGTGGAAACAGTCACAATAATCGGAATGGTCGACGTTGTCGTCAGTGGGACTACTACAGTACCTGTTGATACTGGAGAGGAGTTCGAGTGGATGGTGGTCACAATAGTCTGAGAGGTCATAATTTTGGAGGTTAACGTTGATTGGGTGACAGTAGGAGGTTTCGAAGAAGGCGTAGTCTTGACCTGAGGTGAGTCATCAGTGGAGCTACCCTCAACATCTGGCTGCTCAGGAGTTGCTGTGGAAGTAATCTCGACGGGAGCAGTGGTGGTTTGAATAGCTGAAGATAGAGTGGTTAGTTCAGTCACACAAACATCACCTTCACAAGTCTTCTTAGTGTCAGGGGCGGTTGGAGTAGGGGTTTCAGCCTCTGGCTTGATGGTGGTAAAAGTGGAAGGAACTTCATCATTGGTGGAGCCAGGAGTCGTAGTCGTTTCGGTTACTGGGCACCAAGTAGTGTATTCAGTAAGAGTACCATGTTCAGTTGTTGTCACAACGGTCAGTAGAGCAGTGGACTGAGTAGTGGAACATACGTCGCCTTCGCAAGAAGTGATGGCCACTAAAGTCGAAGTCTCCTGGGTGGTCTTAGTGATAGAAGTTGAAGGAATAGACTCGGTAGTGGAAGTTGAAGGGATGGTCACTGAAGTGAAAGTCTCCTGGGTGGTCTTAGTGTTGGAGGTTGAAGGAATAGATTTGGTGGTGAAAGTTGAAGGAATAAACTCGGTAGTGGAAGTTGAAGGGATGGTCACTGAAGTGGAAGTCTCCTGGGTGGTCTTAGTGGTGGAGGTTGAAGGAATAGACTCAGTGATAGATGTTGAGGAAGTAGACTTAGTAGTAGAGCTTGAAGGAATGGTTATTGAAGTCGAAGTCTCATGAGTGGTCTTAGTAGTAGGGGTTGGAGGAATAGATTTAGTAGTGGAGGTTGAAGGAATCGGCTTAACAGTGGTAAAGGTTGAAGATTCGTTGGTGGTAGATCCCGTGGTCGATGGAGTATCTGGGGTTGAGGTAGAGACACTTGACTTGGTAACGGTGGAGTGAGAAGTACCAGGAGTAACAGCTTCAAGAGAATTCGGTGTTGACTTCGTAATCTCTGTCGATGTAATAGGACACCAGGTGGTGTACTCAGTAACCACATTATCAGTGGTAACAGTGGTGATAGTGATCCAAGCCGAAGACTCAGACGTAGAACACTTGTGTTCGTCACAGGACGTGACAGTAACAACAGTGGTCGCTTCTGGAGTCTTGCTAGTTGTGGTAGTAGCAGGAGTTCTTTTCGTGGTTAAAGTCGTCGAGTCAATAGGTGTCGATGTGGTAGGTAAAGTGGTGCCAGTGGCTTCCGAATTAGTGGTGGTAGTCTCAGAGACTGGACACCAAGTTGTGTAACTAGTCACGACACCACTTGTTGTCGTTGTCACAACGGTGACAAGACCAGTAGACACAGTGGTGTGACAAGTACCCTTATCATCACAGGAGGATACAGTTACCACAGTTGAGGTCTTGGGTGTCTTGGTGGTAATATCATGCTTCACAGATGTGGTTGGAACAATTGGCTTGATGGTAGTGAAAGTGGAGGAGCCAGAAGTGACAATATCGGTTGTGGAACGAGAAGCTGTTGTACCACTTGTGCGTGTGGTATCAGGAATGGATGTATGGGTGCTGGAAGTTTCTGGTAAAGGGCACCAAGTGGTGTAGATAGTAACGACCCCAGTGACAGTGGTGGTGGCAATGGATACCAAGGCAGTGGACTCAGTGTTTACACAGCCATTCTCATCACAAGAGGTGACAGTGACTAGAGTGGTGGTCTGCTGTGTGGCTGTAACTGTCGTAGCATTGCCAAGAAGAGTTGTTGTGTCTTCCTGAGATGTGACTGAGCCGGAAATGGTAGGACCAGTCCATGTGGGAGAAGTAGTAACAACAGAGTGAGAAGAGGAGATGGAGCTGGAGCTGGAGGTAAAAGAGGAAGAAGCTATAGCTGTGGATGTGGTACCAGCATCAGTGGTCCCTGTGAGTCCAGAAGAAGAGGAAATTTCAGTCGTTAGAGGACACCAGGTAGTGAAGACTGTAACATCACCTTGAGAAGTAATAGTAGCGATCGAGACCAAGGCAGTGGACTCAACAGAGGTACACCCGAATTGTCCACAAGAGGTGACAGTTACTAAAGTGGTAGTAGCTTCAGTGACAGTAGTAGTAATGGCTGATGATGAGGATACAACAGTATGGTTTGGTGCCAGAGCAGTTGTGCCGGAGGTAGACTCAGCAACTTGAGAAGAGGTGAGAGATATAGCGGCGTCAGATGATACTTCAGAAGTAGAAATAGAGGGTCCACTAGAGAGGGAGATATCAAGTGATGAACTAGAGGAAGCAGCAGATTCAATAACTTGAGATAAAGAAGTAGGCTCAACAAAGCTGGATGACAGTGGGGCAGCAGAAATAGAGGGAGAAGTCAAAGGACACCAAGTGGTTATTTCGGTTGTTACACCGTTTGATGTGGCAGTTGAAGTGGAGACCAATGCTGGTGAGGTGGTTTCAGAGCAGGCACTGTTATGACATGAGGTGATAGTGACAATCGTTGTCTGGCCCACATGCTGAGTAGTAGTGGAGGAAGGTTGTGATTCAGAGCTGTAGAGGAAAGGTTCAGATGAGTCTACAGAACTGATCATAGAGGAAGATGAGTTCCAATAGCCTTCGGCAGACGTTAGCGACAAAGCAGTGGCGAGGCTAAGAGTAATGCTTGCGAGCTTCATTTTTCAGTTGTTGATGGGGAACCATCTTGGAAAGAACAGGACGTGGGTTCTTTATTTTGATTTAAATAGCTTTTGAGATGATAATGGCTATGCTATAATCTGAAACAAAGATCAAACAGATGACACATAGGCTCGCTCTATGTCTGCTCTGATGTTTGTTTTGGTGACGTTTGACCACGGTTTCAAGAGGGTCCTAAGTTGGTAGGGGACACACACACATCAGTTTACGATGAAACAACTGCTTGGGCAACGGCAACAGCAACAGCACCAGTAACGAACGACGGAGCAATGCAAGAGAACATTCTCTCTAGCTGGATGATTTTCACCGTATTGCTTTTTCTTCTATTGATAATTGACATGGGATGGTGCACGCAATGTTGTGGAGTTAAGGTCGCAACGTGCTCAGACCAGACGCAAGGCTTCAAAGTTTTCTCCACTTTACGTTGCTTGTGTTATAATTATAATTCATCAAAGCAATTTGAGCAGCATTCATTTTCATAGAGTGGAAGGTCAATGAATACGTCTATTGTCATGGTTGTTAGTCTCGAAAAGCAGATCTTTTCTTTGGACTTTTAACAATCATAACCACTTCCGAAAGGAGCAGTTTTCTTAAATAGGATTTCCCCGACGTTTGTTCAAAAATCAAGAGTCAAACTTCCACTTATACCCTGAAGCCTAAGCAATCCGTATACCAACAGCCTGGAATTGTTTTTCTGTACTGCATAGCACCATATCACCACGAAATTACACAGCCCGACTACTCCCCATACAATTACTTCTCATTTACAGATTAGAGCCCTTCCATACGGCCACATAGCACCAGAGTAATTGCAGCACCACACACCATTTTCACCCGACAGGCTAAAGAAACTCGTTCTTCATCCGTATTAAGACCAGTGCCACGTTTTGCACCCATACCATAAGAAGATTTCATCAGGGGTGTGATGAACGTTGTTACCGAAGCATCACCACAAGTCAATGGGATGCAGACAGATGACAAATCTCTACCCAACGCAGCATCCAAGACAAGAAGCAGATCGGTGTCCTTTGGTAGGCTTTTGAACTTTGGGTCACCCAGCACTAACAAAGCGGTGACTACACAGTGCAATGATCTGATCGAAAAGGCTGAGATTTTACCAACACCCAGTGTCACTCCAGGCCCTTCTGATCAAACACCAGAGTACTTTCCTACACATATAGGTACCGAAGTTGTTAGTTCGGAGGATACTTCTCCTCCTCCGCTTGTTGAGTCAGAGCGCAGGTTATCAACCAAATTGAAAAGTTTATTCAAGAAACCTTTATCCAACACCAATTCCCCTTTGCTGACTTCAAAGGACTTGAAAGTTAAGGAGGGATTAGACACAGTAGAAGATGATAGTTTCCAATTGGAGCAGCACGACAGTAACCCAGACAAGGGCAAAAATGAGTTTGAGGTGAATCAAGCTGCCAAGTCATCCTTCTTTGCACAGGCTGCAAGAAGACTCCGTTCTCCATCATCACCGAACCCTGCTAACAAGGCAGAGCTTATTAAGCAACAAGCAACGGTCTCATCACAGCCATATTTCAAGCACCAGGGTCTACCTCCGCACTCTGATGGAATTGATGTTGATCATTCAGACTTGATTAACAATGAAGGGCAGGGGCCAGTTCCCTTTGCATTGAAAGAGAACGACAGCGCGACAAGTGAGGCGCTCTCTCAAATCAAAGAGGAGACTCATTTATTGTTGTCAGTTCCTGGTCAGGTACCAATTTCAGACAAACCCAACTCTCTGACTGTTGACTCCTCCACGACTACGGCTAAGCCTCCAACACTTCGAAGAGTTGCGTCTGCCCCTTTGAACATTGCAGGGTCACAGGGTGAAGGCGACAAGAAGCTGTCAGACATATCCGAACACATTCCAAAGACGAGACCCCGCAAGATATCGTTTCTTTCCAATGCGATCAAGGTTGCTGACTTACAAGTTGGACCACAATCTTTTGATAAGATCAGACTGTTGGGGAAGGGAGATGTGGGGAAAGTCTACCTTGTTCGCGAAAAGACAACTAACAAACTGTTTGCCATGAAGGTGTTGAATAAGAAGGAGATGATTGAGAGAAACAAAATCAAGAGAGCTCTTGCTGAGCAAGAAATACTGGCGACATCCAACCATCCCTTTATTGTGACACTTTACCATTCTTTCCAGTCTGAAGAACACCTGTACCTGTGCATGGAGTACTGCATGGGTGGTGAGTTCTTCAGAGCCTTGCAAACAAGAAAATCCAAGTGCATTCCCGAGCAAGATGCCAGATTCTATGCAAGTGAAGTGACTGCTGCTTTGGAATACCTCCATTTGATGGGGTTCATTTACAGAGATTTAAAACCAGAGAACATTCTCCTGCATCAGTCTGGACACATTATGTTATCTGACTTTGACTTGTCCAAACAATCCGAGTCTACCAAGAACCCATCCATCTCAGTCAATGTCAGTAATAAGAACCAGATGAACCTAGATACCAAGGTGTGCATTGATGGGTTCAGAACAAACTCATTTGTGGGTACAGAAGAGTATATTGCACCTGAGGTGATTCGTGGTAAGGGCCACACTGCTGCCGTGGACTGGTGGACTTTAGGTATCCTGGTTTACGAAATGCTGTTTGGCAC
Source organism: Barnettozyma populi (assembly GCA_003706705.3). Taxonomy (NCBI): domain Eukaryota; kingdom Fungi; phylum Ascomycota; class Saccharomycetes; order Phaffomycetales; family Phaffomycetaceae; genus Barnettozyma; species Barnettozyma populi. The sequence goes on from PPLZ03000001.1 coordinate 804,178, forward strand.
AACTCCGTTCAAGGGTTCCAACAGAAATCAGACCTTCTCGCAGATATTGAAGTCTGATGTTGTGTTTCATGACAGCACTCAGACAATCTCTTCAAACTGTAAGAACCTGATCCGGAAACTATTGATTAAGGATGAGAACAAGAGATTGGGCTCAAAGCTCGGTGCTTCTGATATCAAGAATCATCCATTCTTTAAAACAGTTCAGTGGGCGTTGCTGAGAAATCAAAAGCCTCCGATGATTCCTGTTTTATCCAAGAATGGCGCAGATTTCCACAAGGATCACAACAACTCTAATAGCAAACACAAATCTTCATCGATCGATATCTCCAATGACCATGTGATGGACATACCTTATGAAGTCGATACTGGAGCGAATATGGGATCTGACGAAGGCAACGCTGAAAATGAAGAAGGAAGGGCTAAATCACTGGACCCATTCCAGGATTTTGACTCAATGACACTGATCCATGACAATTCCAACGATCAGCAGAATAACCCCATGATTTATGGAACTGGGAACTCCTATGGATTCATCAGTTACACTGTAACGAGCGACAGGAGACCCAGAAGTTCCAGTAAAAGTTTGTTCAAGACGAAATTTTGAGCAACAAATATTGTCGTTACTTATGTTTATTATAGCTGAAGATGCGTTAGAGGTATGCTATTTCGTATGTAGTCTAGTCAATCTGAGAGAGTATTTGTTTAATTGTGGACTTCGAAGGGTTACCATTGAGCAGTTGCCACGTCTGCTTGAAGACCTTGAACGCTTTGTTCAGCTCCACCTGTCTTTGTCTCTCCCTGGATTTGCAGTAAGCCGACTTTAGGATCTCCTTATCAATACCAGCCAAGTTAGCCACATTAAGACCATAAGAGCTCGAGCTTATGCCCTTTTTCAACTCATACAAAAATGTAATCTTGGGCCAATCGATTTCTTCGGTGATAGATTTAGTAGCTTCTTCAATAAAACCCATATGATAATTCTCAACCATTGGATACTTGTCAGCCAATTTGCAAATTGATGGGAAATGGGTGATGAAAAGAACGCACGCCTTCTCCTTCCCATTCTCATCAGTCAGAAGATACTCAAGGATAGACTCTGCTATGCTAATACCGTCAACGGTGCCAGTACCCCTTCCAACCTCATCCATTATTACCAATGCATTGCCATGGCATGAGTCCAACTCTTTCAATATCTTAGACACTTGTGACATCTCCACATAAAACGTACTCTCACCTTTGATCAAGTCATCTTGTGCACCCATTCTTGTCAAGATCTTGCTGAAGATGGATAGCTCCGAGTCTGCATCTGCTGGAATGAAACAACCGATCTGTGCCATGATCTGGATGAGGGCAATCTGTTTCACAATGGATGACTTACCCCCCATGTTTGGACCAGTGATGATAAGATGGGATGAATCTTCACCCATGTGTATATTGTTAGACACATTGACATCACCGGGGTTCAATGCTTCTAAAATCGGATTTCTGGAATTTTTGAGGTTGATGGTTTTGCCTGTGTTAATAAACTTGGGTCTGGTATAGCTGTCTTGAGAGGAAATTGCAGTTAGTGATAGTAGACAGTCGAACTTCCCCAGCTCTGATATGATGGACTTCATGGACTCATAGTTGTTGGCTAGTTTCTTGTTGAAACGCTCGTAGATGTCATGAGATATCTTGAGTATCATTTCTTGATGATACCTTAGATTCTGAAGGTGTTTAGACACTTTTGGTGTTCGGAATCTGGCGACTGATTTGGTTGCGTTTATCTTCATCCAATCCTTTGGAACCTCTTTCACATGTTTGATTTGAACTTCAATCAAATATGGCTCCTTGTTTTTCTCAACAAACTCAACATGGGGTCTTCGAAGGATTCTTTTAATTTCCACCAATTCTGTGTCAAGTTCATCAAAGATAAGCTTGATCTTGTTATTAGCTTCTTGAAGATCATCAATGTTGATGAATTCATGAAGATGACCGATATTGAAGTATTTGGTGATGTGATCGTCGCTGGAGTCGGCAAGCGCGTGTGGACCATTGATAAGATTGGTATATCCATTAGGGTTTAGTTCTGTGGATTCCTTGACTAACGTTTCAAAAAGATCCTTAAGATACTTGGTCTTTAGCCTTGGGATAATGTCATAATTTCCGAACTTGATCAGGAGATTCTGCAAATCACTCAGTTTTTTCAAGAAGGTATAAAGCTCCTTCCGTTTGATTTTGTTATAATTCAATCTGTTCAAGTTCTTCTCCAAATCTTGACAATTTTTCAAAATGGTGTTGGCAAAAGCATCAAAAAAGTGGTTGAATGACTGAAGTTCACCAACAGCATCCAACCTTCCTTCAATAATGTCTATATTGATTGAAGGAGTCAACACCCATTGCTTGAGTTGCCTGTAGCCAAATTTCGTCCGGGTATGATCCAAAACCCAAAGGAGTGATCCTTTCTCTTGTTGATTGGTGGAGTTCTGAATAATTTCTAAGTTCTCCAAGCTATCACTGTTGATAAGCATGCAATGGGTTTGGTCAAATGGAATAAAGTTAGAAAGTCTCTTGAATGCAGAATCCAAGTGGAACTCCTGGAGATACTCAATCAGTAGAGCACAACAAATCTGGAAATTTCTTGACTTGTTAAAGACGAACTCAACTATTGTTTCGTCAATCAATTTACCGAGAAGTGTGAGATAATAGTTCTTCCTTGGCTGTGGATATGTGACTACTCGCAGGTTCTGGTTCTGGTTTAATAAGCTTAGCACTCTTTCAGTGTCTTTTGACAAATCATTCTGAAAGTAGAGGAATTCCAATGGCTTTAAATGGGCCAGTCTGGTTCTGAGTTCTGTTTTCATGAACTCGAGGTCCTGAAACTCATCATAGATGATCGCACCTGTTAGTGGCTGGAAAGACACCAAAGTTATCAGGCTATCATCCTCTATTAGTGCAACAATCGAATCAGATGACTTGTCAGATTTAATGCCAACATTATGCTTATCGTCATACTCCACATATGTAGCTTTGGTAAAAACATTGGTAACTTCTCTCTTGAATAAACTAGAGGAGCCAGATTCGACATTTTTCATAGTACTTGTTTCGATCTGATCAACAACACCCACCTTAAGTCCGTTGTCAAGTAATCTTTGGAGATGGATGTGGAGGCGGTTCTCTGGGATTGAGCAATAGGCCAATTTGTTGTAATGCAGATCCTGAACGGTTTCATTGGTCAGGTTTATCTTGCCTGGAAGCAACATAATGTTTAGAATAGATGAAACTTTAACAGCATCTTCGCAGTAGAATTTGTACTTGTAGCCAACCTGGATGGCAAGTACTTTGTCAAGATGATTCAGCTTGAGATCCTTCACCTGTTGGTCAAGAGGAGTCAGTTTTGATTTCTTCAGTTTCTTATTATTCTGGGGCAGTTCGGTCTCTGTCGTATCCGAGTCGTCTTCATAATCTTTCTTTGATGCAATAGGTGATACTTGGCTCAACTTGGTCCTAAACAGTTCATGGACATGCAATTGCTCTCCTGATAGTTCAATAGCTGAGTATAAGTTGTGCTTGTCATATTTGAAACCTGCAGCTTTAACAAACGGTCCCTTTTGGGTCACTGGCTCAATAGATTTGAGCTCATCAACCTCATCGACTTTAACTGGTTCTTGCTCGTCATCAATCTCAATGATCTCTTGCGAACTCGATGGTTTGATCGAGAAATCCTGAGGATTCTTTCGGAAAAAGCGAGAGATAGAGGGTTGACTCATTCTCCGCAGTGCTAGACACAGTGGACTGGCGTGATGATCTTATTGAAATATATCTCGTCTGCCTTCAATGGGAAATATGAGCGCGTCGCTACTGAGAAATAGCTAAAGTCACGTGCAGATTACTTAACTATTATATAATCACAATATGCACTATGACGTTTGTGATACTGGAGCCACGGTCACGTGCGGTGCAGCCAAAGTGTGATGGCGATAGCGAGATATGGCCGCCTCGATTTTTCTCACAGTTGACATAAAAACGTTCTCGCCGATTTTCGCCCCTCATTGTTGGAGATCGAAGGGACCTTTAACCACCAACAGTGCGCACTGTGTCCCTGACCCTATCACAGGCCTTTGAGTCATACCTTACTATGATAAAACAGCCCTTAGTGAAGCTCGAGAGTACTGTCTCACTTGTGGGAACTCCCCCAAAAGGATTGGCATCCTTGCCGAAGATAACAACAGCGAAGAAGCCATCTCTTCCATCACTTGCTACAGAAGAGCTAGAGAAGGACTATCGCTATGGAGGGTACCATCCTGTGCGTATTAATGACCGCTTGGGACCCAATAAGAACTATCGTGTCATGAGGAAGTTGGGCTGGGGTCAGTTCTCCACAGTGTGGCTTGCCTTGGACTCAAGAACTGGCTCTTACTATGCTTTGAAGATTGTTAAGTCCGACAAGAACTACACCGATGCTGCGATGGATGAAATAACTATTCTTCAAAGAATACAAGATAAGCATGAGAAGTGCCCAGACCATCCTGGGTACAAGTACATCCTGAAGTTGCATGACTGGTTCAAGCATAAGGGTCCAAACGGGGAACATGTTGTGATGGCACTAGAAGTTCTTGGAGAGAACCTGTTGAGCTTACTAACCACGTTCAATAAGAACGAGAGTCTCAAAGCGTTGAGTTTGGATCAGTTTGGGAAAACTTATGGCGGGTTGCCGTTGAATGTTGTCAAGAAGATTACAAAGCAGTGCTGCCTTGCGATGGATTATCTCCACAGAGTGTGTGGCATTATTCACACCGATATCAAACCGGAGAACATCTTGATCGAGATTAAAGATGTGGAGCGGTTCTTGTCATTCCTAGACCACCCCATAGATGCTGAGAACGAGGAGCAGGAGCCTCGTACCCCAATCACATTATCAAATCCACTTCCGTCACCACTTGTGAGTCGTGGATCCTTCTCCTTCTACGATTCCTCTCAATCTCCAAAATCTAAGAGTAACACTTTTGCGAAGTCTCCACAGTCGAGCTCTAACGACTCAACGAGATCTAGTGTCAGTTACTATGGCAACTACACTGCTCAAGCTCCATCTACATCAAGCTCTTTTTCACCTACACTTCTTCCCATGGTACATCTTCCAAGCACTTTGCATCATTGTTGTACAGTGACGACTTCTGAGGCCAACTCTGATGGAGAGGATAACTCTGATGGCGATGAAGATTTTAATGAAGAGGCAAATTATGGCACGTACTTTGAACTTCCAAAGTCTTTCCATTTCAAAGAGGATCTCGATGATGATGAGTTACACGATCTGGAATCGATGATTAACATCAAGATTGCTGATCTTGGAAATGGTTGCTTCAACCACTATCATTTCACAAACTCCATTCAGACGCGCCAGTATCGATCTCCAGAGATTATCATGCGCTCAGAGAAATGGGGGTGCTCCACTGACACATGGAGTTTGGCATGTCTTGTATTTGAACTAATTACTGGTGACTTTTTATTTGATCCACATAGCTCATGCAAGTACGACAAGGACGATGACCATCTTGCTCTGATTTTGGAGCTGTTGCACCCCGATGATGATGAACTCCATGATTTCTTGAATGTGTGTTATAAGCACATGAATTACTTCTTCAAGGCAACACCAGATGACAGATACGAGAGTGGCGAACGCATTTCTTTACACAAGATACCCCATCTGAAGTTCTGGCCATTGGAGAAGGTATTCATGCAAAAGTACCACATGGAGAAAGAATTGGCATATGAGGTTGCAGACTTCCTTTTGCCTATGCTCAGACTTGTTCCAAAACAGAGAGTGGATCTAGGTGGTTGGTCTAACCATCCATGGCTTTCTGAGGGCTTAAGTAAAGATTTATTGGAGGAGATTGGTTCTGTGAGGGTGCCTTGTGGTTCTCATGGAGAATATATCAAAGGCTGGCATAAGCTGTCCAGACATCGCTAATATGGATGGTTTGATGTCTTGAGGTTCAGTTCTTTAAAGATGATGCACAGTGTTGCATTCCTTACAGTTGGGTTTAGTTTTGGTTGACTTTATAGTTGGGTTTAGTTTTGGTTTGCACTCATTTGTTTTTAGAGGGTTTATACATATATGAGGTCATAATAATTTACACTGTTTGATGTGCTGATGGTTCATTATTATGTGTACTATACCTGTAAGCTTTGATCAACGCTCCTCGCGGTCCATGTCATCTCTACCTTTACCCCTACGCTTTTTGTGGGCCTTATTCTCCTGGAAATCCTTAGTTTCTCTAATGGCTTGTCCAACTGCCTTATCGACAGTATCATGTAGACTCAGAATGATGTCTCTATCAGGAACATCCTTAGGCAACTTCATATCGATCACTGCCTCAATTCTCAATATCAGCTCCAAATCATACTGTGTCACAAGAGAAATTGACTTACCAGAACGACCAGCTCTGGCAGTTCTTCCCACACGATGAATATATGCCTTAGAATCAGTAGGAATATCATAGTTGACGACAATATCCACGGATGGGATATCTAAACCTCTCGCAGCAACATCAGTGGCAACCAATATGTTTCTATGACCGGATTTGAACTTGTTTAATGCACCAAGTCTCTGAGACTGTGACAGTTGACCATGTAGAGGAATAGCTGAGAACCCTAAAAGTCTCGCAAGTAGGGCAGTTCTTTGACAATTGGCACAAGTTCTAGTGAAGATTATCATAGACTTCCCAACATATTCATTGAGGAGGTACACTAAGTAAGTGTTCTTATAACCATCAGGAACCACCATAAGAGTCTGTATCAACGTATCCACGGTGGCATACTTGTTGGAAACAGCCACCCTCACTGGGTTAGTCAAGGACGCCCTCTGTAACTTCTCAATCTTAGAGGTCATAGTTGCGGAAAACAAATATGTTGTTCTCTCTCTTGGGATAACTTTGAACATCTTATCCAGAACTGGACCAAACTCCAAATCCAATAATCTATCTGCCTCATCCATGACAAGGTACTTCAAAGCTCTAAGAGAGAACCCCTTTGTATGCTCCAAATGATCCATCAGTCTACCTGGAGTAGCAACAATCACATGCGGTTTTCTCATCAAGTCTCTAGCCTGATCCATCATATCCATTCCTCCCACAATAGTCACACATCTAAGTCCCATCCCTGATCCAAGAGCATCGAAAGTCTCTCTGATCTGGTAGGCAAGCTCTCTAGTTGGTGCAAGCACAACCGCAAAGAACGGCGTTTGGGCTTGCCATAGATGCTGAAGAATAGGAATGGCAAACGCTGCCGTTTTACCAGAGCCCGTCTGTGCTAGACCGATAATATCACGACCTTGAAGACCGTATGGAATGGCTTCTGCTTGGATTGGGGTTGGCTTGTCGAATTTAAGTTCCTGACAGGCCTCAAGAAGTTCCGGGATGAGTTCAAGATCTTTGAATGATGTGAACTTAGGAGCATCGTTAGAATCGACTTCAATCTCTGTATGGGTTTTAGTTGGGATCTCTTCTTCTTCTTCTTCATATTTCTCGGGGGATGGTTCCTTCTGTTCCTTCTTCTTCTGTTCCTCTAGAGCCTTTCTCTTAATCTTTTCCGCAAGAGACATGGCTGTCTCCTTCTTAGAAACTTTCAGACTCTTCTTCTTCACTTTCCCTTGAATACTCATTATGCTTCGATGTGCACTGGCTAGACTGGTAGATTGCGTGTAGTGGTTTCTTCTGGTCCATGAAGTTTTTCTGTTAGAACCTAAGATGTGGTGTCCGGATGTCATCTCCAATAAGGAAAAATTTATAACAGAGAGGAAAATTTGAGTCTTGACAACTGATACATACTAGAATTACAAACTACAGCAATGGCAAAGAGAAGAGTATGTTTGATACTTCTTAGAACATGGATCATATACATACTAACTGACCACAGCAAAAATCCAGAACCCATGCCAAGCAGACTCCTGATGAAATTGCCAAAATACCTCGTTCTATGGTATTAAGACTTGGATCTAACATGAAGAACCACTCTTTGACACAGTTGGTTAAAGATATGAGAAATGTGATGCAACCACATACTGCCATCAAGTTGAGAGAGAGAAAGTCTAACAAGTTGAGAGATTTTGTTGTTATGGCAGGTCCTCTTAATGTGTCTCATTTAATGATCTTCTCCCAATCTGAGGCTGGTACTACACAGTTGAGACTGGCTAGAATGTCCAGAGGTCCAACTATCACTTTTAAAGTACTGAACTACTCGTTATGCAAAGACGTTGCAAGAATACAAAAAAATCCAAAGTCGATCACAAGTGAATCCAAGGAATACATGAATCCACCGTTGTTGGTATTGAATGGGTTCACCAACCCATCCAAGGCTGAGCCACATGAGAAGCTCTTAATAACCACATTCCAAAATCTTTTTCCTCCAATCCAACCACAATCCACCAAGGTGAACTCGGTAAAGCGTGTTCTTATGCTTCATAAGAACCAAGATGGGACCATAGATCTCCGTCACTACACTATCGATACGAAGAACGTTGAAGGATCCAAGACTGTTAGAAAGCTTGTTAATGCCAGAACTCATCTTAAGAAGAAGCTCCCAAATCTCAATCGTGTAACCGATACTTCTGAACTTCTAAGTGATCCATATGCCAATGGTGCGGGATTCACTAGTGACTCTGAGGTGGAGGAAGATAGTATTGTGGATGTTCAAGAGGAACCTTTCCAAACTACACAGAAGTCAGATGCAACTGAAGAGGACGAGGGTAATAACGTCCGTAAGAAGGCCATTAAATTGACAGAGATTGGCCCGCGTTTGAGATTGGACCTCACTAAGATCGAAGAGGGTATTTCGTCGGGTAAGGTTCTTTACCATCACGATGTTACCAAGACAAAGAAGGAACTGATTGAGTTAGAGAAGAAACATGCTGCAAGACACAAGTTGAAGGATGAGAGAAAGACTCAGCAGGCAGAAAACATCAACGCAAAGAAAGCAAAGAAAGAGGCGAAGAAAGAGAGAAGAAAACAACGTCAAGAAGGATTGAAATCTGGGGAAAAGGAGAGTACTGATGATTCGGAAGAGTCTGAGTCTGACGGTGATGAGATACCGGAAGACTTGGACAGTGATTTATATAGTGATGTGGACGAGATGGAATCAGACTCTGACTGAGGAATAAATATCTTTAAGTGCTAAATTCACATAAAAGTGATGATATCTATAATTCCTAAGTTCGATAATTCCTGTGTAAGTTTGAATTCTTTTGGGGTTTAATATTTATTTTTCTTTTTCTTCTGGAGAAAACGGTGTCACAATATTAGCTTCTTTCTCCTTGTTGACACAGAGGATAACAGTCTTACTTGACATCTCGGGACATTAAGGACATACCACTAATCCTTCAGCTCATTCCATCGCTGCACTAAAGTCTGCTTTGTCTGGGTGGCCGTTTCCACTAGCCAGCAGCAACTGCCCCAGTCCACCCTAATCAGTGTAACCCCTGGTTTTTTTGCCTTCAGTTCCAGCTATGGAAGCCCACGAGATTGAATGGGAACCTGACGACAACGTTCTTCGGTGTCCATTATGTCACACAGAATTTACTCTCTTTTACAGAAGACATCACTGCAGACGATGTGGTAAGGTTGTCTGTGGCTCTTGCTCCAAGACCAGGACGGTCTACCCCGCTGGTGATCTGGTGGCAACAGGTCCCCACCACATATTTCAGGAATCAGAAGACAAACCTCATAGAACCTGTGATTTGTGTATTGAGGAGATAATTATAGCTCAAGGCGATGGTGCACGTGAAGGATCTAGTGCCGATTTACAGAGCTTGCCAATGAGAGTTCCTTTATCATCACGTTATGTGAAGGACATCACTGTTCAGAGAACCAGACTTGCTGTCCCAGATAGGGACTCTGAGACTGCGTGCCCTATATGTGGCGATAGTCTTACTGGCAGAAGTGAACCAGGAAGAGAAGAACATGTGAGTGCCTGTTTGATCAAGGCCGAGTTCTCAGGCTCACCCGAACAAACACGAACGAGTAATCGAATGCTGGTCTATGACATTCCGTATCCAGAGAGGAAACCCATTATTGTGTCCTGTTCTGACTCTACTTTAGCCGAAAGTCCTCTCAACAGCGAGAAGCATTACGACTATGAGGAATGCGTCATCTGTTTGGAGGAGTTGTTGCCTGGTAATAAAGTGGGAAGATTAGAGTGTCTTTGTGTGTTTCACTACAAGTGTATCAAGAGTTGGTTTAAGCGAAAGGGAGTTGGTAGCTGTCCGGTTCATTACATGAGTGTTTACGATTAATGACATGGATCTGGGTTACATCCTATGTGCTTTTGGTTTTATTATGGAAATTTGGGATAAATTGGTATACTTTTTATTGTTTTTGCGGTTGGTTTCATTCTTTTAGAGTATTGCTGAGTTACCTTTGGCTATTACGACGTTCTTATATGTAGGAGATGTGCTACCATGTGTTGACGTACTTACGCCGTCCTAATATCTGAGATATAGCTCCGACTTACTGCACTGAAAACCGAGGGTAGAAGGACACATTACTATCCCGAAAGGTAAACAAACCAAACTGTTCGATATCTACCGCACATCCAGTTCGAGGTCACTGCCCCCATATTTCGGCTATTACACAATGGAGAATCCTCACGAACAAGTCCAGAACGCCCTATTAGCGCGTATCATTAACAATGTCGTACGTGTGCCACCCGGTATCCTATCTACAGTTTACTAACGACATGCATCAAGGAAAGACTTAATGAAAGCGTTGTGATTCTAAATGACTCCCTAAAGGTATGTTGTCACTGACTGTAGTGAATCAGGAGTAAAGAGCCAAACTAATAAAGATAAATAGGAGTCTAACAAGGATAATCTTCATGTTGAACTCGTTGCAAAGATGTGGGAAAACTATCAAGCTAACGCTGACTTTAATCTAGAAGCGACAGGAAACAAGAAGCCTCCTCTATGAAACAGACAGCAAATTCAAATCAGATTGCATTCTGTTTTGATACTGATATGATTGAATCCTACTTACGCTAGTTCTGCTGCTTCTTTGCAACGTCAACCGAAGTGATGGAATCTCAAGTTGACAGCCAGTCATGGCTTAGCTAGACCAATTATATTTCTGTAATGACCTATTATTTAATATACAAATGAAAGAGTAAGCTCTTGTACAGTGACAGCTCTGCTTTTTTATCATACCATCCCCCTAACAATATCAGTCGAGCACTCAATTAGAGCATTCAATACCACACCAGAGTGTCACTCCCTTCAACATAGCTTCAGAACATCACCGAGATTTTACTCCTTAGTATGCAACCATACGGCAGACTTCACAGTCCCCCTACTGTTGAGTTGGTAGCAAACCGAATCTCTTCTTCAAAGTGACTCTTTGTCTAGAAAACTTGTCATCTGGGGAGAATCTCGCTGGGTGAGCAGACTTGGTGATCTCGCCATCTTCAGTGATCTTGCTTAAAGTGTAGATTCTTTTTCCGTCAGCGTCCAAAGTGTACATCAAATGCATCGTGAGGTGTTTTGGGTGTGGATGGCTTGGTGTTTAAACTGAGTGTATGGCGATGACCTTTTGCACATATTTTTTTTGAAAGAAGATTTTTCAGCTTATGTCAGCTTTCTTTCTACTTCCTGTTTCTGATGTTTGGTAGGGGCACTTCTAAGTCCATCAAAATTCATAGTGTTCTTTTCATATAGACATCCACAATCAGCTGGTTCACTGTTCACAAAGGATGGCTTCAAAAGATCAATTTGCAGATCTATTTAGCTCAGCTACAAGCAAGAAAACAGCTCCCAATTTGAGTCTGGCTGAAAGAGAGAAGCAGGCATCATTGAACTGTTTGAACGTTGGGGCATCGGTGAACAAGAACAACAACAACAACCAGTGGGGAGATTTCGATTTGTTAGGTGGTACCGGCACCCAGAAGGCCCAGTTACATTCCAGTTCGCATGATCTTTTCGAAGGATTTGGAACTTTGAACCGGGGTGGTGATAAGCAGACAAACAATAGTGATCTGTTCGAAGGGTTTGGCTTAGACACATCCTTGTCAACGCCACAACCCCACAATCTGGGAGGCGAATCCGTCCTTTTGGACAAGCCATTGCAGCAGAAACAGAATTTGACACAAGTCCAAGACTTTGACGATCTCTTTGCTGTATTCGATAATCCACCACCTCGAAATGAAAACGAAACACAGCTGGCCAATCCAAAGCCTTTCAATCCATCAGGCAACAACCAGTTGTTAAACCAAGAACCAACTATACAGAACCAGTCTATTGCACCACTAAATGATGATGCGCGTGATGAGGCTGTGGCATCTCTTATTGACATGGGATTTGATATAGACGAGGCTAATAACGCCTTGAACCACACCTCAAATGGCTGTAACGTGCAGGAAGCTATTAGTTACATCATGAATGCTGCTCATAAGAAAGCCAGAGCTAAGCAGGGTCTTCCAGTGGAATCACGAGAGAGACTGCAATCATCGCACAGTACTCCAGCATCAATCTTTGGTAATAAGGCTGCTGACAAGTATTTGAACAACTTTTCAAGTATTCTTGGTTCTATGAGTAACAAGGTCATAAGTGAGGCTAATAAGTTCTTGAGCACGCCAAATATTACCAGTGATGGTACGCCAGCTTGGATGAGAGATCAACCCAAGTATAAGGCACAAAATGGGAACCTTGAAGCTGACCCTGATGAGTTAGATGAGGAAACTATCAGACGTTTGACCCTTGAACAGACTCAGAGACAGAGACAGAGAGATATAAAAAGGTTAAATGAAAGATACGATGTTGCAAAACCTGAAAGAAGCCAGACGGTGTCTGAGCCAATCCCACCGGTCAGACTTTCCCCTATAGCTATTAGATCACACTCAACAAAACAGTCTAATCATCAAACACATATATCTTCGAGAGAGTCTCAAGAGAAAGAAGTTGGCCTCTTTGCTCCAGTACCAGTAAAACCAGTGGGTATATCCGAGCCAGAAGTTGACCTATTCTCTTCAGCTCCGGTTCCGAAGAGACCAGGTTTGAGCCACGATGAAATGAAAACCTCATCTCGCCGGAGATCCAAACCATCAACACCTTCAACCATTTCAACGCCGACCCCAAAGAGAAACAAGCTGCGGATATCAACAGTGGGTGTTTCTTCAACCCAGATGGAGTTTTTCAAAGATTCCAGAGAGCAGGGTGGTATCTCATTTAAAAACGGTGATTTTGCCACTGCACTGACCCATTATCAAACAGCATTAGACGCTCTTCCCCAGCAGCACCCACTCAGAATCATTGCTTATTCCAATTGCATCACAGCTCTGATTAAAGTTGGCGAGAACAAAAAGGTTGTTGAACTCTCAGAATTAGCGAACTCTCTGATTGGCCCAAATCATGGAGTTGATGAAGATGTCGAACCGGGGAAATGCATTAAGGACTTCTGGATTAAGATTAACACGAAGAAGGCTGAGTCTCTCGAACATTTGGAGAAGTTCGAAGAGTCGTTGAATGTCTGGACAGAATTGATTGAGAATGGTGCAACAAATAAAACAGCACTGGACGGTAAACGTCGTTGCCAGAGGAACTTGGCGCCACCAGAAGAACCAAAGCTCAAAAGACCCAACCCCAAATCAGCATCCACAGGTGCCGGGTCTACTCATTTGCGCAAACCACAACCAGGTCCGCGCCCTGATTCTGTTGCCGTGAGGAACATTCAGAAGGCCAATCAAGCGAATGAGCAGTTTGAACAGGACAAGTTCAAATTACATGATCAAGTTGAGGCTAAGATCAATAACTGGAAATCTGGCAAAGAGGAAAATTTAAGAGCCTTGCTGTCCTCACTTCAAACTATCCTCTGGCCATCTGCCAACTGGAGTGTTGTCAGTATGGGAGACCTCGTGATTCCTAAGAAGGTCAAGATTGCTTATTTGAAGGCGGTGTCTAAGGTCCACCCAGATAAGCTGCCACAAAACTCAAGTTCTGAACAGAAGCTTATTGCGCAAAGTGTCTTCGTCGTTATAAATCAGGCTTGGGAGGGATTTAAGGCCCAAAATGGAATCCAGTAAGATTATAGAAGAAATAGCACACTACGCAACGATAACCTAAACAAATTAGATATATATCTATGCAGGCGTAGAAGGTGTAGAAGGCGTAGTACCTCTTGGTGTATGCCCGTTTGGCTGACCTGCTTCTGCAAGAGCAGATCTATATCTTGATACAGCTGTTTTTAGGGATTCAAGTAATGGCTTGAAAAACCCAAATGACTGCTGCTTGACCTTTGGATCAGAGATGACTTCAAGAGAAGCTTTGATCCTCTCTTGCGATTTTATCAGACTGGTGAACAGGTTCTTCAGCTGAACAACTTGTGAAGGATCGCCGCTGTTAAAATGCAGCCAGAAATGCCTCAAGAATTCAACTGACGTTGCATGCGTTAGACGAAGCCTTTCTAGGAGATTCGTGTCAAAAGATGAATCAATATCGTCAGAAACTTCATGCATTGCTTGTTCTTCCAAGGAGCGATACACCTGCCAAGACTGGCGTGATTGTTTGGAATTAATCCTAATGGCATTAGTGACGTCTTGGACTGCTTTATCAATGCCTTCTCGTCTATCTTTTGAGAAGATAGATGTGAGATTAAAAGGACCATCTAACTCTCTCTCTAGTCTCTTAGCACTGGTGCTGTATTGTTCATCACTTAGGAGGGTACGCTTCACTGATGCCTGAACTTTATCTTCACTTTGATTGACATGAATCTCAGCATATTCGGTGATATGTGGAGTCTCTAGATCATTGAATAACAACTCTTCTCTCACTCGTTCATTCTCGAGCTCTTCTTTGGATTTAATTTCCTCGCCAGATGTCCCAGAGCGTGAATACTGATGCTCCAGTGAGTTTACCATTTTTTGGGAGAGTCTATTCATACTTTTCAAAGTGGAGAGAGTATCAGATTGAGTGATGGGTTTCATAGTCATGTCGGGCCCATTACCTAATTTTGTTGAATCATCCTCTTTGTTTGCTTCCAGATCAATCACCTTATTGACCTTATGATTCAAAACCTCATCTTCATGTTTTTCGTAGTCCACATCCATATTGATATATTTATCAAGAACAAAATCCCCACGGACATTAGTGCCAACCTTTTCACCTCTTAGTTTTCTGAATAGTGTAGAGCTGAAGAATCGGGACCAAAATTCACCTTCTGAAATTTTCGGAACATTGTCATCATACGCCTTACGCACCACTGGGTATTGCTCAAAGATGACGTGAATCTTATCTCTTGTTACAGACACGTTTACTTGATTATCACTAGTTGCTGTCGGTTTTATGGTACTCAAAACATTGTAAGGTCCCTTCTTTTGGGAGCTCGTTAATGCAAATGCCCGCAGTAAATGAACTCTTGTGGACCAAAATTCTTCAGGAGGCAAACCCTGCTGCATAACTGCCTCTTTAAATGTTGTCATTAGTGTCTTATCATCTATAAGAAGTTTCTGCTGCAATTGGTGGTTTTTGAGTAACTGATTTGAGTCCAGTCCATCAACAAGGAAAGTAGTATTTATCAGCGACTGGGGCTGTTCTGATGGGGTTCCTGTTTCCGATCGAGCCACTTCTCTCGCTGTCTTGTAACGAGCCACTATCTGGGTAAGTGCGTCTTTGACATTGTCCATTACAAGTCTGTTGTTGAAGGCAAAGAAGTAGTCAACATTTTCAGCGCCTTCTGTCGCCTTGGTTATGATTTTGAGTTTCATTACTTTAGATGTGGCAGGTGTTTCTTGAAGATTTATAATTGTGGAGAGTGCAAACTCAACTGAAGTGGTCTGTGCGTTCACAACAGTGTTGTCGGCTGGCTTCCATACTAGAACAGCAGGTATTCTGTCTTCATGGATGGTAAGAAGTCCAGATTTCTTTTTATAGGTTGCAAATCCGGTGACCAAGGCAGGCATACTAGATAAGAGGTTCTTGAAAGTAGATGAGAGTTTAAGCTAGTCACCAGAAAGTTCCAAAGACCTCCAAGCTCTAATATCTCAGTCTGAAGCGAGCTTAACTAGAGTTGATGCAATTGTAGAGTATCATTGATCTTGAAGATTTTCAAAAATGATTGCTACTCGATATATGGATATAACTAAAATATTATTACGTAACAACTTACGTAATAATTAAGATTTTTCTTTGATATCTGTGAAATTTTTTTTCATTTTGACAGTTAACAAGCACAACCTGTTCAAGATATCTATCTCCTACACTTTCTGAAATGGTTCATATCGGTATTTCTTTTGGTAACACCACATCTTCAATTGCTGCTCCAGCCAAGGATGGCTCTGGTGTCGAAGTCATTGCTAACCCAGATGGTGAGCGTGCCATTCCATCTGCTCTAGCCTACATTGGTGATGATGAGTACTACGGCGGCCAGGCCCTCGCAAACGTTATCAGAAACCCAAAGAGTACCATCATTAACTTCAGAGACTATCTTGGTCAAACCTTTGATAAGGTTGACCCAACTGTGAATGCCCGTGCAGCACATGCTAAGGACTTGGGTGGCTCGATTGGTTTTGAGTATACCGTCACCAGTGAATCCGGCGAGGAATTTACGAAACAGATCAGCGCCTCTGAGGCAACTACTAGACAAGTATACAACTTGAAGCTTGCCGCTGAGGACTATTTGGGTAAAAATATAACCGGTGCCGTCATTGCGGTTCCAACTGATTTCAGTGAGACTCAAAAGGAGGAGCTTACCAAGGCTTCAGAGGCTGCTGGCTTGCCAGTTGTCCAATTGATCTATGAACCTTCAGCTGCTTTGCTTGCTCATACTTCTATTGATGACAGATTATACGAAGATAAGACCTACGTTGTTGCTGATTTTGGTGGTATCAGATCCGATGCTGCTGTCATTTCTGTTCGTGGTGGTATATTGACCCTATTAGCCACTGCTCACGATTACGAGTTGGGTGGTGACAAGCTAGATGATGCGCTTGCTGAGTATATTGCCAATGAGTTCAAGAAAAAGTATGATGTCAACCCAAGAAACAACGCCAGATCTCTGGCCAAGTTGAAGGATGCTGCCATCCTTGCCAGAAAGACTCTATCCAATGTTCCTTCAGCTACCATTTCCATTGAGTCTCTAGCTGACGGTATTGACTACCACTCCACCATCAACAGAATGCGTTTCGAGCTTGTTGCCAGAAACGTTCTGAACCAGTTCACGGGCTTTGTTGAGAAGGTTGTCGCCAAGGCGAACTTGGATGTTCTTGACATCGATGAAGTTTTGCTTGTTGGTGGTGTCTCTAACACCACTAAACTTGCATCCAATGTTGCTGCTTTGTTTCCAGAGACCACTGTTGTCATCGCCCCATCTTTGGACACCAAAGCTTCTTATCCAGAGGAGCTAGTTGCCCGTGGTGCTGCTATTCAAGCTTCCCTTCTCGAATCTTTTGATGCTGATGAGATCAAAGAGTCTTTATCACCAGTCATTGTCAACACACAACACTTGTCGAAGGCTGTTGGGATTGTTGGTGCCGGGGGTGAGTTCATCCCTGTCTTGAGGGCCGAATCCACTTATCCAATCAGAAAGACTGTCAAATTGGCTGCTCCAAAGGGAGATATTTTGATCACTGTTGTCGAGGGTGAGTCTTCTGTCAAGGAGACTGTTCTAGAAGCTGAAGCTGATGATGAGGATGATGAGTACTCTGATGAGGAACCTGAAATTGTCAGAGAGAAGGTCTTCCATGCTGGTAACAAGTTGGCTGAGTTGGCTGTCAGAGACAACCAAGCTGATGAGGTTGAGGTTACTTTTAACATCACCAAGGATGGTGTTTTTACCGTGGCTGCCAGAGAGAACAGACCAGGGTCTGTTGCCTTCAAGGGTGAGTTGTAGTAGCGATGATGTAAGGTAATCAATCAATCAATAGACCATTATTTTTAAAAGAGATTCAACTTATAGACTGCGTAAAGGAGATCAAGGCTTTAGATTCCAGCTGAATTTTGGGTACTTGCGTCTGTCTGGGTTTGACTTGACTCATTTCTTCAAATTTTTGCCTTTGGTGGTGTGGTGGTGCGTGGTGTGCCCTGATTGGGTAATCTCAAACCAAAGACTTCGATCGCACCAACAACCATGATGGTTCGGGCTCAACACCTAAAACGACCAGTGCACCGAATGACACGTTCTTTATATGAAAACGTTAAGTCCAGCACCAACACCGTCCATATCCTCGGAGTAGGTGCTATTGGAGGGCTCATAGCTTATGAGCTCACAACAATCAAGGACAAACCACAGATTACTCTACTGTTTCGCAATAAGGCCAGAACTGAGCAATTTGAGCAGGACCATCAATCAACGATCCACCTCAAACGAATCTTTGCCTCTCCTCCTCAATCTTCATCTGCCAAGTTCTCCGCTTCTAATGCTCTTGACCTGAAAGAGAACATCCAGAACCTCGTGATTTGCACCAAAACATATCAAACTTACGACGCCCTACAGCCGTATCTATCATTAATCACTCCGCACACAAATATTCTTCTTATACAGAATGGGTTGGGCGTGGTTGATGAACTATATGATAAGGTCTGGCCACAAGTTGAAGACAGACCTTCTATTTGGCAAGGTGTGATCAACCATGGTGCATTCGTTTCATCTCACTCAAACAAGTATGAGATTAGTCATTCAGGTGATGCTAATTTCTTCCTCGGAAAGGTCCCCAAATCATTCTCACAACCTCAACACGGAGAGAATGGTGGGAAGCAACTGATCATACAGCAACTGGAAGAGGCTCTCGCCTTAAAGACCAAGGTATTACAATATGATGAGCTATTGTTGATTCAACTTCAAAAGTTCATGGTCAATGCCTGCATCAATGCGAACACATCAATCATAGATTGCATAAATGGAGAACTAGCAAGCT
Source organism: Barnettozyma populi (assembly GCA_003706705.3). Lineage (NCBI taxonomy): Eukaryota > Fungi > Ascomycota > Saccharomycetes > Phaffomycetales > Phaffomycetaceae > Barnettozyma > Barnettozyma populi. The sequence continues at coordinate 823,042 of PPLZ03000001.1, forward strand.
CTGAAGCCACCAGAAGTCTTTTTTATGATATTATTAGTGAATCTGTCGATACGTTCAAAGCCACGATTCCATCATTAGAAAGCAACCCGAAAAGTGACTTGATTTTGAGTAAAGAAAAGCTATTAGAGGTGGTAATGGATGTTGGAACAGCCATTAATGCAAAGAACTCTTCCTCCATGAGGGAAGATGTTGTCAACCTGAGAGACACTGAGATAGACTACATTAACGGCTATATCGTTTCTTTGGCAGAAAAGAATGGTAGAAAAGCTGATATAAACAAGGCAATCACAAAACTTGTTAAAATCAGACTTGATATAAACAGAGGAAGGTTACGTAAATAAACCAATGGAAAACAAGCAATGCTTCTGATGTTGTAATGCTGGAAAAAGGCTGCTTGTAGAAGTAGGAAATAGGAAATTGTGCGACTTGATATATATATTACATAAGATATTATGTCATTTACTCTACTAAAGAAAAATAAACACAACAGATCGAATTAAACTTTTGATTGTCCACAAGGTAAAGCTGGTTTGTGCTAGTATCGATCACATCTTATTAGCATGAGTCTACACTGGTCATTGAGGCCCTTTGAAGAGCTCCACCAGAGCTTTGCAAGTGGGGCCAATAACGCTGCACTTCTTGATGAATTGAAGCTTGATTTACAGAGCCTCACCTTCGTGAAAAAGAAGAACGAGGCGAGCAGAAAGATCCTCGAAACGGGAAAGGTGCAATTTACAGATGGTGAGTTTGAGCTGAATGATGAGTTCAAAATTGCTGCTGCGACATTATCTGATGATTTGGACATTGACGAACTAGTTGCCGCTGAATTGATCCACAAATCCGCAGGGCTAGGAATCACATTGGTGGATAATGCCCAAGCAGCCCACTACTTGAGAAAACAGAATATACTATCCATTGTATCGTTTCTCTTCAACAAAAATGATCTATCTACTTACAAGTTGATCCATACACCCACCTTTGATGATACACTGTTGAACTCACTGAAGAATGTTGAGGATGAGTTGACTTCCATCACACAAACTGTTCAGAGAGCCAAGATTGTGGGCACATTCCATAACCATGACTTTCAATTGAAACTCAAATTCAGGAGAGACTTTTTGAAAGCACAACATGAGACTTTAGGCGAGATCTTTTTTGGGCTAGTTTCCAAGGAGCTAATATCAAGATCACAGTTTCTCAAATTCTTGAATTTTGTGGGATCTTTTGACGCAGACGACTTTTTCATTACCCATCTACTTCCAGGTCTTCTACTCTTTGTCTCAAAATTAGCTCAGCTGGATGATGAAGAGGTCAAGAGACTTCATAGTGATCTACTCAAGGATCTCCACCATCCAGACATCTACAAGACTCCGATTAAGGCGTTTATCATTCTGGCATTTAACACGTACTTCATTGAATGGTGCAAGTCATCACCGAAGAGAGTAAGTGAGTTTGACTTCGATATATCGATAGAGACCCCGATGTCTCTGGCCATTCAATCTGGTGCGATTGAAGAGTTTTTGATCATTGCAGCTGAGACTAGCGATCTGAAATCAGAATTGTTCTACGACATCAGATCTCTGTTAGAGCAGCATTTGCCGCGCTTGGTCCAAAAGCGAGTGTACGATGTCAACGAAGAGGAAACGAAGAAACTCAGACTGCAAGACTCGCAGTCACAGACGATCATTTATGACATCAAGAGTGATGCGACACTTTCAGAAAATCTTACTCTGCTATTGACTCAAACGTTGGATAGCTTTATCCAAGCATTTATTTCTGATGCTGCATTCCTATTAGTTAAAATGAAAGACTCTCAAGAGGACTCACTGTTGTCAGGCCAGGATCTTTCCCTAGACGAAATCTCTAAGAATGCTGACTTGGAGAGATTTTATTTGGCCCTGTTCTTCATTTACGCTGATCGTGAGTCACTAATTGTCTCTTTTTGGGAGGACAGGGAATCAAACTTCTACGGGTTCATTGAGTGGGCATCTAAGGGCGAAGATTTATTAATGACATCTACCTTTGCAATTATGATTTCTGCTCTATCTACTGGATCAGAGAATGCAACTCAAGTTTACAACTTTATTTCCATATGTGATAAGATCAACTGGAACGGAATCATTAATATCCTGAACCTTTACATTGACCGAATTGTGGAGTTTGAAAAGGGTGGCGACGACCACGATTTGAGCGAGGAAATCATCCTTTCAATATCTTCGTACTTCACGTTGTTATATCAAGTCACGATCAACAGCGAATCTGTGAAAGCGCTGTTCGAAAACAATTTGTTAGATGTTTTATTCAAATTCATTACATTGGATACGCCATTGGTTGGTGCTGGGTTGAAGGTTATTAGTGCACTTGTCTCTGAGGATGAAAATAGAAGGTTTACGATTTGGGAAAGGCTGGACAATTGGATTTATGAGCAGTCCCCAAGACATTTCAAAGAAGCCTTCCAACTGAAGCTTTCCACATATCCTGACATTATTGGATTTGTTGCTTTGCTTGAAGCACTTTTTAGGCCACGTCAATCCACAGTCGGCAAGCTATCACTTCCTTACCCAAAGAACTTGGGATATCCGTACAGAAAAGGTGGCGTGGGACCATACCTCGAATTTCTCTTGACGGATGTGTTCTACAACTCAAAGAATCTCTACTTTGCGGAGAGAGGGGCTCTACAGGAACCAATTTTGAAGACCTTAGATCACTGTTTATCGTCATTTGACCACATGTTGATCCTGAATTCCTTCCCTGCAGGTGTTGACTTGAACTCCATCGTTACTACTTCTGATTTCAACACTTATGTTCAGTTGAATCCTGCTCCTATCACCATGAACTACATTTTCCAAGATAAGATCTACAATACTCTGTTCTCTATATTATCCACTGGATTAGACAGCATCAGTGACAAATCCACGGAGGAGAAACAAGTCAAAGTGGTCGACCTTGCATTAAAGATCATTTCTCAAGCTTTTGACTTAGAAGTGGCCTACATCGATGAACTTCTCCCAATCTTGAAGAAAGGTAGTTCTGTTTATCTATCAGCAGATGTTGGTACTCATGGTCTCCGCTCATTTTACGATGCTATCCTCTTCAACTTGCCGGTGATTGCTCATATTGGCCTCTATATCGGCTCGTCGCATTTGTCAATCGCTGAAAAGTCAGTGAAGCTACTATCAAGATTTGCAAGCAGTTCCCAGCTTGGGTCCAATGTCGGCAGTCAATCCATTGGTAAGACTAGACTATTGACCGTTTTGGATACAGTAAACGAATCATCGCGTATAAAGCACAGTGTTATTGAACAGCTAGAGACAGAAATTACAGAACCGTTAGTGCTTGATATCAAGATCCTGATCCTCAACCTATTGAACTCCAATCTTTCAGGCTCAGAGAGAAGTATCAATGTCGCACATTTCTTGTTGGGGTTTGATTTAAGTAATGGTCTGACTCTAGGAGCTAACCACAGTGAGACCTTTATTGCATCCGAAACATCTGTGTTCAAGTCACTTCTTTTTATTCTCGAGTCCAGTCTGATCAGTATAGACACATATAATATTGACTATGCTCCTATCAGACTTGCAGCATTGGTCCTGGAAATTGTCTTAAAGCTTGCCCGCAACCCATTAACTTCTTCTTTGATTCTCGAGCACGTGTGTCAATTTGGACTACTAGACAAGTTGCTGAATATCCCGAGAGTCGACCTGGGTACTACTTGGAATGGTATTCCCTTCAATCCTGATATGATAGGGGAGACACCTTTTAACTCAGGTCCAGCCATTGGGGCATTCCTGACCTTCTTAAATTTCAGAAGTTTGATCTTGAAGTATTTCAGTCTTGAACTTCATAGAACTTCCGAACTGGGATCTCTTTCTAAGATATCGAGGTACATTGATCTGTTGGCTACTGGAAATGACTCATTATTAGGACCTCCTAAGGTGTTGGGATTTCTAGATGTGTTGGGGTTTGATTTGTCAGAGATCTCAAGTATTCCAGATGAACTTGAATACTTTGGTGGTGTTGATTTGGACTTGAACTTGAACAATATTCCTCTAAGTGTTTCTTGTGACGGTGTCATTTTTGATTTGGAAAATTTGAGCTCTTTACTGAACTTGCATTTGAGACAATTGCATATCTCTGGTCTTTACAAAACTCCAGAAGAGGAGACAAGACAGAACTTGAAGTTGGAAAACATTAAAACCGAACTAAAACAGTCGGAGAACGTGAGAAGTAGATCACTTGTCACACTTCCCTCTACTGTGAGGAGCAATAAGTATGAGGTTTTGAGCGAAATGAATAGAATTAAACGCAGATTCACAAATTACATCGCTGGGCTGAAGTTCAAATCATACCAGCTCTCCAGTTTGCATACTTGGAACCAGCTAATTCAAGTGATCGTCAATGATGGTAACTTGGATTCCGTTAGGAGATCAAACTTTATTCTTGAGATTTTCCAAGCTGTTGTTCCCCGTATTGATGACTACGTTGAACGTGATATCCTGTATGCTGAGGAACTGGTGTCTCTGTGTGTGTCGCTTTATGACATCTACCAACATGACAGGAAAAAAATCGAGCAGAATAGCCCCAACATTTCGATTGGGTTTGAGAGACTCTATATGCTGTTCAGATCATGCTTGAACGGTATACTAAGTCCATCATCTTCCTTGGGTCTCCGCTCAGACCTTTACGTTTTGACTAACAAGTACTTGTCATGGATCCTGAAATATCCTGAAGTTTCAAAGGAGATTCTGAAGGCCATCAAATTCTCAAGTGAGAGATTGATTACGATAGTCTGCAATGATGCGATCAGTGGTGAGGGTCCAACAAGAATCACAGGTATTCTCTTGCTTGAGTCTTTGTTCCAGCTGTCCAGTGCCAACCAGCTGAATTTTGTTTTGAACACTCTAGTTAAGAACAATCTTCTGCTGCTGCTTGTAAAGTCGATCAAGAGAACCGATGATACGTTGTCGTTGTCTCATGATAACAATATCACACTAGATACAATGTTGTACGAGTTGACCGCATTCAAGGCCACCCTAAGCTTTTTGATCAGAGTTGCTGAAACTAGACAAGGTGCGCAACAACTTTTGCAGAGTGAAATCTTCCAGACAATCAAGGCCTGTTCCTTCTTGTTGATTGACCCAGACCTTGGCTTAGACCTAGCCTTTGACAAGGCGACAGTCCAATCCTCTACCTTTGTTAAAGTAAATTTGAGCCTTGATACACCTTTGTCATATGATAATGAAAGCAATGGGGTCTCTCTATTTGAGCTATTGGTTCCTACATTCCAACTGGTTGCAGCTATCCTCTTGAGTACAAGTTCAGAGAATAGACTGGTGATTCAACAAGTTCAGAGCCTGTTGAAGCACTTTAAAAAGTTGATTGTGGGCGTGTTGAAGAGAGACTTACTCGTTGAAACTAAGCGTGAAAATGGCATTTACAAGGATGGGAGTGTTAATGGTTCAGGTCTTAAGGAGTTGGTGAATTTGTTTGTTCTCTTAAGTACATTGACTGAGTTCAATGGCGAATAAAATAATAGGTGAGTCGCAAAAGCACTAAATGTACATTACTTCTTTATCGTTGATTCTTTGGTAAAACAGCTCTCATAGTTCCAAGGGACTGAATTTGTCTAGTTTGGCCTTCAGTTCATCAGAGCTTGTCTCTATGAACTTCAGCGAATCCAAATGGCTACTCAACAGCTTCACGACCTGGTTCAAGGAACTCTCATCATCATCGTCTTTTGAAGCATCCTTGGCTCCATTCAAACCATTGACCTTGTTGAAGGAATCACCAACATCGTTGATTTCTGTGATCAGTGATGAAAGGTTTGTACCCAAGGAGTTCAAATTCTCATCCAACAACTCTGCGGTTCTGTAAGCTTGTTCTCTCTTTTGATCATTTGTCAAGACTGTTGAATCTCTTTGCTGTCCACTTGAGGAGAGAACATCTGACAAAAGGTTTTGTGCCTTAAGTTCATAGTTATCGAGGAATACCTCCAGTTCATTCTGTTGTCTCTCAATGTACAGCAGAGCCTGATCTACCTTAGATTGTGTTTGTTCAGCAGCTACCACTTCAGAGTACAGTTGGGAAATTCTGTCACCGCCCTCCACAAGGGTATTGTCCCATTCATTGATCTTTGCAGCATATTCTTCAAATGAGGTTGAAGTGTTTGTCAATTGGTTAGACCATTTTGTTATTATATCTTCAAGAGTCTTGTTGTTAAGCGATACTGGTTGAGGCTCAACGGTCTTCGTATGGTCCTTCTTCTCAACAAGAGTGGTAGAGAATGTGACTGTCTTTTTCTCCTTATCCTCTGTGCTATCGTTCTTTGATGTGCCAAATGAAATACCGGCTTGCTTGGCCTCATCCTTCTTCTCATCAGCCTTAACACCAAATGAAAAGCCAGTAGTCTTATCTTCATTCCTCTTTTCAGTTGTAGAACCGAAGGAAAATGAAGGTTTGGGGTCTTGTTCCTTTTCAGCGGGCTTTACAGTACCAAAGGAAGGTTTAGTTGTACTGAAATCCTTATTTTCTTCGGCAGATGTTGTTGATGGCTTGGATGCGTTGATGGAAAATGATGGAATAGCAGTAGGCGTTGATTCCTTCTTTTCCTCATTCTTTGCTGCTCCAAAAGAAAATGTTGGTGTATCTTTCTTCTCATTGCTGGATGCACCAAAACTGAAACTTGTTGAAGTTGGCTTGGAGTCATCTTGCTTGGTAGCAGAAACAGAACCGAAGTTGAAGCCAGTTGATGCTGGCTTAGAATCATCTTGCTTGGTAGCAGAAACAGAACCGAAGTTGAAGCCAGTTGATGCTGGCTTAGAATCATCTTGCTTGGTAGCAGAAACAGAACCGAAGTTGAAGCCAGTTGATGCTGGCTTAGAATCATCTTGCTTGGTAGCAGAAACAGAACCGAAGTTGAAGCCAGTTGATGCTGGCTTAGAATCATCTTGCTTGGTAGCAGAAACAGAACCGAAGTTGAAGCCAGTTGATGCTGGCTTAGAATCATCTTGCTTGGTAGCAGAAACAGAGCCGAAGTTGAAGCCAGTTGATGCTGGCTTGGAATCATCTTGCTTAGTAGTAGTGGTACCGAATGCAAAACTAGGTGGGGCTGGGCTGCTAGATGCAGAAGCTTCACTGGTGCCAAATAGACTGGTGGCTGGCTTGTCAGTACGCTGGCTCGAACCAAACAGACCTGTTGATGGATTTCCAGATGATACAGCGGAAGCTTCTCCAAACAAACCACCCGGCTGCTGACTGTTGGAATTGCCACCGAATAATGAGGGTTTGTTCTCTTCAGACTTTGCAGGCGGCATATTGAACGCAAAAGATGGCTTGGCTTGGTCTTTGTTATCAGATGACCCCCCAAAGGAGAACGCTGGCTTGTCACCGGATTGGCTCGTACCACCAAAAGAAAACGTACTAGAGCCTGCAGCTGAGCCAAATGCACTTGGACCAGAGGCACCAGCAGTACCAAAACTAAATTGTGGAGTTTTATCGTCCGTCTTTTTATTAGAAGAACCAAACAACGAGCCACTGTTGGCCGCCTGTCCAAATATATTGTCTGATTGAGTTAGTAGTGATCTTTAGTTTTGCAAATTGTTGTACACTTACTGTTAGACATCACGTAAAGTGTAAATCAGTAGGTGTTCTATCAATAGCACAATACCTGATGAGATTGAAAGATTCCTTTGTAGACTGTAAGATAAACTGACTTCGATTTATTTGTTTTTGTTTTCGTTCTTGTTGGATCTTTTTCACTTGGATTTGAGTTACCCGGATTTTCAGTGCGTGCTTGGATCATTGATAGCCTTCTGAAGCCTTCAACTGATGGTTTCAAGGTGATCCGAAGATCGTGAGGTATCACCATCTGTTGCAAACTAGTGCACAACACGGAAGAACGGATATCTTCTATCTTACTCAGTGACAGACTTACCCTAGCTCATATATTACAACCGAGTTCCACTACATCACCCATGACCAAGTTCAAAGTTGTGATCCTTTTAACGCAAGCTGATTATTCTCCAACATTAACAGCCAAATACGGTGATTTTGCACAGCAATCTGCTCAACTCCTCTCCAAGGGTGGCTTACAACTGGAGTGCCAAACGTTTGATGCCGTGAAGTCCGAGTTCCCAACAGACGATGAACTGAACAATATAAAGGCCATCTGGATCACTGGTTCAACATCTGATTCTTTCAACAATGATCCATGGATATTGCAACTAGTCGAATTCATCCAGAAGGTTTACAACAATCATGATATCCCTTTTGTTGGAATCTGCTTTGGCCACCAAGTTATCAGTAGGGCTTTGGGTTCAACTGTTGGTAGGAACACCAGAGGATGGGAGTTAGGAGTCTACGAGGTTGAAATCTCTGATAACAAAGACATCAGGGAATTGTTTCAAGGTGCTGGACAGTTTCAGATCTTAGAAGTCCATCAAGATATCGTGTTTAATGCCCCCGAAGGTTGTGCATCTATTGGTTGCACCAAATCAACCAGGTTTCAAGGTTTCTACAAGAAAGGTAAACTACTTACTTTTCAAGGCCATCCTGAATTCAAGAGTGATATGGTAGAGGAGGTCACCAATGATCTTTACCAAAAGAGGAAAATTTCTAATGCCATCTATGAGCACTCCTTAAATACTTTAAACACCAAACGACACCAGGGTCTGGATCTCGCAAAGTTGATTGTGAGATTCATCCAGTCATAGAACATCCAAATCCTACAATACTGTGATATATTTCAATTCACAATTACTAGTTCATGCTTACACGGAACCATGCATCCATCTAATCCGTAAATCAAGAGTTCGTCCTCACTCTCACGATCTCGTCAAGGATCTCATCAAATGCCTGACCCAGACCATCCCTATCCTTGTTGACAACAGATTCGTGACTTACATTTAGTGGAGTAGTACCACTACTCGAGCTGTCATTGTCGCTTTCTCCAGAGCTGTATCCATCCATGTTTACTCCGGCCTTCCCAGAATCATTAAAATCAAACACCTTCTTACCACCGATATTACTTGATGTGTTCTTTAATGTCTCCAAGTCCAAAACCTCATTACTGGTGATCGCGCCAGGGTCGAGTTTTGTCTTCTTCTTATAAATTTCACCAATTGGTATACCTTTCGCTTTCATATCATCAAGGACTTCAATCACGTTATTGAGATTGTTAGTCTTTAGAAGAATCTCCTTGTATTTGTCCCCACTCATATCCTTCAAAGTTCTCAAGTGTTCCTTGGACAGTGTCCTTTTCAAGTCACTCTGACTCAAGAATGACCCAATTTTCAATACAGATGCCTCCTCCTTTAACTTGGTGTCATCAGCAGTTCTACCCCAGTTGCCGTCATCTTTGATTTCCTCTGGGCTATCCTGTTCATCTTGAACGTCACGAACAGCCATACTGAATGGAAGAAGCTCATCATGTCCTCGTTCAGTGACATACGAAGATCCAATCAAATTGGTTGTGGAGCCTCTAGATTTCAAGCTTGATTCACTTGGATTGTCATCAAAGGAGCTATCATCTAGATGTACGTTGGGTGACTTTTGCTTCAACAACTTCAGACCATTCTCTATAGATGAATCGATGAAACAGAATCTGATCAATGTCTCCTTACCATCCACGTTAAGCTTCCCCTGGATTCTCAAATTAAATAATTCATCAATGGTTTCATGAATCTTTTTGCGGATATCTGTCGCTCTTTTGAAGAAGTTCTTAACCAACTCAGGCTCGGGTCTTGTCTTCTCACGCAGCAAAAGATGCGATAGTTCTTCCTGTAGAGACCTCAACTCCTCAGAGCTTTGATGAGACTCATCAGTGGGTTTGCTGTAAACTTGGTTTTGCATGTTCCTCAAAGTGTAGACTGTGATTTCCTGTTTGATATCTGCGGATAGACACTCAAAATCAAGATCCAAAGTGATGACGGAATTTGACTTCCTCATAGCATTGGCCAAGGCAGTTCCTGATATATTGTCAAGAGGATTACCAACCAGTGAGATGAAAGACAGCGACATACATAAGGGTATCAGCTCAGCAAATGCTACCAAGAAGTTCTGACTTAGATCATTATAATCCAAGTGAAGGCGAGTCAACTTTGGGAACAACGGCAAGATTGAACTTAATGTGTTGATAAGATCTGGGAAGAGTTTCTTGTTGTTGGACAAGTCAAGGTATCTCAACTCATTCAACTTGGTAAAACTTGTGATAAAGTCATGGAGCTCATGGTGATTATTAGAGATATTTGTGGAGTTCAATGACAAGTATCTCAGGTTAGAACCAGAGAATCCCGCAGTACCAGCGGAACTAAAGTGTTTCAACTTGCCATGTAAGTCATTATATGCCAAGTCTAAACCGGCAATTTTGTCCATGTCGATATTTTCAGCCAATGTGGTTATATGTTCTGCAGTCAACTCATTATAGGCCAAACCAAGCTTGGTGGTATTCAAACTGATACCCATCTCAACCAAGTTCTTAAATTGGGTGATTTCAATTTTGGAACCGTTGAGAACCAGCTCATCAATACCCTTTCTTGAAATCAGCGCAGCATTGAACAAGTTCCAGTTCATTTCTGTTCTTGAATTCATGTCACACTCCATTCTCACGATGTTATTCGCAGTTGAACTTTTCGAGGTCTTTTGAACGTTGGTGGAGAGTGAAGGAACTTGGGTCAAGTCAAGTCGAGAAAGTGTTTTGTTCTTAGTGAGGAACCAGCATAACAACTTCCAACCTATTTCGTCGATTGGTGTGTTTCTCAGTGTCAGTTTTTCAAGCTCCTTCTTGTGAGCCAAAGAACTCAAAATGATTCTGAACATTTCAGAAGATAGCGCGACACCATCAAGAGACACACAGAGAATAGGAGCAACTGAAACAAAATCACTGAATGTCAAAACTTCAACCAATGATGGTTTTGGATTTCTCAGCTGGAGTAGCGGGATAGGATCAGTGGACTCTTTCTTGAGTTGCTTCATAGTGGCAGGAATCGGCAATATCTCTCTCAAGTGACAACATCTTGTGTACAAAACATCCAGTGGAACTGAGACATCACCCTTGTTCAACTTTTCTTCCATTTGGTCCATGCATGCTTCAGGAAGAGATGCAAAGCTCTTATTGTGGCGAGCCATCGGTTTGTCAATGTTGATTCTAGTGGCATCAGCATTAACATGGACTTCGTCCTCATTGTTGGTGGAAATCCTCCTCAATTCATTAGGTGCCTCTGCACCACGAATGAATGCAGCATTAGCAGATTCAGCAGCCTGGGCGGAATGGTTGTGCTCAGCAGACTCTTTCGCTTTCGTAATTTCATCTTTAGGTCCATTGCCTAATACTTCAGTTTCATTAGAGATGACAGAAGTATCTGCTGGTGCATTCTCATTCGTCACGCCATCCTTTAATTCCTGCGCCTCAAGTGCATCTCTCTCTGTCTTTGTTAAGATCTTCAGAGGTCCGCTCCCACCAACCACGATACCACCTTGAGTGGACGCTAGGAGTTTTTTTCTCTCAGCAAGTGTTAGCTTGTGAATGACAATAGTCCCATCAGGCATGATTTCAACTTCACCTTTTCTGGGGTTCCGAGAAGGAATCTGTTGTGGTGGATCATTATAGAAGACAGGGAAATCAAAGGCAACACGTTTCAACTTAGGAAGGTTCTCCAGCCCTGGAATCACTAGTGGTTGTCGTTTAGGAGTGTCTTTCGACACAATGGATGATGACACTGACAGTGGTCTTGAAGGCAATTCACTGCTAATGGACTGGTTACGGCCGCGCAGGAAGTTCAGCTTGTTGGAAAGTGACCCGCTTTGTTGTTGCTGCTGCTGCTGTTGCTGGATCTGAGAGTTGGTGTGGTTTAATTGATCTTTCACACATCTTTCGAAGTGCGAATTCTTTACCAAAGCTGATGGTAGTGGAGCCTCTTCAGGGTGTGGTGGAATCGGTCTCCCCAAAACATCCAACTTCACAGTCTCTGAAGCTTTCGCAGCAATTGGGCTCACGATTGATGAAGTGAGTGAGGAACTGCAGCTCTCATTAAGGTCTTCTTGCACTTTATCAATGCCCTTGTTTCTATAGTATTTGAAGAACTCTTCTAGTTTCGGATCCATCTGCGTAGATGAGCTCATGCTCAAAGATCTGGTCCTCACAAGAGCACTGTTATCATTAGTTGAAGTGTTCTTTGCTTTCGCTTTTGCTTTTGCTTGCAGTGTAGTTGGATGTAGCTGTGGTGACGGTGACGGTGACGGTGACGGGGTATTGCTAGCAGAAGAGTTTCCTCTCTTTCTACCAAATAAACCTCTCAAAAACCCCTTTTTCTTTGAGTGCTCAGTATTAGGAAGTGAGACAGACCTGCTCAGAACGTGACCCATCTCACTGTCAGCAGAAACAGGTATATCAGTCATGATGCCGTTGTGAAAGTCAGAATCTGTGTGATCTAACTGTTCCATAATAGATGAAGATGTTGGTGGAGGTGGTGCTTGTGAGGGTCTGACACATGTGTTGTCAGAAAGTTTCCCTCTCAGGAACCAGTCAACCTCAGGTGAGTCTGAGCTGATGGGATGAACTGGGCTTGAGGTGCCTGACTCCATCATGATATGGGAGGACTTGAGCAAAAGTAGCAATAATTAGAAAGAGATCGCACTTTTTTGTTGATACGAGTGATTCAGTATGAGTAGACGACAACAATAGTGCCGATGTACCGGATGCTTGTTCAGTTGAAATGTTACTGTGTAGTAAGCACTAAGGTGTAAAGTTTTATGAGATAGTGTTTTTTTGCTGCCAGGGTTTGTTTATTGATGGTGGAACCAGGAGGCGGCCACACCCAATCGCGAAAGTCGCAGATCGGCCATTTGTCAATCAAAGTTGCCGGGCAGGGTTCGCGGCCGTAGGCTGCAGAGAAAAATACGAGTTAGGCGGGGAAAGGAATTTCTTCTCATTTTTTAAGTGCCCTGTTCACTCTTCGTTGTAACTTGATCTCCATTCTTAGCCGACCAAGGTCCTGTAATTTCCCCCAGCTGTATCCTGGATGTAATTGCTCGTTGATTTCTTGACCCAAGAAACCTAATTGGCTATCAGAAACTCTATATAGTTTGATGCTGAGATCAATCAATTCTTTGACTTGCAGGTGAGTGAGTTCTGTATATGGATAGTGCAAGAGGAGGCTCAACACTTCACCATTATCGTCACACGTAGCTAACATAAACTTGATCTTGATAAGTAGAATGATTATGATGAAAGGGATAAGCTTAGATAAGTCAAAATCATAACAAATCAAATGGTCCAAAATCCTCACCGTGTTTGGCGTTCCTAACTCCCTTAGAAAGAGTAGTCTCACCCATCTGATCAGCCAAACTTGTGACTCAATTCTGTGTCTCTTTGCTAAGAAGTCATAGAGTCCTGGGTCAATCAATATTAACGATTTGTTGAACACTGATAAGCACCAACCAATCAAGTTGTCCTCAACATAAAAATTGGGTACAACACTTAGCATCAAGCTGGTAAAGACATTGAATGTTTCAATTTTGAGATCACTGCTCTCTGGATTGTCCCTGAAGAGTTCCAGATAAATCAGTCCACACAACTCATGGTAGCCTTGCTTATATGGATTGAATTTGTCATAGTTGTATAATATCTCTATTATATCCTTTTGGGGTTGTTCGTTTTCAAATAAGGGATCAATTATAAGTCTAGCAACATCAAGCTTAATGACATCAAGAATATTTCCATCATCGTATGTATCATTTAGCGGGTCTGTAGTAGCAGATTCCCTCGTGAGATCATGATTTGAGTGATGTGCAGCCCAAACATCTTCTGGAATTGGCTTCAGCTCATCCTCCTTGAACTCTATCTTATAAGAATTCAGACAAGCGGTCTGAAGATGGTTAGTAATTGACCATCGATTTCTGAACATATCACAATAGAGGCACTCACCTTCCATAGAAAACCTCTAGAGAAGTAATCACAGTCACTATTGTAACGACCCTGAAGAACTGCACTTTTCAATTCATCCACAGATGGGTACTTGGTTGTAGTCTCACGTATACGCTCAGCCACACTTTTAGTCATGGAAACTCAGTTGGCAAGGTTCTGGCTTCAAGTCCGGCCACTTGAAGATCATCACAGATCATTTTCTTAATCTTGATGAACCGGGTAACTTTTCCCCCTCAGAACCTCATGTGGTGGTTTTCATTATTTTCGAGGTGTGACTGTTGCAAATTACTCAAAATATTTTAAAGTAAACATTAGAGCATATTGGAAGCTGGAAGCGTCCATCTCTCTGTCACGCTAGTTTTGAAGTACTGATTTTTACTTGTCTTTGAAAATTGATCATACAGGACCTGAAACTCTCCCACACCTGAGTTTTCATCTGCCTCTCTTTCTGACTCTAAAACTTGCTCTGTTATCACTGACCAACAAGCCTTTAAAAGATGGACCCAACGGGAGATCCTGACTTCAGACCTCCTTCTTCAACAAATCAGGTTGTTCCTCCACTTGCACCATCCTCACAGATTCCAAAAGCCGATCCAATTATACCCTTAGTGCTGGCTGATATTCCAAACAAGCTTGATGCACCGATTAAGCCCCGTAAACACCGCACACATTACCATCATCACCACAAAAGCCACAATTCGGCTTCAATCAATAATGTATACTCCGGAGCATGTACCCCCCATTCCACCGCATCCTTTGAAAGCTCTATCCCTAGAATCCCAGGCGATTTACAGCCGTTATCATCTAACGAGAACTCTTCAAGTGATGATGATCTAGAGATTCAAGATAACTTCACAGATAATGAATCTACTGCTGTTCCTCGTGTTCATGATTATCAGACTGCGGACCTTGAGGAAGTTCCACACGGGATCAACAGACAGGCCAAGACTTTGGAAAGCTATGAATTCCCAACACACCGTCTTGTTCCTGAGCTCAAGAACCCAAACAAATTTCCGTTAGTTGTCGTCGCATGCGGGTCGTTTTCACCCATCACATATCTCCACTTGAGAATGTTTGAGATGGCGTTGGACTCTATCAGAGAGCAGACTAGATTCGAGGTCGTTGGCGGCTTTTACAGTCCGGTCAGTGACCATTACAAGAAGCGTGGACTCGCCCCATCACATCACAGAGTCAGAATGTGCGAGCTAGCATGTGAACGAACAAGCAGTTGGCTGATGGTGGATGCCTGGGAGTCTTTACAGCCAACGTACACGAGAACCGCGAAAGTGCTGGACCACTTCAACGAGGAGATCAACATCAAAAGGGGTGGGATCCTGACCTCTGATGGCACCAAGAGAGGCGTTAAGATCATGTTACTGGCAGGAGGCGACTTAATTGAAAGCATGGGCGAACCAAACGTGTGGGCAGACGAGGACCTGACTCATATTCTGGGTAGGTATGGATGTTTGATTGTTGAGAGAACGGGTTCTGATGTGAGATCCTTTCTACTTGGACACGACATTATGTACGAGAACAGAAGGAACGTGCTTGTCATTAAACAGTTGATTTACAACGATATCAGCTCCACCAAGGTGAGACTATTTATCAGAAGAGGTATGTCTGTACAATACCTCTTGCCAAACAGTGTGATCAGGTACATCCAAGAACACGGGCTCTATGCCAATGACACTGAACCTGTAAAGCTGGTCTTGGAATCTAAGGATTGAGTATGCCCGAAGTGCGCTACTGTTTCGATAACGTGATTTGCTGCTAAGGTGAGTATGGCATCTCACTCTTCAGTACGTCTTTAATGTTAATGAATAAGTGCTGCATCTATAATTGCAATAATAAATTTTCCATACTGGTATGTTTTTGTGTGGTGCACTCACTGATGCGCTTTGTGTGCTCTCGCAAATTTTTAAAAGAAACTACTATTGCAGTTCAGCCGTTCAAGAACGAACGCGCTTGCGACTTGGACTTCACACACAGTCTCCGCAAAGTCCAGTACCAGGCGGAGACTGACAGCTCGCTGACAGATTCCCGCAATATTCAACAGCAGCTCACGACTTAAGAAGAAAAGCGCCCTGGTACACACACTATTTTCGCGGCTTTTTCTTTTTTGAATTATAGAGTTACATCATATCTTTCAAGTAAACTAACCTAATTATTGGGCTTGCTGCAAGAGCGTTGAAGTAAAGGTTTGTCAGCTCAGTTTAGAATATAATACCGTAGCAAATTTTACTTCTAGACCTGATTTTCGCGCCTTGCCGTTGAAACCTTCTGTAGGGTTATGCCCGATGTGTGATGTTTAACCGACATGTGTCAGCCAACGCTCTAGACGCGTGAACAAAATACATCACACATCATCAGCGGTGTATTACCTTGCCGCGCTGTATACTATGGTCACATATACGCCAGCTTGAGGCTATGCTGTCCCCCTCCGCTTTCAAGAATACTTAAATGACTCGATAGCCCTCAATGTTTCTCTTTCTCATTCGTATCTGACGATAAACAGTACACAATGAAATCCACACTCATTTGCTCTATTTGCTCTATTTACTTCGCTTCTCTCGTCATTGCTACCCCAATGCCACTTGAGAACACAACAACTGCTGTTACAACCCACGATAGTCTAATAGGGTCGAAGCATACGGATGTGATTAAAACTGTCACAGAATACCATTTCATTACAGTAAACGAGTCCACAACTACTGATGTGCCCGATTACAACGCCATTCATAGAGACTATGACTAACCAAGAGATATCTTGATCGATATATAGAGCTGTTTACCGAACTATTCAACAGGATTTCAATAGAATAAAGGACAATATTGTTAGACATATGACGGAATGTTATACGTAGCTAAGTAGTTAACGTCTTTTACTATCTTAGTATTGTTTCTAAAAAGTGTAAAGAAGATGTCTACTTCTTACCTTGAGCGGCAACAGCAGCAGCACCAGCAGCAGCAGCTTCTGGGTCTAAGTAATAAGATGGCTTGGTTGGCTTCAATTGGTCATCCAACTCGTAAACCAATGGGATACCAGTTGGAATATTCAAACCAGCAATATCCGCATCGGAAATGTTATCCAAATGCTTGACCAAAGCTCTCAAGGAGTTACCGTGGGCGGCAACAATAACAGTCTTACCGTCCAATAGCTCCTTGGCGATGGTGTCTTGCCAGTATGGCAACAATCTGTCAATGACCAACTTCAAAGACTCAGTCTGTGGCAAGACAGCTGGGTCAATGCCCTTGTATCTTTCATCACCGGCCTGGGAGAACTCTGAGTCAGCTTCGATTGGTGGAGGTGGAACATCAAAAGATCTTCTCCAGGTTTGGAATTGCTCAGCACCATAAGTCTCCAAAGTTTGAGCCTTGTCCTTACCTTGTAGGGCACCATAGTGACGCTCATTCAATCTCCAAGATCTTTGGACGTCAATGTAGGCAAAACCGGCTTGCTCTAGGGCCAAATTGGCGGTCTGAATGGCTCTGGTGAGCTTTGAGGTGAACAAAATGTCTGGTTTCAAACCGGACTCTCTCAACAAGACACCGGCTCTCTTGGCCTCTTTGATACCAACCTCCGAAAGGGTGACATCAACCCAACCTGTGAAGAGGTTCTTCTCGTTCCATTCGGATTGACCGTGTCTGACAAGGATTAGCTTTGGCATTGTGAAATGATCTGCGTACCCTTTTGAAATTGTTCAATACGTGAAAAATAAAGGCACTTTCCCAATTTTTATAGGTTAGGCTTGAGTGTTGACCCTCTGATGGTTACATTTCGTGATCCTCCTTCATTCGCGAAAATTCCCATATTAGGGTGGCAGAAAGGTAGTCAGGAGAGTGGCTGCTCTTTCCTACAAATACCGGGATGCTTTCACGTGTAAAGTGTGCGATTTTCACGTGCATTTACGAATCGTAAGTCGATAACCTGTCTGGAAATGCCACCGTCAACAAGCAGGCCTGTGTAACGGTTATTTGATCTACAGTGTTAAAATGTCAGAGACAAACACACTTGTGCTATCAGGTCTTTCACTTGCTCAACTGGATGACGATGTTTACATTCACTCCTTACAGCAAGGGATTATCGAACAGGTACCGAATACAGATATCACCCAGTTCATCATATTGAGGTCACTCAGGCGTATAGTCCTTATATTCAGCAACAGGCAGTCTGCGACGAAACTTTACAAGACATTAAAACAAGAACACAATGAATTTCGAACGGGATACTCGCTTAGTGATCATAATGAAGACGCAAAAAGTACCTATCTTCAATTACCTCACAACAGTCGCATGTTCTTAATATCACCGCCTGCTTCACCGCCAGCTGATTTCGACTATGATCAGGAAGAAGAAGAACCAAACAAGCTTCAGATATACACGCATGAGGAACTACAGGAATCACTTTTGAAATACAATGCAGAATTGCAAGAATTATTAAAACAGAGCAAAGAACATGCGGATGAGGAGGACCGTTGGGAAAAAGTAGAACAGAAGGAGATTGTGCTTAACGATTCAAACGACAACGACAACATTCCAAAGATCGTACTTCACCCAATTCGTGGACATGATGACCATTTAATCAGTAATGCAATTCAGAGTTTCAAAACCTCTCTGCCAGCAAAATCCATTTTTGATGATCTCTCTGATAACGAGTTCGATTCCAATGAAGAGTAATATATGACACCATGGATCAACTCAACATAGATAGATATCCACAACTTCACCAATCAAATGCCCACTGTACTCCATATATACGTCTTGCACTATATCAGGAACAGAGACTACAAAGATGAAACAACTAGCAAAAAAATAACGTTGACGAACTAACAAGACACTAAAATACCATTCAAAAGCCCAAACATTGAGTTATACATACTGTATCAGAAACTCATAAAGTATCAAAGGAAGAATTGAAGATGATAACATAAAACAAGTCATGACGTGAAGTAATGCAACGTAGTTTCTCTAGTATGTTGGCAAGCCATACCCATTAGCACTACCAGTACCACCAGCAACACCGACGCCTGCGCCAGAATCGCCACTCAAGTCCCGTTCAATCTGACCAAATGTCAACTCCACTAGCTTCGTAATCGTGCCCACATCGACATGGTCGCGCTTCAACTCATCAAAGATTCTCTGTTTAACCGAGCCATACTGGAGACGCTGACCGTGGTAGAATTGCAAAGTATCAATCTGTGGGGACGGCACAACAGATCCAGTCTGTTGTTGCTGTGGTGGGGCCTGTTGTGGCTGATGTTGGGGCTGAGCTTGTTGTTGATGTTGGCCTTGTTGATCAGTGGTTGAAGGATGGTTGTTGTAAGACTGTTGTTGACCGAACGAGTACGAGCTGAAGTTGGGAGCAGATCCTGAAACATAGGCTGCTTGTCCTGGTTGTGGCAGTTGCTGCGGGTGGGGTTGTTGTTGTTGCTGCTGCTGCTGCTGCTGTGACGGTGCTGGTTGTGAGGTGGATTGACCCTGTCCCTGGTTGTGTTGTTCTCCACCATAACTTGGTGCCATAACGGGGCTCGCTGGCTTCAGCGCATTCTGTGTGCCATAGATATAAGAAGGATTGTTGAACTGGGACTTGTTCGAGTCACTCTTGGCCAAAGGAGGCATCTGATTCTGTTGCAATGGAGCAGCGGAGAAAGCAAAATTGGCTGAAGGCCCAGGTTGTGGTGCTCCTACTTGCTGTGGTGTGGATTGTGGGTAAACTGACTGTCTTTGGAAGTTGCTGAACTGCCACTCTTGGGAATAGCTAGCGGTGGATGGATTGTGAGACATGTAGCCAGGAAGGTATGAGTTCATCTGGGATTGGTCTACTGCTGTCTGGTAGCCAAATCCAGATTCAGTTTGTTGCTGGTATGCTGCCTGTCTTGGTGCAGGATCTAGGGCTGGTGGTTGATACTGAGAGTACGGCTGGTGGTGAGTGTGAGAATGATCAGCCTCACTAAACGTTTGATGTTCACTTGATGGGGTGGAGGAGTTGGAAGTCTTATAGCCTCTGTCCGATCTCAGCTTCTTTCTTTGAAGAAACTCAGATCTGTAATATTCGGACAGCGTGGTGGTTGGGTTTACCATCAACTTATCATTGTGTCTTTCCAAGAATCTATCAATCCAGTTCTTACCAACTTTGAAGAAGTTCTCACCCTCAGTTGGAGCTCTATCTTTGAACTTGTCCTTCAAAACTTGCTCACAAATATTAAGCACCTCTTTTTTAGGAGGGATTTGATCGGAAGATTGCAACATCTGTTGAATTCTGGTAACGATCAGCATCTCCTCGTCATTAGTGAATTTCTGTTGTTTCTCATGACTGTTTCTGGTGTTCTTAAAACCATGAATCCTTCTAGAAAGCGTTGTTCTAGAGACTCTGTACTTGTTTGCAATGGAGTTGATAGATGCAGACTTGTTCTGGGTGGCCTCGGCAACAGCAAGACGGAAGCGTTCCTCACGTTCGTTGTACTGCTTCAGTTTCTGGTCAATATACATGCTGCTGGTCTGATCGATGACTGGTGGAGGATAGATGGGAAGGCTATGAATGGTGGAGGAGGTTGAGCCAGATGGGAAGGGTTGCGGGAGCAGTAGAGACGAAATTTTGACTGTTATTTTGGTAAAAAAGATGTGTGTAAAGAGGGCGAAGGAGTCCTGGAGCTTAGTTGGTGTCAATGGGGTTGAAAGCGGGTGGGTGCTAACGACTCAAACAGAGGCCGATTCTGAGATTCTGGAAGCAGATCGCGTGAAACGGGTCAAAAGTAAACTGGGGATGGGGTTTTTATAACAATGGCCAAATAAATAAACAAAACCCACGCACTAGATTGATCCGGGCACAACTCGGCACATTGAGGCCCTAGAAGTTGACAACACCTCGGAATTTGATTTGCTTTCTCAGAGACAAAACAACGCATTGGGAGGATGGCGCATTCATGTGTGTTCTAACTGTCATCTACTACAGACATCCAATTCAACCCAGTGGCTACACCAATAAATAAAACTAGAGGTGCTGTTTCCGACTTCTGACCATTGCTTTGAAAAGAGAGGTTCCCCCTAGGACAACCAGAACATACCTACGCTGCAGCTTCGTGTGGTTTTGAGGGCCCAGGCTCCAACCCGCGACAAGTCTTTGTTGGTAACCTGACCATTTTCCAACAAAAATGGGGCCATGTACTCACAACATTGCTGCTGACAGACGCACTGCGAACGTTATTACGAGATCAAGTGCAGATATTTTTGGATATTTAAGGTTTCGTTAAGCACATCCACGTTAGGATGATTCGTAACCAGAAGTAAGATATATGCCTCTCTTTTTACTCATGAATAATACGGAACCGAATACGCCCTCAGCGCAAAATAAAATTCAAGGTTGTGCAAAGGCGGTGAAACTAAGTATAGAATTTAAAAAGAAACATTGAAAACGACACAGGATCTCACATGTTACGCAAATGTTCGCTTTCATCACAGGTTTACAGTTTGGTGCATTGCCTGAACAATGCTGGTCGCACTTCCACTTGACGCAGAAGTACGCAGGTTAACAAGAAACACTCTTCCGTTGCAGACAACCTCTTAATAAGCGCTTAGGTGACCTCACCTTTGTTATGATAGCTGCATTGCCACATGCACTGTACGTAGAAGGGGTGAGGAGGAGACGTCATCCCCCAGACACCAGCCAAGGCGGTGTGCTTCTTCGCCTTTTCCTCGCCTCACTTTGGTGGGGTTGGTCATCCAACCATCTTGCAGTATGTGGTGACATCAATAGTGACTAGACTCTGGCTGGCCAGACCCAGAAGTTGCAGGTGCTTCACCGGATTTATCCTAGGTGGATCCACGATGGACAAGACGAAAATTTGGCGGATCTTCATTGGGACTTAGAACCCTGGCCACAGAAACGTCCACCACCCTTCAAATCGATTTAGCTTATATAAACTCATTCAGGGAACGATGTCGATGATCCTGCTTCTGTTTAGATGACTGCCTAAATCGTAAATCATTTTTGGCAAGGTTCGATTGGGATGATCAGCCATAGAAGCTGGCACCGTCATTAGGAGCGGAGCTTGCAAATTGCTGCCTGGTGGTGTACAATCCACCACATGAGCGTTTGTTCATTCTTGAACTCTGTTTGAAGATGGAGAAGCGGAGAATGTCAACTTCGTTCTGGCGGCGGAAGACAAAGCTGAAAAAGGCACAACCTAAGATAGAGGGGAACTGAACAATAGAGGCCAAGCCGGTCATCCATCGTCCAGATATAGAGACCTGACTGACCTCAGTATGTCGGCGACCCAGTGGTACATTTACGTCCAACGCGTTTGTTAGAGGCCTGGGCTCTGTTATGAACTGGGGGTTTGAAATGTGGTCCAACGTTTTGAGCTTTTAGTTCACCTGTAATAATAGCGACTTCAAAATGTCTGAAGCCTAGACGCTCAAACTGACCACCGTCTGCTTCACACGCCTTACATCTACGGTTGGTTCACATGGATAGGATAATCCTATAAAAATATTTACGACTTTAACATAGCATATCTTATTTAGACTTAGTCCGTCGTTTTCCTGGTATCTCTTCTTTAAAAAGAAAGTTTTAATTAATCCTAGCATCATTGTGAATTAGCACCATGATGCCAGCATAGCTCAGCTTCTAGCTTAAGCTTGTGCACTGATCAACACTGTGGAGGGCGCGCACTCCTGTAGGATTTCCTTTCATGTGAAGTTTTTATTAGACGAATATGTTGATTGGGTGTGGTAAATCGCTGATGCTAATCCCCACATTCTTGCATGATAAATTCTTGAGAATGATTGCTACTACAATTAGTCGGACTTTGATACGAGAGAGCAATTGACCACTAAAGGTCACCTCTGTCACAAAGGTTCCAGTATCATGTTAATTTTTGATTGGATATAGACCCGTACTAGTACGTTGATGCTGCTGCAAGGAAGCCACACTCTTGTGTTGCACACTCCCACTAGACACACAAAGAGGAAATACTGTGCAAATAAGGATCCCAACGTGCTCTCCTTTCAGATCTGTATGTCCTTGCACCAACAGTACAACCTAATCATGCCCTCTAGGCTGACAACCGAAGACCATTCACTTTTTAGTGTCTAATTGAAGGGGTCTGGCCACTTGTCGGACCAACTTGAATAAAGGTTAGCTTCTTGCGAGGTCGGTGAACGAGCATGAGCTCTTGGTCACTCAACCGCCTAATGTGTTTAGTAGATCTCGCAACTTAGATCGGTGACTCCCCAAATATCACTAGCATTTGTTCTGGGATTGTAATCAACGAGTTCTTTATGTAGTGATACCATTTAGGTTTCCAGTTATTCTTTATACTGAGAAACGTCTGAGAATGACATTAGAGGGATACTTCAACTCAATTAATATACTACGACACAGACTCTTGTGTCTAATGTTATACTATTTCTTTATCAAGAAGACAAGTATCAATTTTTTGAGTCTCTTGGGTTTCTTACGCTCCTTATCAGCAATCTAAACAGTACTATTTTATTTCGTCAGAAATTTGTAAGTTGGACAGCTGCATATTCTTGGCAATCCATGATATGTGAAAGCTTAATGATGTTTGTTGAGTCAATTCTGAACGTGGAGAGGTCCGACTGAAACATTGGGAGCAGTTCAAAAGGAACAACCCTCCATCAAAACCCTGCCTATGCCCCGAAACTCCAAAGTGAGCTAATACCAGCTTCAAACAGGTCTCAGCCTTCCTCTGGAGGCTATGCGCGCCTAAAAAATTGTAGCCTCGTATTGACGATATCTCAATTGTCAACTGTCCAGAGCTCATTCCACCTAAACACCACTAATATAGCGCATTACGGACATTTCAGTGAACAAATTGATCAGGTTCATCAGGTTCCCCAATATTGGCATACTTCGATAATGTGGAGTCTGCACTAACTGAAGTGACTTACCATGTCCTAAAGCGATTAGTAGGGCCTGTACATGATCTACGTAGACGAGTGAGGTGGATGACCGTCGCCAATAGAGACGCATGTAGGGCGCAATACCGCATGAATGGAAGTCCGTCTTCCGACAGGCATGAAGCTGCAGAGTCTAGACACCCACACTGTTACCTGGGGGTAGACTCTGCGGAGTTTGATGCGTTTTGAATGTTTATCCAAATCGTACCACAGTTCGCTGGCTCGGGAAGTCGAGTAATCAGTTGGACACGAAGTAATTTTAGGATATGGATAGGGTCGTTTCTCCTACCACCGGCCTTTAGCCTATTCCACTAACCCGAGCAAATATAACCTCTATGTCCAGAAACAAAGTGGGTATAAGCTACATATTTGATAAAAACAGTCATATGTACAGCAGTTTTGCAGTAGCAGATTATCGCTCATCACCATGAGAGGTGTGTATCCTTATCAGAAGTCAAGGACCAATGCAAGTCCTTTGAATCAAGCGGTGTCCAGTTAGCACTATAGAGTACAAACACGAGTATTACATCACTCTCTTTAAAGACAAGGAGAATACAGTTCAATTCCTTTACAGTTGTAGGCCCCCATATATATATGAAGAAGGTCTGGAGATCCCCTGTACAATGTCCAGACCTAGCACTACATAACTCATTGAAACACGTCATCAATTTGTTGTATCATCAGAGGCCACTCTAATTGCATATTCCATGAACGCTTGCTAGGATTCTTATCAATCTACAAAACAGTACAATAAAGTCGATCATAGCAGCCACGTTCTTACTCGAATAGGGTGAGGTCTCGACTCTTGATTAACATGTTACGTGGTGTTGCTTGAGCGGTCTCCGAGAGCTCTAAGCGAGGACATGCAATTTCTATTTCCACTGAGACTGTGTGTAATACCGTGGTGGAAGTCGAAACTCTGACGATACGAAGACCCAAAGGCCATTTCCGAGTTACACGCAGAAGCGCTATGAACTGCACGATCTAGTGACTTCTTCTGCATCTGTCCTGGGGTTATGATTGAAACTCCTGAAGGATCAATTCAAAGCCGAAATGGGTACCCAAAGGTCAGCCAAGTCCATCGTTAATCACGATTATTTCTTACATGCTTGTGAAAGTCCTCCAAGTTACTTGAGGCCATCATTCAGTCCTTTAAGTTTGGCACCACAAAGATCGACAGTTGTTTCCAGGTCAACAACAGCGTATATAGGCACTGGATGCATAACTGGAGATCGCTATCAAATTTTAAAGTGCAACTATGTGAGGCTTTCGGGAAGTGGACAACGGGCTTAACTCCTTGAACCTTTGTGTGTGCATGGGCGGACTCAGTCATTCAACCGACATCCTGATCAACCCATGAGCTATACAACTGTTGAGCAAAAGGTGAAAGCTCAGCGCCCCCATGTGTGCAGAGAGTACAAACCATATTTTAGTCTACACATTCCTGTGAAATTTGGAAAGAAAGTATCTTAGTTATCCACATATTTAGCACATGTTGCTTGTAAAGAACGATACAGTGGATTAGTGAGTCTTATGCGGCTATTAAGGGCGCACGGCATAGGGGCTCAAGTTACATCATTAGCGCATAAATTTCCTTCCTTTCCCAAATGTCTTCACACTATATGTATACGTATATTTGAAAGCTCGCATACTCTGGTTACTAATATGATACCGTAGGTGCTTTGGTTTAGAACCTGTTATAATAAGTAGAATTATAATTTACGCTAGCATCATTGATCCTGGTATTGGTTTCGGAACAAACACCATACGGAAGGTACATTTTGAGTCACCTGCGCATACGACCCAGCCCTCAACCCTCGGCAGTTAAAATTTTCTAAACAAGATTGTTAGACTAAAAATACCACAGGCCTAGAAGTAGTGGACGGTGGAGTACTTGAAGCATAATCAGTTGGTTATATTTCCCTTACCTAACATAATAACAACCACAAAGTAGCTGAAGTTAGTTGTAGTTAGCTGGTAGTGATTGAAAATTCCAGACGCAACGCATGACCAAATCAATCTACTCACCCCGTAGAGGGCTGATTAATCATGATTATCACCATACAAGCCGCTGCCCAGGGCCATTTGGTTCAGATACCCGCTACTGCGTTACATCCACATAAGTCTAACTCAGTTCGGCCAAGCCAGATTGGGACTCAGAATCCAAGGTCCAGCCATAACCAATGCCATGAGGTGCTTGATGAGGCTAGACGTGCTCAAGGTAAAGAAACAGGGCTCTTCTGGAACGTTTCTAGAAAGATCTGAAACTGTAAATGATGCAGATCAGATGGATGGTGATTTGGGCATGTGTTTACCCTGCAAATGGACAAACCTGGAAGTTGGATCACATGATCACGCGTCTTCTAGAACGATCGAGGAGGACTCTCTTATTGATCCAAATGATATCATCGGATGATGAAGTTGTGTTGGAGTTTAATCTTTCTCCTTTTCTATGTTACCCCATACTGCTACACCCTCTGTCATAGTGAAGTCCTGAGCTCGTTGGCATCGTCTCTGTTGCATAATAATATATTCAACTTGGCTTAGGAAACGCTATAATTCTGTTGCAATATTGTCAAAACTTTGCATTGGTAGAATAATGTTCGTGTAATCCTACTGTTTTCCTTGACACATCATGCAAGTTAAGTAATGTAGCCAGCTGCAGTGGCCTTGAGCATATACTACCAAAAGCAGAGCCATAAACATTTAATAAGCCCGATTTATTCACAACTAGCACCAAATAGTTCGGTTTGTCGAATCTGTATTCCGGATTACTATTAGACAGTAGCTGGCCTCTTGTACTCACCTATCGATGTAGGTTAGGAGTCACCCACAATACTCTGGATTTTGGCTGGTTCCCCAGTTTCGCATTATGCAATTACACTCGTCTTGTTTGGATCGCCGCACACATATGTCTTTGCCTCCCGATCTACCACACTTTCCACATTTCAGTTTACGATTTGAAAACGACAGATTCACCACCCCAATGAATCTTTCACAAATGTTTTGAAAAGTTTTACACAAGTGACATTACAGGTTGAGAATCATCAATCAGTGATTATATAACGGCTAGTTTACAATAAAATGGATAGTTGATATATATCTAAGCATTGCTCTTCAAATACTTCTCTCTCAATTTCTTCTCCAACCAGACTTTCTTGTTCTTCTTAACTTCCTTAGCCTTCTTCTGGTTCTGAGATTTGTTCATCGAATTCTTCAACAAGTTCGCAGCCTCGTCTGGCAATGCTAACTCAATTAAACCTTGCTCATAACCAGAGATTTCAGGACCTTCTGGGACAACAGCATCTTCGCTATCAGCTTCATCTGTGAATGGAGCATCGACATCCAGCAATGGTAGAGCTGGAGAGGTGTGTGTCTTGATGTAAATTGCCCTCAAATCAAAATCTTGAAAGTGATTAATTACCTGCTCTAAAATGGACTCATCCAAGGTATTGATGTCACCCAAGGTCACAGATAGTGAAGTGTCATTTGGTAGGATATACACATATGACTTCAGTACCTTGTTCACTTGGTTAACAGCAGACTTGATAGAAAAGCCTTCTTTAGCAACTCTGACAGGGATAGGGGCCTTCGCAGAACCGTAAAAGATCTTACCGAGTAAAGATGGCAATGAAGTTACAAGACCATCATCAGCAACAAAAATATCATACTTCTTATGCAGTTCTCTTCTCTTCTCGTATTGCTTGTATGTGGTTTTCAATTCAGCAGCTGGAATTATTTCACTAACCAAGTCATTTAACTCAGACTCCTCGATTTCCTTCAATAACTCCTTGGTAATCACAGCATCTCTTACAAGCAGGCATACTGTAGGTTTGGTCTCAAGTAGTGGCTTGTTTTCCAAAGTGATCAGTCTCTGTTTCAGGTTTTTCTTGGTGGAGAATAGAGTCTTATTGGTGAACAGTAACTGCACGTTATTAACAATCTCGTCTTCAAGTAATTGTAGCTTGTCAGATTCAGACTCTTCAGATCGTTTGATAAACTTCTTCAGCTCAGAAAGAGCCTTTGCAAGCTTTTTGCTACCAACAAGGGACTTTCTGTTTTTTTGAGTCTTAGCAACAACTTTGGCTTTCTTAACATTGGCTAGCTCAGTGGTGTTAACATCCTCAACCTCTGCAGTGGAAACGGCAACAACCTTACCCTTAGGCTTTTTGGATTGCTGGTTTGGCTTTGATTTAACAATCTTCTCGACTTTGGTGGTAACCTTTTTAGCTTTAGCCATTACGCAGTAAGGAGTGTCTGGTTTGAGGTCTGAATAGAAGATCAACCTCATCGCTAAGTAGAAATAAATTTTTTCTTACTACTTCATGTGGCCGTACCAGAAATAGAGATACTAGCACGTGAGTAGTCAGGTGTTAAATGACAGGGTAACCATTTTGGATCTCAAATTCATCAAGATTCTCAAGACCTAATATAGCCTTAGTTGTCTCCCTGACATCAATTTGCTTGATATCGAGCCCAGAAACATTTATCAGTCGAAATGGTAAGTATTCTATATCAATTACCGCAAACTGCTCGGAAATAGCTAACAAAGTTTACCTAGGCTAGAAAGAAATCTTCTGCGAAACCAGTTAAGAAAGTTGTTCAAAAGCTAGACACGACGTTCAACTGCTTATTCTGCAATCATGAAAAGTCCATCATCTGTACTTTAGACAAGAAGAACAACCTGGGAACATTGTACTGCAAAATATGTGGGCAAAGCTTTCAAACAACGATAAAT
Source organism: Barnettozyma populi (assembly GCA_003706705.3). Lineage (NCBI taxonomy): Eukaryota > Fungi > Ascomycota > Saccharomycetes > Phaffomycetales > Phaffomycetaceae > Barnettozyma > Barnettozyma populi. The sequence goes on from PPLZ03000001.1 coordinate 851,622, forward strand.
TCCCTAAGTAAGCCTGTTGATGTCTACACGGATTGGTATGATGCCACAGAGGAGGTGAATAAAGATGCAGAAGTTAATTCAGATGGCGAGGTGGTTGAAGGTGATGGCGAGACTGTTGAAAGAGCGAAAGATGACAAGTTTATTGAGGATGATGATGAAGAAGATGATAATGATTACAGTGATTCCTGATTCTTTTACTTTTCAGGCTACTTTGTATACTAGATAAAAAGTGTTTTATTCGATAGTAAGACAATTCGTTACGTTTGGCGCGTCTCTTACGAGTAGAGTCAAGAACAATCGAATGCTTATTCTAAATAAATTTCAATAAATATCAAGCAAATGTACTGGAACTGACAATTCGGTCAACCATAACACCAACACTCTCTTCAGTCCTCTTCAAAATCATAGCAACATATGAGCTTCATTTTGATAATGAATCATATATTCTATTCTTATAAATCATAAACTAAACCTTTCTCATACTCCCGTAATTAAATTAAACTGAACAAAAAACTGACAAAATGATGTTTCTCTAGTTGTAGTGCTCTTGGTTAGCCAATTCTGGGAACAAGTCCTCCTTCAAGCTGATACCTAGTTCGGCCTTGACATCCTTCAACTCCTCCAAGTAAGCGTTGTATTGGTCGATGTTTTCGACCTTGTATTTCAACCCCTCAAAGATTCTGACAGCAGTGGCGTAATCATTCACTCTTCTAGCAGCTCTCAAAGCTCTCTCGATAACAGATGGGGATGGAACCAGATCGTAAGAAAAGGCGTTGTTCAAGACACGTTGAACCTCGAAAAGATCGTAAGCTTGGTCAAACTCTTTTTCGAATCTGGTTGTGAACTCTTCAAAGGTCTCTTCATGGTGGTCAGAGTACTTTCTAATGGAGGTGAAGGAGCTTGGCATCACTCTGATGGTGGATGGACGAGCAATTGAAACAGCGGCCTGTCTAACAGCTGGGGTTCTCAAGACTGATCTAAACATTGTGTAATACGTCTGACTTCAAATGGTATAACAAAAGGATGCTGGTGGAATATCTCAAAGACAGAAAAAAACGTGAGGTGTGGCTAACGACTGGTTATTTCACTGGGACTCTGGAACAGACGCAAGTTACTTCAAATCCTTATGGAATAGTTTGATTTATTCGTGAAGAATTGTTCACAGCTGTAACGAATCGTTTGATTTTTTCGCTTTTTTTTGGTGATGGCTTTTTCCACTAATGAAAAGTGAAGTGAAAGAGCCCTTTGCTATTGGTTGACTGAATATTAATTCCGAGGGTCCACACGTGATCTTCCGGAATGATTACCCTGTATCCACTAACTGAACTTAATTGCTGCTATTCCCCACAACAGTGCGAGGTCTGGGGAATAGACCTGAGATAGTATGCAGACCTTCAAGTGATAATTGTTCTTTTACTCAACATTGCTTCAGCTCATGGTTACCGTTTCGAGTTTATTTGCTCACCCCATGGGGCGTGTTGTAAGTTGTTGCGTAACCATGGAAACAGGTTCGAAGTTAGTTATATTTAGCTGTCCCCATATTTGCACAATGCTTGTTGGATAATCCTCATTTATTGTTCATGTATAAGATCTAAATAAATGATAGATATCAATAAACAATAAATAATAAATAATAAATAATAAATAACAAATAATAAATAATAAATAATAAATAAGCCATAAATAGGCAAATAAATAGGTTATAGATATTGTCAAAAGTCACTGGTTCCAATAATCTCATTGATGACACTTTGATTCACTCTATTCTGGACACAAATATTAATGAAGTGTCTTACTTTAGCCGTCATTATTAGTTCATCTGGAGGCGAGTGCATCCTAGTTTGATAAACTGCATGCTTCAGTAGTTCAGTCGCAAACACCTTTCGGTCAATCTGACCACTCTTGAATAACGTACTTATCTTCTTGGTGACACCTTCAGTCATCACAATATCCTCGCGGTTGACCAGTCTCATCAGAAGGTCAAAATAGATTCGGTGATCTTCTCTCAATTTCAGCTCGTCAAGGCGTAGGTCTGGATATCTTCGTGAAATGATCTGTGCTTCCAACAGAATTCTGGTAGACTCAACATCAGTTCTCTTCAAAGATGAGTGAAATGATGAACACTTGTCCAGGTCGCCTTTGGATACAAATATTTTCGTCAACGAACTATGTAACCAGCGATATCTCCTATGGCCATAGCATTTGGACATCAGTTCCACAATTTGTGACAGGGAAAACTCCTCTAATAGAAATCTTGAAAACCTATTGATATCAACTTTCCCCTCAATAAATAGGTGCTTAGCAACCTCAAGTGAGACCGTGGGCCTCAGTGATTTCATAATAGTGAAAATTGCTTCATCCGATGAGAACTGGGATCCTTTCAATAGATGAATGACTTGACCTGGATTCTTTAACGAGTGCAAGCATCCGCCCAGTAACCCTGCAGTTTCCTCGTCAATAGTCAGACCATTGAGAGCACAGACGAGACGGTGCCATTTTTCGTACACACTCAAACTTCTATCAGATACCGTCCGAGCGACTGATAACTTAATGAGCTGCCCCTGTGATGAGAACTGTTCCTGTAGCTTGTGGAATAAATGCAGATTATGCGTGTTTAGGAGGACAATACTAACTGTTTTGATGTCAAGTGATGAAATGTCTCGAAGATTCCCAAGCAAAAAATCGATAGCACGTTTCATAGGGCGGTATTTTAAAAGTCTGTAAAGCTCTTGGTTCTTAAACAGCAAGACCGATTCAGAGTTTTTCAAAATATCCAGGCTCCGGCGATAAAAGTCATCACTGAAATTCAACTTTCTCCACTTGATAGCGTCAATTTCCTGGAAGCGGTATCCCTTCATCACGCTCATCAGCTCAATAATATGCCCCTCGAGGTCAACAAGGCTGCCTTTGATGCTCAAAACTCGCTGAAATAAACCACCGACTTGGTAAAGCTTACCTGATTTAATCAATCTAAATCCTCTATCAATATGCCCTTGCTCCAGCAGCTTAAGGGCTATAGTCACGTTCACATTCGAAAACCCGGTCTCCGTAAACTCGTGAGCCAGTCTAGAAACATCTTCACAACCAAGAATGAAGTCCTCTAGCTGAGCAACTTTCAGAGCTGATAAGAATGGTATTGATGTTCCAGATACATTTTGAAGTGAAGACTCAATCCCAGTGAAGTTGAAAATGTCCCGGAATTTGCCTTTATCACGGTTGCATTCTTGGTACAGGTTCATCAAGAAGGCACTGACTGCGAGATCCAGCTCATTTTCCTTTTCCATAGCCTTGAGCACAATCGAGTTGAAATGATGGAGATATCTGGATTTGTTGTTCTCATAAAGGTGGCGATAAACAGTAGCTAGCCCACTAAAATTTCTCTGAATGACAAAGAACCTCGCAATTCTAAGAACAACTTCGATAGACAAGTTGTCACGAAAAATATTCATCAGATTATGCTGTTTGAACTCTTTTCGAAGGAAGTTCTCCAAATAACCAGGTTCAATTCGGAAGGGCTGTTTGTATCCAAGGATGGTAGACAGTCTTAGATGTGCATCACTCACAAGCAAAAGCTTATTCCGGAGGCTTGGAGGTAGCAACTGTGTTCCGGCCGTACTTACTGACTGGGAGTTCGCAAGAATTTCTATTTGTGCGGTATCCTCAACGTGTCTCATGAGGCTTGGAGTCAAGCTGGCCCAATCATCAGCTCTCCGGTTTCGAGATCCCACTCCACTCAAATCCCCTAATTTGCCATAGCTGCTATTTTTCTCTGTTCTCTTGCTTATATGAGGTATATAAGGATGATCACCAGACTCATAAGGGATTGGTTCAACTGTGGTATCAGTCAAGTTCATGAATGGTGCTGTGAGTGCTGATGAGGACGAAAACAGTTGTTCCTTTGGTCGATACAGCTTTCTGTATCCCAATGTACGACCCAACCAGGATGATACATAGCCTGTACGAGTAGCCCTAAGTGGAACACGCGTACTGCGAATCATTTGGTACTAATGGTTAGGCTGTGTTGGCTTGATCGTAGTAGAGCCCCTTGAAGTTGTGTTTTGGTGCGGGTGGACGAAACGCCCTTTCATTGAATGCTGACAAAGAAATTATGTCATGATCTTTAATGGCACTGACACATTGCCAATTAACTCCGCATAAAATTCTTAATCACCTCATTTTACGGTAGCCCTTCGATTGACAGGAGTGCCGAAACCATAGTTTAGCATTTTCTGGCAGCGATAGCTATCGAAATAATGATCCAGCTGATCATCTGCTTTCTGAGCCTATTTTTTGCAAGGTCCTCGGTTTTTCCATTCCTTAGCTTTCATCGGAAGAGTGGTCTGTAACTTACCGTACTCCGGACCGCAAAAAGATCAAGATCTCCATTTTTTCGTTGTCCCTTATCACTACTACGCACGTAAAAGGTCAGAAGATCAGCTTGCCATACGTAATAACGTTTTGTTATTTTGGAAGTTTTCAGTCATCTGGGCAATGAGAATCGAAGAGGAAGAGCTGTATTCGGCCCAGCCTGATGAGGTTGATATCGAAGCTCTATCGCGCTACTCCACTCACGCTGAACTGGCATCACCAGAGGAATCTGTCAAATTTGAAGTCGCTTTTAACGGTGAAGGAGATTTGGAAAACATCAATGAGAGAATGTCCTTTGGGAGAAAATGGTCGATTGCACTAATCCTTTCATTGTCTTCTGTGTGTGTGACAATGCTGTCATCAGTCTGGGCCTTAGCAGCGGAACATATCATGGAGCACTTTAGAGTGTCAAGAGAGGTAAATGTTCTTGGTATCTCCTTGTTCATTTTTGGTCTTGGGGCGGGACCTCTTTTTTTAAGTCCAATATCAGAGTTCTATGGAAGAAAGATCACATATATATTTGGTCTATCATTGTGTTGCTGTTTTGAGTTTCTCACAGCATTCTCCCCAGATTATGGTGCATTGTTATTTGGCAGATTCATGTCTGGATTTTTCGGCAGTGCCTTTTTGTCTGTTGCAGGTGGTACCTTCACTGATATCTTCAAGAAACATGAGATTGGCGTGCCTATGTGTTTTTTCAGTCTTGCTCCCTTCTGTGGACCTGCTCTAGGACCGGTTGTGAGTGCCTTCATCAACGAGGATTTGTACTGGAGATGGACATTTTACGTACTTCTAATGTTCAGTGGTGCCATGCTCCTTCTCATCATTTTATTTGTCCCTGAGACATACGTCCCGGTGCTGTTGATCAAGAAGGCACAAAGAAAGAGAAAGGAAACTAATGATCCGAGATACTTTGCTGATCTAGAAATCATGAGAGCAGAAAATTCTATCTTCAAGACATGCATCAGTGCACCAAAGAAGCCGCTTATGCTGTTATTTCATGACCGAATGACTTTTATTTTGTGCTTCTATACCGGTCTTGCGCTTGCCATCGTTTACATGTTCTTTGTCGCATTTCCTTTTATCTTCCGCACAGTTTTTGGATTCAAACCTGTTGGACAAGGTTTATCATTCTTGGGGTTGCTAGTTGGTATGTTAGCAGGGGGCTCCACCTCCCCTTTCTTCCAAAATATCTATAACGAAAAGTGCGCCAAATTAGGGAGACCTATGCCAGAGTTTAGACTGTTCCCTATGATGGTTGGTGCGTTTGTCACTCCAATTGGTCTCTTCACATTTGCATTTACAACTTACTCGCATGTCCACTGGATTGGTTCAATTATTGGAAGTGCGGTGTTTGGAGCAGGAGTTGCCCTCTTATTTCAAGGAATCTTCTCCTACACAGGTGATGCTTATAGAAAGTACAGTGCCACCGCAATGAGCTGCAACTCTCTGATTAGAAGCTACATGGCAGGTATATTCCCCTTGTTCACTTTGCAGTTATACGAGAGTAAATTGGGCATCAATCTGTCCACCATGGTTGTTGGTCTAGCTTGTGTGGTGATGATACCCTTCCCCTTCATTTTCTACAGAAAAGGTGAGAAGCTGAGGTCCATGAGCGACTATACCTGGTCTGAAGACTGAATTAGAAACGCATCATGTAAGATCTGGGACTTAATAGATTATGAGAATCCAACATATTCTTGAAAAGTTCTTGTAGGCTATTATGGTTGTCATGGTCAAATCAATGTAACTCTGGTAATTATTCTGATCTTTTCTAAACTCGCGTTAAGGCGAAATGTAAACAATAGGGATGAAAAACAAAACAAAAAATTTCGCTCCTTTCCTGACCTACAACCTCTAACCTCTAACTGCGATACTGAATCAGAACCGCCATTAAAAATGTCTGACTTTAAAGGCGCCAATAAGCAATCAACGAACAATCTGTTCAAGTTAAAGACCCCACCTATCAAGCGAACGAAACATGACCCCAACCAATCCACATTCACTTTTGGCAGCAAAAAGGCTAAGCTGACCCTAACAGGGAAAACAAAGCCAGTTACTACACCATTAACCTCAACCTCGTTTTCCCAGCTCAATAGAGCAACTATGACTATCATGGGAACTAAACCAGCTGGGTTTGAAATGCCATCGAGAAGCCAATCCTCTATGGGGAGGCTTGATGGCACAAGCGCCATTACCAACTCAGCCAGTTTGTTAGATCGTTCACGCAGTAATCTCAATGAGTTCAACGATGTGAACTTTGATGATGATTTCACAGATGTGGAACCAGTCAGAAATATGAAGAATTCAAAACCAATACGAGCGTTAACTCCTTCCTCGGCCAGCTCATCCAGATTAACAGCCGGTACGGTTTCCAATGATGATCAGAACATTAGAGATCAGAACCAATATGTGATGAACCTCGTGAGTTCATCCAGAACTGAGGGCCAAACAACACGGAATTGGCCACCAGCAAGACATGTTTCTGCCTCGAAGAACCCAAGAAAGGTGGAGAGGGCTCCCCGAAGATTGAGTTACAGTGGCAAGTCGGAGCTCGACCTTACTGAAGAACAGCAAAGAGTCGTTGATCTTATTGTCAAAGATGGTATCAGCTTGTTCTTCACTGGAAGTGCAGGTACAGGTAAATCCGTCATCCTTAGGGAAGTTGTATCTAGACTTACAAGAAAACATGGTGGTAAAGCGGTGGCTGTCACTGCATCTACTGGTCTTGCTGGTTGTAACATCGGAGGAATGACCATCAACAAATTTGCTGGTGTGGGTATTGCTGAAAAGAGAGCCGAGGATTTGTTAGCCATGCTAAAGAAGAAGACCGAGATTAAAGACCAATGGAAGCGAACCAAAGTCTTAATTATTGATGAGATTTCTATGTTGGATGGTGCATTCTTTGACAAGCTTGAATATATCGCCAGACGGATCAGAAACAATAATCTACCCTTTGGAGGCATTCAACTTGTTTTGACAGGTGATTTCTTTCAGCTACCCCCAGTCCCAAACAGAAATGGACCACCATCTAAATTCTGTTTTGAATCTGATTCATGGCCGATGGTTGTGAAGAAGATTGTGCTTTTGAAGCAGGTGTTTAGACAGAAGGATCCAGTGTTTGCTGATTTGTTGAACAACTTGAGAGTTGCGAAAGTTGATGATAATCTTGTCAGGTCATTTAAGCAATTAGAGAGACGTGTTGACTATGAAGATGGGATTCCACCTACAGAGCTTTTCCCTACTAGGGCCGAAGTTGACAGTTCTAATAGTCGTGTTCTAGCATCACTGAAGGGAGCAGAGATGGTGTACAATGCGACGGATGTTGGTCCTGACCGTAAGTTGTACCTGTTGGAAAACACAATGGCAGCCAAGAAGTTGGTTTTGAAAGAAGGTGCCAACGTAATGATGTTGAAGAACAAGGATGATGATTTGGTAAACGGATCCATTGGTACCGTCGTCACATTCCTCTCGAAGACATCATTCACTGAGTATCGAGGTGCTTACATTGTCAAGACCCAATCACAACTAGGTGACACCGCCTGTAAGGAAATGCTGATTCTTTCAAAATGCAATGGACGAAGTGATGTGCCAAAAGAAGTGGAGGACTACGCTGTTAGAAGTGTCATAGGCCCAGGTGACTTCTTGAAGATTGCAGCAAGAATTACCATGGAAAACGTCGAAGCACTCCCAGTAGTGAAGTTCATGATTCGTGATGTGTACAGATATGAGTGTGTTGAAAGGGAAGACTTCAAAGCTGGTAGTGACAACGAAGATGTGATGAGACAGCAGGTTCCACTTCTCTTATCTTGGGCCTTGTCGATTCACAAGTCGCAGGGCCAAACTTTGGACAGAGTTAAAGTGGACCTAACTAGGATTTTTGAAGCTGGTCAGGTCTATACTGCACTATCCAGAGCCACTTCAAGGGACAGACTTCAAGTGGTGAACTTCCAGGCTTCTAAGATCAAGACACACTCCAAAGTACAATTGTTTTATCAGGAACTGGAACGCCGTAGTGCGTCAAGCTAATATAGACAAACTAGAGAGAACAGAATAATAGAGCATTAGGAGCATTTCAGTGTGTATTTGTAGTTTAGCACACTGCGCATTGAGGGAAAAAAACCTGTGTCGTTCGTAACTTCAAAGGCCCTTCTTTCAAAGAAAAAAAGTGAAACCTGGGCATTCATAACAACAACTAGAGTGACAAAATCAAGCGATTCATTTCGAGCGATTCATTTCATTGATTGTCTTACCACTGTGACATCCCTTCCTCGTAAATACAGTTCCTGGAGTTATACCTGAATAACCGGATATAGCCCAAAATTAACAAGAACTAACCAGGGCTACAGCTATTTTTAGATAGAGGAAAGGACAGACCAACCATGGGAGAACCAGAACGTCAGACTTTTAACGTCTTCCATCAAGATTTCACCATCGACAAGAGGTTTGAGATAATAAAAGAGCTAGGTCACGGTGCGTATGGTATCGTGTGCTCTGCTCGCTACTCAGAAACTCCTGACGTGAACGTGGCAATAAAGAAGGTGACGAACATCTTCAGCAAAAAGATTCTTTGCAAACGTGCACTTAGAGAACTTAAGCTGCTGAGACACTTCAGAGGTCACAAGAACATCACATGTCTCTATGACTTGGACATTGTCAATAAGGAAAAGTTCAATGAAGTGTACCTGTACGAGGAGCTGATGGAGTGTGATATGCACCAGATCATCAGATCAGGCCAACCACTGACTGACGCACATTATCAAAGTTTCATCTACCAGATTCTATGTGGGTTGAAGTACATTCATAGTGCAGACGTCCTCCACAGAGACTTGAAACCAGGGAACTTGCTGGTGAACGCCGATTGTGAACTGAAGATTTGCGACTTTGGTCTCGCCAGAGGTTACTCGTCTATTCCTGAGAAAAATGCAGGTTTCTTGACAGAGTACGTTGCTACAAGATGGTACAGAGCTCCAGAGATCATGCTGAGCTTCCAAAGTTACACAAAGGCTATTGACCTGTGGTCAGTGGGATGTATTTTGGCAGAGTTACTTGGTGGGAAGCCAATTTTTAAAGGAAAGGACTACGTGGACCAACTGAACCAGATTTTACATATCATTGGTACTCCTGCTGAAGAAACCCTCACCCGAATTGGGTCTCAGAGAGCTCAGGACTATGTCAGATCTCTGCCATATATGCCAAAGATACCATTTGCGAAACTGTATCCACACGCGAACCCAGATGCACTGGATCTGTTGGATAGGATGTTGTGTCTTGATCCTGCCCAGAGAATCACTGTTGAAGAGGCTCTAATGCATCCATACCTAAAAGTTTGGCATGATCCATCTGATGAACCTGACTGCACTTCCAAATTCGATTTCAACTTTGAAGAGGTTGACGATCTTGAAACGATGAGACAGATGATTCTTGATGAAGTTGCTAGCTTCAGGGAATTTGTTAGAAGGCCTATTGAGGAACAGCAGTTGGACCTCACTGTTTCAGATGTTAGCCAGTCTCAACAGCAGGAAGATCACCAACAGGAACTTCAACAATACCACCAGCAACAACAGCAACAAATTCAGCAGCAGTATGAACAACAGCAACTTCTTCTACAACAGCAACAACAGCAGCAACAAATCCATCACCAGCAAAATCAACACCAAGAGTTTTATGAATCAAACGTTGGTCAGTTAGGAATACCGCAGCAAGGTCAGTTCAGTCAGGATTTGCCCCCAAGACCTCAAGAAAACATACAGTATGATAACTCCAATATTGCAGAGTTTGTGGGATTAGAACAGGAGCTCGAGTATGGACTAGACGGATATGGTCAGAGGCTCTGATGAATGTATCCAGGGTTAGTAACTTGCGATTAAGATTGAGTCAATATCTATAGATGATATAGTTGACAAACAAACAGAAGATGTCACTGGTTGACGCTAATTACTACTTTGCGCCTTTATATCACCTACTACACATTTAAATCACAAAACATAAACAAATAGTACACTATAAAACAAAACCATATCGTTCTACTCAACCATACTAAACGAAGCATCCACTTCATTCCAATCAACCTAAAACGAAAGTCGTTAACTTATATAAAACAAAACTCAAGCCAGGGGCATCCATTTATCTCATCAAGCCTTGGTGCTTTACTAGGTTGATATCAATGTTACTCAGGTTGGTGTCCTCTTGGGTTGAAGGGGCCTGTTGTGCATTGGCGATGGCTTGATTGACTTGCTGCAGGTTATACTGAGCTTGGTTAATCTGGTTCTGCAATTGTTGTGGTGACTGTTGAGATGGGTCAACCTGCTGCGCTGCTGTACTCAACTGCTGTTGTGCACCCTCCTGTTTTGTGTTATTTCCTTGTTGCAGAGGTGAAACGTATTGATTCGACAAGTTCAATGGCAGGCCATTATTTTGTAACAGGTTAGGAAGATTCTGATCAAATTCATCTTTTAGATGTGAATTTGAAGCTTCTAGGGATGCCTGCTGTTGTGGTTGTTGCTCATGATGCTGTTGTTGTTGCATTTGGATTTGTTCCTGAGTCAAAATCTGACCATTTGGGTCGGATTTGTTCTTCTCCTCCCTTTTCATCTTTCTCGTCTCATTGTAGATATCTTCTCTATTGATCAATATCTCCTTGAACTTGGCCTTCAGGATCTTCTCAATTGCTAGCGGTTTATTCCCCTTGAGGTATAATTCTCTGATCTCTCTATTAATCTGAGGGTTTCTTCTTCTCAGCATCGGATAAGACTCATTCAGATTCAATTTATCGTGGTTGTGTTCATTTGACGTGATCCTCAAACTCCACTTAATGATCTCATCTTGATCATTCTTTTTACAGTTGGCGACCATGGAGAATGGGCAGTTGATTTTTCTTGTGGTCAGCTTACGCTTCCTCTCCTTGTCATTGATGTTCCTCTTGTTTCTGTAATTACCACCAAGCTCACATGTGAAATAAATTGCCTTGTCATTGGAATGAGAGATAACGATACCAAAACCATTATCTCTGGCATATTGGTGGACGTAAGTCACAAGCTCTTCCCTTGCTTGGAAGTCAGTTTGAGGAGCCGAAGGTTGGAAGGAGTGTGCTGTTTGCAATTGAGATTGTGCAGCTGGTTGAACAGAAGTATGTGGTAAACCTTGGACCAGCTGTTGTGCATAAGCTTGTTGTTGAACTGCAGTTAGAAGTTGATGTTGAGCAGCAACTTGAGCAGCAGCCTGTTGTTGAGCGTGTTGGCGTTGGGCATGTTCCACCTGCTGCTGAAAGAATTGGTTCTGCTGCAATTGGTGCTGTGCGTACTGAGATGCGGGATCAAGTTGCACCTGTTGATGTACTTGTTGTTGTTGTTGTTGTTGTTGTTGTAGCTGGTTGTTGTTGTGGTGCGAGTGAGAAAGACCAACAGCTTGCAGAGCGCTTGCAGCAGCTGAGACGTTGCCTGAATTATTCACGTGTTGATCCATTGGGGGCGTAAGCGGCGTAAAATAGTTGAATCTCTCGTTATGTGTCAAATGGGCTTTGTTTGTTGTTGTTTTTGGAGGCGGGAGAAGTTTGCTTTGCGCACGCCCTTACAAAAATAAACAAAAAAGTTGAGTCGGTAGCGCCTGCTGTCACAACTTCAGGAAGCAGTCACGTGATAATTATGACGTGATCATGCTGGAGTGTTACCCTGCCAAAGCATATAAACACAGTGCATCAAACCTTTTAGGAAATGGCACAAACGTCTCACCCTTTATTTACATTGGACTGAGAGCAACATCCCAAACCAATCTCAAAGTCCTATCTTGATTCGCTATGCATGAAGATCACAAGTGGCACTCACAAACCACTTATTCGAACAGGAGATGGGTGGTGTCAGGTGCCGTTGTTGCTGCTATAATCTGGGGATCTGGCCTGTTAGTTCTAGGGATCTCACATTTACAATCACTGACACTTCAGCTCAAACAGGCGGAGTTGCTCTCGTTGAAAAAATACGCCTACGAAGAGCCGAACTTGGTGAAGCGTATTGGCTTTGAGCAGACCAGAAACAGCTCATTCAGCCCATCTTACAAGCCTGTTCACTGGATCTCCGACCCAGAATCAACAACCAACGATAAGGGCTTGTATTCTACCAGTGACAATGGCGTCTACATTATCAAATCCTTTTCTGATCCGGAATACTCGAAACAACTCTTCAATGGCTCTGTATTATCTAGTGAGGGAATGAACTATACCATTGATGGGTTTGTGTCAAGTCCTAACTTGAAGTTTGCCCTTATTCAAACCAACTTCACGCAACATTGGCGACACTCATCTTATGGAATTTACTGGCTACTTGATATTGAAACGCAGAAGTTCACCCAGCTATACCATGAATCCATCTCTTTGGCTAAATGGTCTCCAACGTCTGATAGCATCGCTCTAGTTTTTGATAACAATGTCTACGTTTACAGCTTGGGAACCAACTCAATCACACAGATCTCGTTTGATGGAGGTGCAAACGTCTTCAATGGAAAGCCAGACTGGGTTTATGAAGAGGAGGTCTTTGAAAGTGATACTGCAATCTGGTGGTCCCCAGATGGCCGATTTCTATCATTCCTAAAGTCTAACGACACTTTAGTGCCTGAGTTTCCCATCCCTTATTTTGTCCAGGACATCGCAGAATATGAACACTCGTCGTATCCGCAGTTAAAATTGATTAAGTATCCAAAGCCTGGGTATACCAATCCTTCTGTGAGTTTGGCTCTTTACAGTATTCTTAACAATGAAGCGAATGTGATCGATTATCATGACGATATTTTTACAGAAATTCTATGGGTGGGAAATGATCAGCTATTGCTGAAGACCATTGATAGATCTGCAGATTTTTTGAAGGTTGTTTTGATCAATGCCCTTGACCTTACATACGAAGTGATCAGAGATGAGGTTGCAGAGTCTTGGTTTGAGATAACACATGATACCTTTTTTGTTCCTAAATCTAAAGCCCTCAAAGATGATGGGTACATTGATACCATTTCAGTTGGTGGTTATAACCACTTAGCTTATTATTCTCCCCCATCAAACAACACACCGCACATTTTAACCAGCGGTCAGTTTGAAGTTGTCAGTGCGCCATCTGCTTTTGACTATTCCAACAATCTAGTCTACTACTTCTCAACAAAAGAATCCTCTATCGAAAGACATCTATACTCGTTGAACTTGCTTACAGGAGAAGAAATCAAGGTTACTGAGGGCGAAGGCTGGTTTTCTGCTTCTTTCTCTTCTGGTGCAAGATTTGTGTCTCTTTCCTACAGAGGACCAGATGTTCCCCATCAGAAATTGGTTGACTTGGGATCAAAAAAGAGTCAGGTATTGGAAACTAACGATCAGTTGAGAGATCTCCTTTGTGATTTCAATCTTCCTGAAAAGACATATGGTGAGGCGGAAATCTCACCCGGAAACACTGTTAATTATGTTGAGATCAAGCCACCTGGTTTCAGCAGTCTCAAAGAGTACCCAGTACTTTTTTATGTGTACGGTGGACCTGGCTCTCAACTGGTTACTAAAACTTTCCAGCTAAGCTTTCCAGAAGTTGTATCATCTCAACTTGATGCCGTTGTTGTTACTGTTGATGGCAGAGGGACCGGGTTCAAAGGGCGAGATTTCAGGTCAGTTGTGAGAGATAATCTTGGAACTTACGAAGCGACTGACCAAATTAGTGCTGCAAAGCATTGGAGGTCTAAATCTTATGTCGACTCTTCTAGAATAGCAATATTTGGTTGGTCGTATGGCGGTTACATGACTTTAAAAACTTTGGAGGCTGATGCTGGTAAGACATTTAGTTACGGTATGTCTGTTGCCCCAGTTACTGATTGGAGACTATACGACTCTGTATACACAGAGAGATATATGCATTTGCCGAAAACCAATTCAGATGGTTACGAGAAATCCTCGGTCCACAATGTGACTGATATTGCCCAAGCCACAAGATTTCTATTGATGCATGGCACAGGTGACGATAATGTGCACATCCAAAATTCATTTAGATTCTTAGACAAGTTAAACCTTGCTGGTATCGAGAATTATGATGTGCACATTTTTCCAGATTCAGATCACTCTATTAGATACCATAACGCTGGTGTCATTGTGTATGACAAGCTTTTAAGCTGGTTAAGAGGCGCATTCAGAGGTGATTTCATAAACCGTTAGATATCAAGCATACTCCGAAAATTGTTTAGTATTAATCAAATTACAATATCAAGTAACTGCAAACTCTTTGCATACATCTGTTCTGTAAGTCACAAGTCACACACACTGCCGATTTGACCTATCTTGAGTAAGATGCTTACATACAATTAAAGTGCACTTCACATGTTAAAATTCCGACCAATATTTGGCCCCGGAACTCCACTTTGAAAATAAAGTGGCGAACCAAATCCACAACATGGATGCTCCAAACTCCAACTCATAATTGAACTGTTCAACTTCTGGTACTGGCCTGCTGCTAACATCATTAGTCTGTTATCCAGCTCACACAAGTCTACTGTCACCATTGTGTACCGATTGCCTAAACTGAACATCCCAAGCAATGCCTCGAAAAGAATCTGGCGAAATCGCCACCAAAGAACTCACCTCTCAAACACATCTCCCTTCTAATCAAGACCTTAGAAAGGACTCAAAAAAGGGTAAAGACGAAGAGGAGTTGTCACAGGAGGATGAAAAACTGAAGAGCGATCTAGAAGCCCTTGTTTCGGTCCTGGTTGAGGCCAACGCCACCGAGTTGTATGAAACTACTCTGAACCAACTGAAGGAGTCTATTGTTAGCTCTACATCCTCAATGACTGCTGTTCCTAAGCCTTTGAAGTTTCTACACTCACATTACGAGCCATTGGTGAAAGCTTTTGAAGCCTGGACTAATGAAGC
Source organism: Barnettozyma populi (assembly GCA_003706705.3). Taxonomy (NCBI): domain Eukaryota; kingdom Fungi; phylum Ascomycota; class Saccharomycetes; order Phaffomycetales; family Phaffomycetaceae; genus Barnettozyma; species Barnettozyma populi. The sequence continues at coordinate 866,872 of PPLZ03000001.1, forward strand.
TCTAAAATCTCGATTTGCTGACATTCTTTCTGTTTTGGCAATGACACATTCAGACGACAACAAGCATGACTCGTTGAGATTCAGATTGATCTCTGATGAGGGCGGTTATACTGGCTGGGGTCACGAGTATATTCGCCATCTTGCTCTGGAGATCGGTGAAGTTGCTGCAGAGTCTTTGGAGGAAGAGGTTCAAGAGATCGAGGGTCAGATTGATGGGGCTTCAACTCCAGTTTCCACCTCGATCTTTGACCTAGCTGCCATCAAGGAGATCGTTTTGACAATCGTTCCGTTCTTTTTGAAGCACAATCAAGAGGCAGATGCGATTGATTTGCTATTGGAGACCGACAGTATCAACAAACTTCCACAATTTGTCGATAAGAACATTTACAACAGAGTCGGCTTGTACCTTGTGAGCTGTGTACCACTCTTGCCACCTCCAGATGACCTCGAATTCTTGCAGACTGCCTACTCTATTTACCTGGAACACGGTGAGTTGACCCAAGCGTTGGCCTTAGCTATCAGAATTGACGATGATGAGTTGATCCAGTCCGTCTTTGACGCTACCGAAGATGCTTCTATCAAAAAGCAATTGGCTTTAATCCTGTCAAAGCAAAACTCTGCCTTCAAACACGAAGAAGTTCAAGATTTGATCAACAATTCCAAACTTTCTGAGAAGTTCCATTATGTCGCAAAAGAGTTGAATTTGACTGCTCCGAAAGCTCCAGAAGACATCTACAAGTCACACCTCGAGAATTCCAGAATTGAATCGAATACCCTTGTGCTGAGTGCCAAGCAGAACTTGGCTACATCATTCGTTAATGCCTTCTTGAACTTAGGTTACGGTTCTGACAGTTTGCTCACTACTGATGACAAGTGGATTTACAAGACCAAAGATGATGGTATGTTGTCAACAACCGCCAGTATAGGCTCAATTTATCAATGGGATATTGATGGTTTGCAACATTTGGACAAATATCTCTATTCCACCGAGGATGAGATCAAAGCCGGTGCCCTTCTGGGAATGGGTTTAATCGGTGCTGGTGTTCACGATGAAGTTGAACCTGTGTTGTTGTTGTTACAGGACTATGTCAACAATTCTAACAAGAAATTGAGTACTGCAGCAATTTTGGGTCTTGCGTTGGCTTTCTCTGGCTCTCAAAACGACGACTTATTAGACCTGCTACTTCCATTGGTTTCTGACTTGGAAGCTCCAGTTGAGGTCTCTGCGTTGGCTGCGCTTGCATTGGGACATGCTTTTGTTGGCACTTGCAACGGTGAAATCACCTCAACTATCCTACAGACTTTGCTAGAGCGTGACTTCGCTCAATTGGAATCAGACTGGATTAAGTTCTTAGCACTGGGCCTAGGTTTGCTGTTCATGGGCAAGGCTGAGCAGGTTGATGATGTTTTAGAAACTATACAAGCTATTGAACATCCTATCTACAAGAGTTTGGAGGTTTTGACTAGAGTTTGTGCATACGCGGGTACAGGTAATGTCCTTGAGATCCAAGGGCTCTTCGACATTTTAACTCCAAACGGGCCAAGCTCGGAGAAGGATGAAGAAGAAGAGGAAGAAGAGCAAGAGGTGGACGAAGACAAAAATACCGAATCTAAGAGAGATAATGACGGTGATGAAGAGATTGCCGATGCGCCTTCGACCGAAAGTGGCAGCACTGATTCGGTAGATGAAGTTGCAAAGGGCGATGCTGCAGAAGAGGAGAAGACTGATGACGATGAGTCTAAGAAGGACAAGGACAGCGACTTGCTGGCGTATGCCGTTCTTGGTATCGCCATTATTGCCCTTGGTGAAGACATTGGTAAGGCCATGTCTCTTCGTCATTATGGCCACTTGCTCGATTATGGCAACAATTCCATTCGCCGTGCAGTCCCACTGGGTATTGCTCTGCTCTCTACTGCCCACCCTCAGGTCAACATCATCGAGTCGCTCTCCAGAATGTCTCACGACCAGGATATTGATGTTGCCATTAATGCCATCTTCTCCATGGGTTTAATTGGTACGGGTACCAACAATGCCCGTTTGGCTCAGTTGTTTAGACAATTGGCTAGTTACCACAGAGATCCAAACGCCCTATTCACTACCAGAATTGCTCAGGGTTTGACTCATTTAGGTAAAGGTACTCAGACTTTGAACCCATTCACTACAGAGGGAAGAATCCTGTCCAAGACCACATTAGCCTCGCTTCTAACAGTTGCTTTGGCTTTCTCTGACCCAAGCTTTGTCATGGAACACCACTATTTCCTGTTTTTCTTGAACAGTGCTGCAAGACCTAGAGTGTTAGTCACTGTTGATGAGGATTTGAATGAGTTGCCTGTTACTGTGAGGGTTGGTAAGGCTGTTGATATTGTTGGTCAAGCTGGTAACCCAAAGACGATCACTGGTTGGGTTACTCAAACCACCCCAGTGCTGTTGGGTTATGGTGAAAAGGCAGAATTGGAGGAGAACAGCGAGTATATTTCCTTGTCTTCTTTCTTGGATGGAATTGTTATCTTAAAAAAGAACCCAGACTATGTTGCTCCAGAAAAAGCTTAAGGAGGAGGCTGTTTCTGCAACTTGTTTTGTACACTAGTCATCATAGTCTACGCAGGAGTGGTTTAATATTCTATATTAATCAAGTGATAGAAAATATGATAATAAAAGATGGTTAGAATGTAAATCGTCTTCATGTATCCATCCATTTATGACGAATTCTATCGGGCTTAATGGAAGTCTTGAGCCTTACCAGCCATCAATAAGCCAACAATCAACCCAAACAATCCCAGAACTGAGCCAAAAATCTCGATAACCAAGATCTTCACGAATAAAGATGAGTCTGCCGCATCTGATACAGCTGCAGTGGATCCAGTGATACCCACGGCAATACCACAAATCAAGTTGGAGAAACCAACCGTCAAGCCAGCCCAAAATAGAGAGTAGCCAGTGTAGAGGTTAGACTTAGAGTACAAGGTCTCAGCAGTGGCACTAGACAATTTGGAAGAAAAGACAATAGCCATGATAAGACCATAAATGGCAACAACCTCACAAAAAATGATAGAGATCAAGTTCTTTGTTGTGATTCTTGGTGCCTTGACACCAGCGCCAATGATAGAGGAACCTGTGATAAAGATACCCCATGCAGCACCAACAACAGAAAGACCAATACAGCACGCAATACCAAGGTTTGCCCATAAATATGGTGATGTAGTCTCTAGGAATTGACCAAAGTTAAAGGTTTCACCTTGGCCTGTGAAGAGAATATCTGTTAATTGTTAGTACTATTAAACTTGTTGAGAGAGCAAGTAAGACCTAACATACAGCCAGCATATACAACAATTACCGCGCCTATGAGGTAGTTAAAGGATGCACCCACAGATGGTAACTGATATCCTAAAGTACTGCTCATTATTTACGACGAATAGTTGAACTAGGGCAGATTCTTTAAAGCTAGTTGTTTTGTTGGCTGCTTTTTGAGAGTTGACTTTAAGTTTCGCGAAATTCTGAGAAGCTACTCACCGGTGATAATTTCTGCATTGGGCATAAACCCGATGTCAATGAGTACATGATTGAATCTCTAAACAACACTACAGCTCAGTGATTACGGCACCTTCGTAGGCTGGCTCTAGTAGCTTCCAGCTGCAAGTAATGTTCTCTTTCTTGAATCTGTTAATGATCTCCGTAGCGATATCTTCAAAGTTCTCGGTGGCTAGGGCCAAGATAGTTGGACCAGCTCCTGACAGACAAATACCTAGAAGCCCAGGGTGGGTCTTTGGAGTGACAGATGAGAGAATCTCGGTTAGACCTGGGATCAACGTTTTTCTGTATGGCTGATGGACTCTGTCTTGCATGGCAGCGTAGATCAACTCTGGGTCTGGTGGTGAACGGGTCAGGGCCGTAGTCAACACAGCCAGTCTTTGCAGGTTGAAGATCATGTCCTTCGCAGTAAAGGCAGATGGAAGAACTCCACGAGATTTGGCTGTGGAGACTTCAAAGTCCGGAATGATTGTGATGCACTTAACCTCCTTGCACCAATCGTACTTGATATGACGACCAATATCATGTGGTGGGATTGGCGGAACCAAACCCGTGTTATGACCTCCAGCTGGCTCAGGTAACACTTCACTCAATGGAATCTCCTTGCGCTCCATTTCTGCAGCACTTAAGTCTCTCAAATAAGAACCAACAAAACCACCCATCATGGCAGCGGTGATGTTGTCTGGGTGACGCTCTATCATCAGACAGTAGTCAAGCATTCTCTGCTTTGAAAACCCCAGTTTACCGATCTCATTACCAAGCATGACACCAGCAACGACAGCAGCACCAGAAGAACCTAAACCACGACCCAATGGGATTGGGTTAGTGACATGGACTTTAGTCCCAATTGGAAACTCTCTGATCTCATTACAGCGAAGAACATACAAGGCAGTACGAGTGATCAAGTTCTCATCAGACTTCAAAGGAACATCTTTGGCACCCTCACTGGATTCATCGTATGACACGACGCAGTTGTTTGGGTCACTGTTGTTCTGATCGACAGAGTTGCCGTCCACAACAACATCTAGTTCTAGAAAAAGGTTCAAACCGATGCCAAGAACATCGAATCCAGGGCCAATGTTTGCACTGGATGCCGGAACAGAGATCTTAAAGTGACGAGGCATCCTGAATCGTCAGTTTCTGAGGGGCTTCAACCGGGTCTTCTGATGAATACATTGGGTCCACTTTTTCGATGATTCAGACCTCGGAAATGTTGAGTCCACTTCCGAGGGTTATTGGTGCTTTCAAATCTGTGCACAAATGAACGAAGACTCCCGATATACCTCCTAGCTCTAGCTCGTACTTGTAAATAGAGATCTGCAGCATGTTGAGAGCTATACTTAATACTCGGTCTTTAGTTGCCAAAAGAGCTTTATCCACAGCTGTCGGGGTAAGTTTGCTGGCGTAACGCATCGTTTCTAGTTGTGCTTATACTAACCACGAAACAAGGACTGCCAGATCAGCACTCTTCCAAATGGTGTCAAGGTCGCAACATCACCACTCGCTGGACACTTTACCGCAACTGGTATCTACGTGGATGCCGGCTCCCGCTATGAAACACCAGAGCTAAAGGGTATCTCCCACATTATGGACCGTCTTGCGTTCAAGTCAACCAAGCACACGACGGGTGCTCAGATGCTACATACGTTAGACCTCCTTGGTGGTAACTACCAGTGTATTTCTGCCCGTGAAGCCTTGATGTACCAGGCTTCCATGTTCAACAGAGATGTCGAGAAGATGTTTCAACTCCTGGCTGAGACAGTCTCCTGCCCCAACATCACCAAAGAGGAACTTGAAGAGCAGAAACGTACAGTGAGCTACGAGGTGGCTGAGATTTGGAGAAAACCTGATCTTCTACTACCAGAGATTCTACACTCTGTTGCATACTCTGAGAAAACTTTAGGTATGCCTTTGGTGTGCCCTTCAGAGCGGATCCCACACATTACCAGATCTCTAGTCGAGGAGTACAGAAACAGGCTTTATCAACCTGAGAGTCTCACGGCAGCATTTGTTGGTATTCCACATGAGCAGTCTATTGAACTTGCCAGCAAGTATCTTGGAACAATGACCCAAAGTAAACCGAAGATTGTCCCAGATGTGGCTCAATATACTGGTGGAACGGTGTCTATTGATTCTCTTGAAGGCTACGACGAAGGCCTAGCACACTTTTACATTGCTTTCGAAGGCCTATCACATGATGATCAAGACTACTATGCTCTATGTGTCCTGCAAACTTTACTGGGAGGAGGTGGCTCCTTCTCTGCTGGTGGACCAGGTAAGGGTATGTACTCCCGTGTCTATCTTCAGGTACTGAACCAGTACTACTTTGTTGAAAGTTGCATGGCATTCAACCACGGATACAAGGATTCTGGCTTGTTTGGTTTTTCCATTTCAGGTTTGAGAGATGCCGCACACGTCCTTCCAGAAATTGTCTGTGATCAACTAGTCAGAACCACACTAGATGGTAAGGAAGGCTTGCAATTTGAGGAAGTTGATAGAGCAAAAAAGCAGCTACGTTCATCATTGATGATGAACTTGGAATCTAGACTGGTGCAACTCGAAGATCTGGGAAGACAGGTGCAAGTGCGTGGTAAGAGAGTACCACTCTCAGAGATTGTTGAGACTATTGAAAAGTTGACAGTAGATGATATCAAGAATGTTGCTAGAAGGGTTTTGTCAGGTAACGCGAACAACCTAGGCAATGGTACAGGTAAACCAACGTGTGTTTCCTTAGGCTTTCCTCAGCAACTTGACTTGTCACCAATTGTTGAACACTTTGGTTTGGGAAAACACTGACTAGCTCTTATTTTCTCTGCTTCACTACTAATCCATTAACTATGTAACTTTCCTTTTAATGTATATAGACTCATTGTACAACGCATTCATCAATGCTGATTCAAAAAACAGCATTCATATGAAAATCTCGCTTGTGTTCTTAGGTCTCATTGAAATGGTGTCAAACTTACTCTTCCAATCATTGAGCTCAGTTTCTAACTCCATCGAGTGTTCTTGTAGGTGTCTAACTTCCCTCTCAGCCCTTTTAATAATCAGCTTGTTTTTGGAATCGGCCGCTTGCCATTTGTGAATTGCCTCAAATAGTTCGGATATCTTAGACTCATATTTAACCTTTAGAGTCTCCTGATTTTTGATCTGTTCATGTTGTTTATCTGAGTGGTCCCTCAAATCTTCAATCACCTGCTCAAGATTTTTCTTAGATTCTTCAAGGTGTATCTTGTTTAGAGTTTCAAGCTTCAATGCATTCTCAGATATGGCAACCTTCTCCATCCAGATGGCATCGTTATCCATTGACTCTATTTTTTCTTCGAGCTCTTCGATCTTACCCTTCAGAGATTCAATGTATCTGCCAAGAGTCTTATTTTCCTCCATAACTGCAACATTCTTCTGTCTCTCTTCATCAGTGGCAGAATTTAACTGGTCTCTATATATGTTACCTTCCCTGAGTTCGCTCTTCAACCTACCAATGTCACTGTTGTACCTCTCAATCTCCTTGTTCATCTCTTCAATAGTAGACTTGTTGATTTCGCGTTCATTATCAAACTTACCATATTCTGAAGTTATAACTTTCACTTGCTCTTCAAGGGCTCTCTTTGATGATTGCAAACTATCTCTCTCGGTAATCAATGAGTCAACAGAATAGTTCAACGTCTCTATTTGTTTCATCAGTGACCGTAACTTGGTTTCGAGGTCTTTCTGAGATTCACGGAAATTCTCATTCTGATCACTTAGATCATTTAGCTGTCTCGTCAAATGAGTTTTCTCCTTGATCAAATCACTAATCTCCTGTGACTTTCTCTCCTTCATCCTATTGAATTCAACATCAAAGGATCCCAACGTTTTTCTAAGATCAGTTTCAGTTCTCAAAGACTGAGTAAGCTCATCTGTCAACTTATTGATTTGTGTTTCAAGCTTTTTCTTTAGTGCAGCGGCCTCACGATCCGATTTCTCACGCCAGTATTCCAGCTCTTCCTGTAAGAAACGACTGGAAGAATACAACTTGGAGATTTCCGCACTCTTACCAGCATTTTCCTCCTTGAGCTGAGCAAGTGACGATGAAAGCTTCATAATGGTCGTTTCTCTCAAATTGACTTCTCGCTTCAAAGAACTTATGTTTTCATTTGCCTCAGTGAGTCTCTCTTTGGAGAGTTTCTCGGTGTAGTTGCAGTCACGAACTGCAGTTTCTGCGTTCTCAAGATTCGAGAAATATTCCTCTGCTCTGGACTTGAACAGCTTTACACTATCAGATAACTGTTTGTTCTTTGATTCCACCGCGTCCAATTTTAGCTGTGATTTGGCTAACTCTTCACGGGCCAGCTGATACACCATAGCCTCAACCTTGGTATTCTTGTATTCGAGGACAGTTTTCTGCGATTCACTGAGATCCTTCTGTACTCTCATATTCTCCAGATGCAGCTTGCTCAGCTCTTCACGAGCTTCAAACAGTGACTTACATGTTTCTTGGTAAACTGCCAATAGACCTTTTCGATCTTCATCTTTGTCTTTCAAAATTGGAGAGAAACTAGAGCGATTCTCTTGTGAGCGTTGCCTCTTCAAAAATCTTAGTTTGGCCTCATTCTCTTCGTACCTAGTCTTGTAGTTTTCGCGGGTGCTGGCAGCCGCCAGCTTCAATGAATTGTTTGTTTCCTTCAGAGCAGTTTTTTCAGTGTTTTTCGGTGTTTTTGACCTGTCAGAAGCTTTTCTTTCTAGATCCAAATCAATTTCTAGAGCTCTTATCTGGCTGTGTAACGATTCGTTCTCCTTAACCAGCACATGCTGATCATCACCAAAATTCGGAGGTTCGCCATTCAATGTGGAAATTCTGATCTTGTTAAGCTGGATCTTCAGCTGCTGTTTGTCAAAGGTCTCGGATGCAAGACGTGTGTGTAGCAGCTTCATGTCAGCTTTTAGACGGCCATTTTCAATTGTTTCCTTCTTTAGCCTAGCACTCGTCTCATTTAGCTGGAGTTTCAATGTGGAGTACTCCTTCACCAGTTGTTCCCTGTCATCTTTGACTCCCTCCAATTCAGGAGCAATTCCATTTGAGGATCTGATCCGTAGTCCTCCTTGGGCTAGTCTCATGTCACTTACTCTTCGTTGGCTCTCAAAGCCCTCAACTTCACGTCTTAGTTCACTAATCTGTTTAATTAATGGAGGCTTTCCAGACTTTTCTTCAAAGAGCTCGTTCTCAAGTCGAATGACCTCAGCACGAAGACCTGAGATCTCATCTTCGTATGTCTGCTTACCTCTATTAAACTTAATATCATCAGATATCTTCTTCTGGAGAAACTCTTTAGCTTCCTTTGCTTCATGCTCTAACTGCTTATATCTGGACTGAAGATCAGTCATTTCCGTGTTGACCAATTTCAATTGGGCCTCAACTCCGCACTCACTTTTTCTCAACTGCTCACGCTCACTTTGTAGTAACCTTATCTGATTAGACTGTTTCGACAACAAATCTTTCAGGTGTTCAAGATCACGCGCTTTTTGAGTAGCCACAGTCCCGTACTGTGACGAAGACCGCTCTAGTAACTGAAGTCTTGCACTAAGGGTTTTATTTTCCTCCATTAGAGTCTTAACTTCCGTCCTAGTAGAGGAATACTTTGATGTTGACTCAAGAAGTTTCTCATCCATCGCATTATTGCTTTTGGACAATTTCTCTTTGAGTTGCTCTATCTGAGCTTCCTTGGTTTTCAACAGGGTTCTCAACATTTTAAGTTCGTTCTCGACAGATACTGATGTCTCTATGCTGGATTTTTGAGACTCCTGTGTTTTCTTGAGAGACTCTTCAAGAATCTTAATCTGTGTAGTCAGTTGGACCTTCTCACTCTCTAACACTTCAATGAGCTTTCTCGCAGTCTCAAAATCTTGCTGGAACGACTTGAGCTTCGCAGTAATCTGGTCCTCGATTGCAGTTTGCCCATCTCTCTCTGACTCAACAACCTTCAATTGATGTTTACACTCTTCCAACTGATCTCTTAACTTCTTCTGGCTCATTTCCAATTCATTGACAGCGCGCTCTTTCGCCTGAACAACTGAAGCACACTCTTCAATCAGCTTAGAATTTTGAACCTTTATCTCGTTGAGTTCAGTTTCCAACGACTTGATGTGTTCATTGATCTTCTTAGTCTTAGCCATCTTCTGTGATGAGCCAAGTAAAGGTCTGACGTTAGCATACAATAAGAACCATTTACTTTCTGATAACTTATTGTATGAACAGAAAGCACCCGCTAGAACCTGTGCGGCTTGTGCTTTCAGTAGTAGGCTCTTAGTAGCCTTTCTTAGAAGCATGCCACGACAGATGGAGTTAAACTTGGTAAATATTGATTTCATAACCTGATCTCTCCTCAGTTCTAGATCAGCAAGGACGCCAGCCTTGAAGAATACTTTGCTGGAGCCAATTCTGTACACGTCAGAGTCAAGGTCAACCGTGCATAGAACTAAACTGCAATTAGCCCTGAGGTTGTTGGTGAAATTTGCTTTTGGTGCGAGTATCTTATACCTATTGTGGAACTCCTTGAAGAATACTCTATTTGGGAAACCAGAGCGGACAATCCTAATTCCTTCAAGGACACCATTGCATTTCAACTGTTCGAGCACTAGTCTCTTGTCAAATGTGTGGGGCTTTTTTTTGTGATTTGGAATGATACATCTGACAAAGTGTGGGTGCGTCTGTGACAAGAGCCCAATTAAGCTATTCAACTGCTCTCGGTGCTTTTGTGAAACTGTTCTGAAGGAAGAGTTGGATCTCAGTTCAGTGCTTTTAGGATAGACACTAGCAACGAAGGAGTTTTTCGATCCTGTGAGAATACTCAAGACCGACTCGGCTAAAGGATCCTTGTTCTTGTTTATCCATCCTTCGACAGAGTATTCAACATCCCCAGCATAATGCTTCAATGTGAATTTATTAGCAAACTTGGAAGGCTTGAACCTCTCAGACTTATCTTTGCAGTGTTGATTTAATTTCTCAAAAAACGATCTATCTGTCGATTTGGGAACAATGCACTCCTCATCCAATATCGAAAAGATACCAACAGGTTTGGATCGCTTCTCTATAAGATCAATGGTCTGCTGTAAATCCTGACCAAAATCTATGAACTCCCAATCGATATCCTCTTTCACGTACTCGTTCTGTTCAAGGATAAACATATGATGATTGAAAAATTGCTGCAACCTTTCATTGGTGTAGTTGATACAAAGCTGCTCAAACGAATTGTCTTGGAAAATCTCAAATCCTGCAATGTCCAACACACCTATAAAGTTCGAGCTGGTGCCATCGTTGTCAAGATTTTTGTTGATCGAGTCTACCAAGAATTGGAAGAGTTTCTCATAAAGAGATTTGGATAAAGCATCAATCGCAAATTTGGCTTGGGTAGCATTCCTCGTTTGTCTTATGATTTCTTTGCCAGCTTTGACTTTGGGTGTCAAAATTGCTTCAGTGAACTCCGCGGAAGATACTCCAAGCAATTCAGATAACTTCCGGACAGAAGATTTGAAACTGGCTTGTTCTGCCTTCAGTGAAGTGAAATCAATATTTCCTAAGTGTAGAATAATGGCAATGACCTTTAGTACTTCATGATACTGACCTCTTTCAATGTTCATAGTTTCGAACGCACTCTTCAATGTTCTAAACTCCTTTGAGTCATCAACTCCAGGAATTTTTGAGTTTGAATCCCTAAGATAAGAATATATCTTTGGCGATCTCTCCAAACCGAAGTCATTTAGCTCATCATCAGACATACCTGCTAGTAACTGGTAAAAGATATGATAGTTCCGCTCATTCTTAGATTGGTGAACAACCCTTGATTTTTCCAACAAATACCAGTCAATATGAGCACCAGATATTTTTCCTAGTTTATCAAACTCAATTTTAATGAATTTGCCAAATCTTGAGGAGTTGTTGTTTCGCACAGTCTGTGCATTTCCAAAGGCTTCAAGAATAGGATTTGCCTGTATAATCTGCTTCTCAAACGAGCCGGTAGTGGTATTGTGTTTTGAGGTTACTGCAGCAAGATATTTGATGATCTTCTTGGTATTTTCGGTCTTACCAGCTCCAGACTCCCCAGTGACCAAAATGGATTGGTCCTTTCGCTCAGTGAGCAAATTCTGGTACGCCTCATCAGTTTCTGCAAATATATGGGGTTTGGTATCTTCCTTAGGAACATTATGGTACATTTCAATATAGTCTTGCGAATAAATTGGCAATCTGGAGTAAGGATTGATAGCAACCAAGAACAGCCCTGAGTATGTGTAAATCATGTCATCTCTGTATCGGGACTCTAAGTTGTGCAAAACGGATCCCTCGTTCAAAAAGGTCAATTCAGCTATATCATCTGCTTTATCAAATTTGCTCGGATTTACCTCTCCAATTTGCTTCGATGAGATAATGTCATCTGTACCGTCTTGGTATTTGACTTTAATCCGAGAGTCTTCCAGAGACTCCACAATTTTGGCTTTCCTGAACACATGAGAGTGGCTGGGAACCCAAACCCATGTACTGTTGCAACCTTCGTCTGTTATCTCTCGACTGGATGGCATATATTCACCCGTTTTGTGGTATGTGGAGGCAGCTGTTACTCTCCTTTTGTTTTTGTTTTGATTTTGGTTTTGTCATTTGTTACTTTTGTTTACTTTTGTCCCAAAGTGGAAGTTCTGTACCACGTGATATCCATTTTCTCACATTTATGTTACTCGCTCGTAACACTACATCAGCCTGTCATAGCGCAGTTATTGGTATGAATACTACATGCGTTCATTATCGGTGACATGCCTCTATTTTTTATTGTATCTAAGGTACAGTTCAAAAGCTCCCGTTGTCAACAACATATTCCATCGCACTTATCAGGTTCTTGAAGATCTTCTTGGATCCTTTCAGTTTTGTCAGTCTAATCTCATTATTTTCCTCAGAGTAGTGGATCTCAAACCGCAGCGGCTTACCTAGTGCAAACGATGCTGGAATAGTAGCAGTAACGACATTACCAGACTCTCGAAGACTGTTTAAAGTTCCCTCCTTCCGTTTGATCTCTAGAACATTTCTGATGCTCTTCTTGGTACGAGACATTGGACGCTTGGATGTGAACACTTTAGTGTTTTCCTTCTTATGTGAGATGTTCTTAGAATTGGAATGCATCAAGCTGGAGAAAAATCTAGTGAACCAATTGCTCTTTTCAACCTTACCAGATGAGAGACTGACTACCTCGTGGCCCCTCTCAGAAAGGTCCGACAGAGTTACAGCTAGCGATTTGCTAGCAGGTCTAACGAAAGTACTATCTGAGTTTTTCTGGGAATTCTTTTCTCGGATAGACTTTAGAGGGGATGACATGGCTGAATTGCTCATCGAGGCCAGTGGCTTCAAGAGCGGTGAAGAATTGTAATCATCAAAGATCATAGTCACCCGCTTTGCGTTGGACATTTCAACCTCATCATCTGTGTTGTCAGTATATAGAGACTCATTCAGAATGATATTTTCACTGTCATTGGCATCATCATGAACTTCGATGTATCTCGGCCTCCGGTACCCATTAATTCTATTGATCAAATCAGGAAGTTCCTCATCCTCCCTTGATTCACTTGGATTGTTGTATAAACTTCCTCTGATATCACCTGTCGGCGTTATAGTTCGTGTGCCACTTGAAGCAGCTCTCTTGTGGTGTTGGATAACGGACTTGTTAGACTCAGATATGTGGACTCCATTTCCAGTGGCAAGAGCAAAATCCTCAAACATACTATCTTCTCTTTCAGTGACACTTCTACCCACAGTTAAGTCAGAACCGTTGGACATCTGAATAGCATGAGCAACTTCAGTCTCTGTAGGAACCTCAAAATCAAAAGATACTTCTTCATTGGAGGAATTGAAAGCTGATCCATCATCAAAAGATGGATAATTTGAGGAAGAAATCCTCGGATCTTTTGTAAGTTCGGGAGTGACACGTTTCTGACTGTTTAGAGGTTCGGTATCTTCGGCCAATGCCATCCCATCCTGTAAGAGAGCACGACTGGTGGTAGCACTACTCAAAATGCTCGACAAGTTCAAAGATGTTGAAGATTTAGAGTAGAAGATCTTCGATTGAGTCTTAACGTTGTTAAGCTTCAATCCCACTTTTGTCAAAACATCGGCATTGTCTGCGGTAATATTCCTCTTCTTGTACCTCGGATCAAGCGTTGGCTTCTTCGTAGGGGGCTTGTTGAAAGCTGGAGCCTCATAGGTTTTGAAATCAACTAGGTTCGAGATCCTCAAAGTTGATGATCTTTCGATGCTTCTGTGTCTCACAGGTTCAGAAAAGATGCGTCTACCAACATCACTCTGTGCCAGCAAAGCTTCACTGCCATCATCACCAGCACTTTCAGTTTTAGCAGAAACGCGAGTATCAGAGCCCTTCACACTCATTGTTCTATCTCTATGCTCCCTTTTCTTGAATGGCATTGGGGATGGAACAAGCCCTGCATAATTATTGACTTTCTTCTGCATTACCTTCTTCTGTGGTGAATGTTTTGGTGTCAAGTGTGACTTGTTAAAAATCTCCTCATACAAGGCTGAAAATTCACCAGAGCGGACGCTACCTGGGTCGAACTTTAACCAATCAACATCTAAGTCTGGCAAAGGAGGCAGAATACTATGGCGTTTCTTCTCTGTGTTTTTCATTGACGTTGATAGTTTCACTCTAGATGACGATCGTGAAATGTTTGGAGTGGTACCACCTATCTGCTTGTTATTGAGCGATACCCCACGACGAGAAGATGAAGGGGCAGAAATGAGAATCATCGATGTGCCACTCTTAGGTATCGTCTTCTTGACTGGAGTCTTGAGGGTTGGTTGAGTCTCTTTTACAGTGTCAACAGTAACAGTGGTTGTTCCGTCAATATCAACAATGGTAGTATGGATGGTGCTCTTGGATTTTTTTAAAAGACCTTCAACTTTCTTCTTCGAGTTCTTTGAAGTGAGTTCATTTGACCTAGGAGTCTGATGTTTGCTCTTATATTGCTGTAGCAAGTAATAAAAGACCTTCTCCGGATTTGACTTTGGTGAAATCAGTTTTGGTAGAAGTGACTCTTCACTCACCCCGTGAAAGAGAATGGAGAGAGATGTGAGCAAGTCTCTATCAATGTTTTCTTTGGCTAGTCTCAGGCTATCCACTTCATGGTAATAATTCTCCACCTTTACCGCATCTAACTTCTTGAAATTCTCAACTGAATTTGTTTCGTACTTTCTCAGTAGTGGATGCTTCAAGATATCAAAAATTTGGATTCTGTCCTTTGGGTTCACCTTCAACATTCTCCAGATGAGATCCTTAGCATCAGCACTGAGGAAATTGGGTGTAACGAAACGACCCTTTTGTACCTTCATTAAGAGCTTTCGGATATTCTCGTCATCAAACGGAAGATGACCTGTCAATAATGCAAATAAAATGATACCACAAGACCAGACGTCACTCGGAGAGCCATGATATGTCTTACCAGTGACAATCTCTGGTGATGCGTAGTGAGGCGATCCACAACTTGTTTCCAGCAATTTCTGGTTCATTTCCAAAGCAGCCATGCCAAAGTCGGCAATTTTGATGTTTAGGTTCTTGTCAAGCAAAAGATTCTCAGGTTTCAGATCTCTGTGGCAGATATTGAACTGGTGACAATAACTGACACCATTGATGATCTGTCTAAAGTAATGAACAGCTTCCTTCTCCTCCAATCTACCCCTCTTGATCAGGTAATCAAACAACTCTCCACCTTCAACGTACTCCAGCACAAGGTATAACTCCCCTTTGTTTTCCCACACGTCATAGAGACCCATGATGTTCTCATGAGAAATAAGCTTCATGATAATGATCTCTCTCTCAATTCCATAAGGTGAAATGTTTTTATCATCGTGAGCGTTCTTCTTTTTGAACTTGGACTTTGGTACAATCTTGACTGCAGCCAATCGACCTGTTTCGCTGTGTTTGGCCAAGCGAACTCTTCCGGTAGAACCTCTCCCCAGCGTTCGACCCAGCCTCCAAGGACCAACGTGACTTTTAGATTTTCGTTCATATGAGTTCGTATTAGTGGAGATCTGACTGAGCCTCTTGGTGGCATTAGTGACAGACTCGACAATTTTGTCGATCTCTGTGCTGTTCTCATCAATGTAGCTATCATTTGTCATCTGGTGTTTCAATGTACGAGGGCTTTGTTGCACATTAACAATGTTGTTGTTTGGAGCCAGCGCGGCACGAGCAGCACGTCTGGCAAAGCTGTTACTATGAATTTGTGGCATCATCCTCTCAAAAGACGTTCGGAAAACAGCAACTTCAAGGGAAGGGGACGGGACAATAGGGTTTAAGCGAGTGGAAAATAGTTGGTTGTAAGGTATAGCGAGTGTCAAATTTGACGTAGTGAGTGGCCCCTTGTTAGCAATGAAGCCAGCGATTTGATCTAAGTAACTGATTGCGCGCTGTTCTTTGGTTTTCGATTTGGATTTTTCCTGAAGGCCTCACAATTTTTGTTAGCCTCTCGGTTGCCTCAGAAACTTTTTTGAATTAAAAATAAACAAACTCAATGTTTTGAAAAAGCGTGTTTTAAGAAATTCTCCTATTTGGTCTCCGAGGGCTTCTTGTCCCCCGGTTTACCCCTGGTTTTCAATTTCTCAGTATCAAAGGTTTGGATTATGTTCCTCACTCATATCTAATATTATAAGGACTTTAAAAGTCATGATAAAGCTAACTAAGAAGTACTTCAGTAGGTCCAAGTCACCTAATTCATCCAAGGATGATGCTTCTTCCATCACTTCTTCCAGAACGGCAACTTTTAGTACGGATGCGCATGAAGGCGGCGACGTCAAGTCTCTCATCAATAATCAACGAAATGAGGACTCAGATAGAAGAAGAACAATCGTCCCAGAAGCTTCAAGAGCCAATAATGAAGTTTTATCTGCAAAAATAGGAGATCTCCATGGCTCTTCATCCACTTCAACCTTTAACGTTTCAAGCCAAACTCGTGACTCTTCCCCACCAGATGAGGGTTGGGATAATGCTTCAGCACCACCATTCAAGCCAGGTATTCTAACTGTAAAGGTCTACTCTGGTAATGGATTTCAAATTCCATTTGATTTGAACTTTGACAGAAACTTGGTTTCGAGACTGATACAATGTTCTTCATATGGTCAGACCCAACAGGATGACTTATTGGAACAACTTAACTCGCTATCCATCGATGAAAATAGGTTATCCAAAGACACCGATAGTGGAAATTTTATCCCAGCCAGTATAACCATCCCTTCCTCGCAGCAAGGGCCGTTGAAAAATGCGCTGATTTACCTTGCCTTGGAGTTTGACAAGACAATAGTTACTATTGATGGTAAAGCCGGCTCAATTCAGAGACCGACTTTCAATGATGTAATCCCATTTGATGTTACCAAGTCCAACGGTAAGCTCAATTTCCAGCTGTTTTTGAAACTACCCTCCGTTTTACTTGGCAATGACAGTACCATCCAAAATAGGGGTGAGCAGAATGACATTTTGATTGCTTCAAGGATCCTTGATCTCAGATTTGCGAATATCAATAACCCAATGAGATTAAAGGATCATGAGTCTGTGAAACTTGACAATGAATATCCTGGCTTCAATTTGATCAACAATGGTGAGATAACTATCTCCATTGACTTCAAGCCCAGTATGAACAAACATCTGACTATCGATGACTTTGATCTCTTAAAGGTTATTGGTAAAGGGTCCTTCGGAAAGGTAATGCAAGTCAGAAAGAAGGACTCTGGCAAGATCTATGCTTTAAAGGCTATCAGAAAGTCAAACATTATTGCTAAGAATGAAGTCATCCACACATTGAGTGAAAAGACTGTCCTTGCTAATGTGAATAATCCGTTCATTGTTCCACTCAAGTTCTCTTTTCAGTCTCCAGAGAAACTATACTTAGTGTTGAGTTTCATCAATGGTGGAGAACTGTTTTACCATTTGCAAAAGGCTCGCAAATTTGAACTCACTAGGGCAAGATTCTATACTTGTGAACTACTAAGTGCGTTGGAGTGCCTACACAACATGAATGTGATCTACAGGGATTTGAAGCCAGAGAATATATTGTTAGATTACAAGGGTCATATAGCTCTATGTGATTTTGGCCTGTGTAAACTAAACATGAAAAATGAGGATGAGACGAAAACATTCTGTGGCACTCCCGAATATCTGGCCCCTGAGTTGTTGTTGGGTACCGGATACACCAAGGCAGTTGACTGGTGGACATTGGGTATCCTGCTGTATGAGATGCTGGCAGGCTTGCCTCCATACTACGATGAAGACAACAACAAGATGTACCAAAAGATTTTAAGGAGCCCTTTAAAGTTCCCTGATGGTATGGACAGACATGCACAAGACTTGCTGGTCAAACTGTTGAACAGAGATCCAAAGTATAGACTCGGATCCAATGGCCCTGAGGAGATTAAAGCCCACCCCTTTTTCAGTTCAATTGATTTCAGAAAGCTCGAAAACAAACAATACATTCCACCCTTCATTCCAGGTGTGAGAGACAACTTTGATACATCCAACTTTGATAAGGAGTTTACTGATGAGCTCCCTGTTGACAGTGTTGTGAACGAATATTTGAGCGACTCAGTCCAGAGACAGTTTGGGGGTTGGACATATGTTGGAACTGAACACTTGGGCGAATCATCTAGGCAGTGAGCCCTATTTTTTAGTAGTATTATTGGAGCCGTTATATCAGACTACGCACTTGTTACACTTGTATCCTGTATTAGTACCTATTCCTATATATGTAACCGCTCCACTTGCTCGAACAACCCCTGCTCCAAGTGAACTAGTGAAGGACGTCTCAGTTCATCAGAGAGGTCTTCGTTCAGCTTACGAGATGTACCATCCGTCTCAAAGAAGGTCTTGCTTTTACTCAAAGTTTTTTCCAAGTTCTTCAGGTTCTTCATCTCCTCCTCAATGGTGTTCAGAATCTCATCCTCTCTTTCGTAATCATAAGAATCGCCCATTTGGCAGGACTTACAGATGGACTCCAAGTTTGTGAGAATCTTGAGGTAGCACGACACATAACGCAGCTCAGCCTTTTTGAAGTCTGTCAGCCTTTGCACCCTACCAGTATCTAGCTTCTTTGCCCTGGCGCTCGAGGAGGCTGAGGTTGGAATGTCCTCCAAATTCTCAATTTGTTTGAGATGGTTCTTCAAAGTTAGTATGTACTCTTTTATGCTGGGAATGGTGAGGTTATCCATTCTGGTCAGCTTATTGTTTGGGTGGACAAGGATAAAGCTATTCATTGTGCCTGTGATAAATTTCCATTATTCATGTCCAGATCAAAGACCTGAGGAATGGCCCCACTTTAAGTACCACTTCCCGAAACAGAAAACTACAAGTGGAGATTGGGGTCTTGCTTGCTACATCACTTTCTTGTTTTTGCGCGAACCATTATGTAAAGCGGCCAGGTGCTGAATGCACAGTTGCTTAAAGTTGGCATAGTACGACCAGCATTGTTGTTGGGGAAAGCTAAATGAAATCCATGTGCGTACTAGGTGGGGGTGTCTGTATTACCTACGTTGAGGGTATAAGCCTCGCTAGTCATTAATGTAGATCGTTAGTGGACAAGCAATAAGAGTTACCTCTACTGCTTTCAGTTTCCAGTACACAGATGAATTCAATCTCGGTACGAACTGGTCGAAGTCAGAACCAGAGTCTAACTCTATTTAGGGCTTGTTCAGCTCGGTTTGATCCCATTCGCAGTATATGCTCATAGTCTCTTAAGCTCATAGTCTCTTAACACCTTCCAAATGTCCAGCAACTCCCGCAATGGGGCATTATATCTAACTGGTAGGCTCGAAGAAAAACTTAAGCTATTAATTACATCTCCTGAGATATTCGGTGTCGTGTGGGCGTTTTATGGTCGCTCTAGCGTAAGCCATAAATCTGGGGCCGATGAAACTGTCTACTAAAGGTGTCAAACGATGACGTCAACACCGACATTAGCTCCGCGAAATGTGACACAAACCAAAAAGTTGGATGGTAAAAAATGAAGTTCGCCTTCTACATGATAACAAAGGCATAACGCCCTAGTCGATTACGAATCCAATCACATCATGGCCAACTCAAAATTGTAAAGAGCAAATACTGACAGTTCTGACTACTGATATGACGGTTTTCCCAGTTACTAACCAGATTCACAAGTCCAGCGCTTATCAAACAAGAACCGTTGGCTACGCCAGCACCCCTTCCAACTCAAA
Source organism: Barnettozyma populi (assembly GCA_003706705.3). Classification (NCBI taxonomy): domain Eukaryota; kingdom Fungi; phylum Ascomycota; class Saccharomycetes; order Phaffomycetales; family Phaffomycetaceae; genus Barnettozyma; species Barnettozyma populi. The sequence continues at coordinate 886,626 of PPLZ03000001.1, forward strand.
ATTGCACTACGACGAAGAAGCAGGTCAAAATCAAGGTTGAGCCAACCCTGATTAGAAGTACTAATGAGCCGATTACTCCTATTGCCAAGATTGTTGACAAGCCCTCTCAAAGCCTTAACCAAAAGGGCCGCAACACCAAGGTTGTGAATCCCCAGCTGCCAAAATCTGTCACCAGCAACAAGGATAAGCTGTCCTCAAAGTTTTATTTGAAAAATATAGATTTTGAAGATGAGATAAATCTCACTAAGGAATTGGTAAACAGTGTGGGGAACTCTGAGACTCCAACACGCAAAAGATCCAAGTCGTCCACACAGGTACAGGCTGAGAAAAAACAGAAGCTGCTGAAGAAGGTTATGGAGATTGATATTCATTCGACACCATCCACCCCAACATCCAAGCAGCTCAACTCAGTGGCGTCAATGTCACCAGGCACCATGACTTCGGCTCACAACCACAACTTATCGAAGAATAAGGTTGTCAAACCTCCAGCAAGATTCCAGTCAGTGAAGGAATCATTGATCGACTCCTCATCGGATGAATTCAACCAACTGAAAGCGGTTTTCACTTCAAACTTTGAACTCAACCCTGAAATGAAGTCCAAATACCTTGAGCTTTCAAAACTTGGCTGCAAGGACTGGATCACAAAAGGGTTGCAAAATGTAAACAAGAACTACGAATTGATCTACAAGATCATAGTCATTAGGGTTGAGTTGAGTATGAAGTTTGATAAAATCTTTAAGATGATCAACCATCATGGTGAAACCTTGGAAAAGAACGATGATGAACTGAATGACAAAATACACAAACTGCAGAAGTTAGGAGAAGAAATCAAAAATTTCATTAAATGAAGAGATCTTCATCGCTTGGAAGTTGCTAAATATGTGTACCTGTTCTACTATTCAGTTTACGCTACTTGTTAAGCAAATGTACTTAAATTCATCCCCCTATATTTTCCTAAATTACATGAATAGAACTTAGTTTCTTCTTCTGAAACGACGCTCTGGAGCTCTTTGAGAAGAAATTGAGACAACAGACAGTGGCAACTTGAAGCCCAAAGACTTGACCAAGTCAGCAGTTTGTTGGTCAACCTCTAGTTGGTCCTTGGTGTTAGACAAGTCCAAAGCAGAAACCTCTGGAACGTATTGGTCCTTTCTCTCTCTCTCCTCCTCTTGCAACTTGAAAGAAATACCTCTGACTGGACCCTTTTGGATACGCTTCATCAAGTGGGTGGTGTAACCAGCAATCTTGTTTCTCAAACGCTTGGATGGAATAGTAGCGATCTCAGAAGCCAAACGCTTGTTGGTCTCGAAGTCCAAAGTTAGCTTTGGGTAGTAACGCTCGATTAGGACCTTGGAGGCTCTCTTGACGGTCTTAGTTCTAACTCTACCCTGTCGAAATTGTTAGTATATGTTCTTTACTCAGTGTGAAGGAGGACATCAATCTAACCCGTGTTCTGGTTATGCTCGAATGCTTAATCTTGCACCTCATTTGGTGGACTTCATCTGGGCTCTGACTTGGGGTCAGGTGAAATGAATTTGGGTCCGGTTGAGCTCTCCTCTGTCAGGAACCTTATACTGGTCTGTTACACTGTTGACATTGAGGCTTGATAATGGAAGGTCGATCATAATGGTAGTAAAACGTCTCAATCAGCGTGGTTTGAGATAGCAGTATAGTTCTTGGTCCAGGGTGTACCTCAGTCATGAGTGTCCTCCTATTCTTTCTGCTGGTTTGACATACCATTTTGTATTAGTTTCTGATTGCTGATACACTGGCAAGAAAGTTGGATTTCAATTTTCAATATTTTGAGTGAAAAAAAAACACCGAGAGACTGCTTGATTATCTAATATTACTTTTCTTTCCGCGAATTCACAACACTTTTGCGTGGTTTTCGCGGGTAGATTAGCATTATATGAGGTGTCTGGATGTTTTCTCTATTCTCATTTGAGGCTGCCCTCTATACTCTCACGTGACTGAATTTACCCTAGGTTTTGACACAATCTGTTTCCTTAACTATATTCAAACGATATAATGCCGCATTTTTATGGAGATTCGACAGCAGATTAGGCGGATTAGTACAAAGGCTTAACTTCTTCCGTCCAGATTATTAAATCATTAGATTGCCACTCAATTAAGTTATTGATTTGAGCATTTATGTCGAAGGGGTCTCTCAGTCCCATTCAGGGGAAGGCACGAGTCTGGTTTTCGAAAAAAATAGAAATGCTAAAACATCAACATGAACACCGAAACGACGTAAACAGACAGCACAAGATCCCAAATTCTATTGAATCCCAGCGTAAAACACCGTTGTTCTCTCATTTACTCAAAGAACGCTCATAGAGAGTTACCTCAATGTCGAACATCAACAAGTTCCACTGTGACGTCTGCTCCTCAGACTGCACCAAGAGAGTACGGATATCATGTGCTATATGTCCAGAGTATGATCTTTGCGTACCCTGTTTTTCTCAGGGACTCTATAGTGGGAAACATCTACCGTCACACGACTACAAAGTAATTGAAACACATGCATACCCTATTTTTGATGCAGATTGGGGAGCAGATGAGGAACTGGCACTGATTCAAGGTGCCATGACTCTGGGGTTGGGAAACTGGCAGGATGTTGCAGATCATATTGGGGGTAGAACAAAAGACGAAGTTGGAAAGCACTACGAAGATATTTACTTGAAGTCCAGACATTATCCTATACCTGAAATGGACAAGGTGTTTGATGTGGATACGACTGAGTTATTAAATAACCGAAAGCGAAGATTCGATGAGAGAAGAAATGCACCCTTACCGCCTGTCAAGAAACCAATGGCTAGTCAGCCTACTTGTCATGAGGTGCAAGGGTTCATGCCTGGCAGACTGGAGTTTGAACATGAGTTTGAGAATGACGCGGAGTTGACAGTGAAGGATATGATATTCGACCCTGATGACCAGGCAGTTGACATTGAGTTGAAGTTGGCCATTCTGGATATTTACAATGAAAGATTGACCAATAGAGCAGAAAAAAAGAGATTATTGTTTGACAATGGTGTGATGGAGTACAGAAAGAATGCAAGTATAGACAAGAAAAGATCCAAGGAGGAAAGAGACTTATTCAGCAAATTGAAAGCATACGCAAGAATCATGACACCAGAAGATTTCGACAGTTTTGTCAATGATATGATTAGTGAGTTGCACTGCAGGCATCGCATTCAGCAATTGCAAGAGTACAGAGCAAATGGTGTCACAACCTTGGAAGGCGGTTCCAAATATGATAAAGATAAGGCACAAAGGTATGCCAATTTACAGAGATATGGACTATCAAATGGTAACACCTCCAGACACACCATCAATTCACTTCACAATAACTCAGCCAACAGAAACAGACAAAACACACCTTCCTTCGAGTTCAAGAAGAAGAATGCGACACTGTCATACTCTGAGATTCAAAACTCCAATGATTATAACTTGCTAAGCGAGGATGAAAAGGAGTTGTGCTTAAGTCTGAAGATGCTACCAAAACCGTACATTGTCATTAAGGAAGTGCTATTTAGAGAGAGCCTGAGAACTGGCGGGGTGTTGCGAAAGAAGACATGTAAGGAGCTGCTGAAGATTGACTCATCAAAAGCTAACAAGATCTTTGACTTCTTTAAACAACAGAACTGGTTATAATGGTCTCAAATAGACATATCTAATCACGCAGTTTCATTAAAATAGTACACAATTTGTCCCTCGAAGCGTACGAGAGTGTTGCTAGTGGTTACATTCGACTCTCAATGATTCAATAGGCGCAGTTGGATCTGGACAACAGGCTAGGGATGGAGTTTCTCCGTGGATCCTTGCTACTGGCTTTAATCCACGTAGCCAAACAAGAGGATAAATGCGATGTGGGCTTATAAGGATCGCAAGCTAAATGCATTGATGAGTATCAAGATTCTCATTGAGTTTCTCGAACCAGCGTAGTTTAGTAAAAACCAGCTGGACTGTTATTATTTCATTCATTCATAGCAGTACCATGATTCTCCTTCTCTTCCACATCATCTATATTTCTATCAACCTCATTCATTGCAGTGTGCGTGAAGTAGAGAAAGCGAATGGCACAATAAAGGCACCCCTAGACAGACTAGCAGGCAAACATTTCTTACAGAAAGCAAGCTGGTCTCGTCTGCAAAGAAGGGGCACAGTTCCGCTGGACTTCAGTGGTAGCCTTTAATTAGTGTGTCTTTGCCTCTGATTTTTTTATGGTGCTTTACTGTCAGCTAATCTAATGAAGCGTTTAGAATAAATCAAGGCACTGCTTGGTCTTCGGTTTTTTTAAAATGTAAGGGAAGATTAAAAGCCATCTCTCACGTTCACCAACTTCGTCCAACAACATTAAATAACAAAATGAAATGGATGATTCCAATTGTTCTAGTGGCTGCTGTCAATGCTACTACTGAACCCTACCCGAAATTGTCATCTCAAGCTTCCCCTGTTGCTTATCAAATGAACGACGTGATCAAGGACGTACAGTGCATTCAGAGACAAATCGATACTGGTGAACACAAGTTTGACGCAGACAACAACATCGTATATGGTGATTTCCCTACCTGTTTGGAGACGGGGAATCCACTTGAATTCCATTTTGGTCGAAATGCTCAGTTCAACTGCTCGTTTGATCTCACAGACAAGGTTTACCATCTCTTCCAGTTGTATGTGCACGAAGATACCCCATTCAGTTGCAAGATTCATGACCATAAAGACAAGACCGGTGGTTTGATTCCACTCACATTCAACTTCAGAGGTAACCTAGAATCTTCACATTTGGACATTGACACCAAGCTCAACCTAGTCGCCAGTTATAACAAAGAAGAGGGTTCAGTGAAGAGCATTGTGGCATTCAGCTCTGGATCTTCCACTTCGAAGCACATCATTGGCGATCGTATTACTCTGGAGATCAACAATGTTTGGTTCGAAACGACTGACCAAAGCTTTTACAAGATCACTGCTGGTTCAGGGTTCGCCTTTTGGAATGTGGTTTTCATTGTTGTGGTTAGTAGTGTCGTTTCAGGAGCTATTCTAGTCTGGTTGCTGTATGGCAACCTCAACAGGAAGGCACTAAAACTACAAACAAAGGATTATGGGATTGAGCAGTCCAAATATGAATAACTGATGTCTACCGTTGAGTACTTTAAATGAATGGGCTGTGTATTTATCACAACTTTTTGATGATAGCATCCATGATCTTCTTGGCGTTTCCATCTATATCTTCATTGCTGACGTAGTTCTCAACCAAATAGCCCACGTAAAGATTCTTCAGCTCCAGCTTGGCTACATCATCAAGCTTTGACTTATACGCTAAGTACTTCTTAGTTGATGATTGTAAGTTGTCAACAAAGGCATCTTTGTTGGAGTCGAACCTTAGAAGCAATAGCACATCATGAATTATAACCTTTGGATCAGTTCCGTACTCTCTCAATAAGTTGTTGATGACATGACTGGCTAAGTAAATCTTGTTCAAGTTATCATACTTAGCGAAAAGACTCAGAACTTTAGTGGACTCCCCCAGCTTGAATCCAAACTCGTCAACGCTCGAGTTGAAATGAATACCAAACTGTTCCTTCTTCTGCGAAATCAAAGTCTCTACCATCACATCAAAGATTGTAAGAGCAACATCACCTTTCAGTGCAGGATTAGTATCTGGTGATCCTAGCATATTAAGATCAGCGTCAGGCAAAGAGTTCAGTTCAGACTTCATTAAGTCGTTATCCAGCCTTATCAAACCTGAATCCTCCTCATCGATCTCGACTTCTCGAGCTTCTGACTTCTCGTGTTCCAACTGCGCCTTTTCAGTCATTAGACCAAGGAGTTGTCTTCTAGCCAACAACTTTGAAATGTAGTTTAGTTCAAAGGTCAAGTATGCAAGCCACAACTTCGAAGAGTCCTTATTGAATCTGAGACCCTTTTGGAACAGAGTTCTCGCATTCTTTGCAGAGCCAATAAACTCAAACTCAAAAGAGGCAGCGTTGATCCAACTCTCCACCGATGATGGGTGAAGTTTCAAGAGCTGGTTGTAGACCTTATAGATCTTTTTGAATAGTTGTTCCGCCTTCAAGTAAATGAGGTAGTTTTCCCATAATAGAAAGTCATTTGGGAATTTCTGTACAGATCTGTCAAAGATAAATAAAATACGTCTTTGCCCAGCCCAATCCGAAATGGATGGTTTTGTATGCACGAGTCCCACAGAATTTAGTCTGTTGTATCGTTTCTTTCTTAGCTTCTCCAAATTCTTTTCGAACTCGATATACTTCAAGTAATCTCTTGTTTTGGAACCTCGTGAAGCCAAACGATGTTCGAAGTCCGTTCTCTTCTTAATGATATGGTTGATCTCAGTTTTATCAAACAGGTTTTTTTTGATCAGGTCATCTAGTTCAGGAATTGACTGTTCGAGATAGTATCTGGATTTCCCACTCATCTTAACGCAGTCTTTGTCACGAACAAGTGTATGTCTCTGTCAGCTCATCGCTATAAAATTTTTGATCGCGGCAAATTATACAGAGAGAAAAAAATCAAAGAGCGTATCACGTGATTGGGTTACCTAAGAGCTACGACCGGGTAACGGATCGCCCCACTCTCAAAGCGCAAGCGGAAAAGGATGGCGAGATTTTTATGTCACTGGTCGTTTTGACGTGAGGGTGACGTTTTGTGTGTTATTTTTGTTGAGTAAAGAGGGTGGCGCAAAATATATGACGGTAGCTTCCAAGGTGCGGTGCAAGGCTGCGCGGGAGAGGTCTCCATAAATCGGATCGTTCGTGACAGAGAACACTAAAGCTGAACAGATGACGACGGGTAGTGGAGATTCTAATTGATCTAGAACCATTGTAAGCTGCTCTCCGCACGGATTAGTTTTAAGAAAGCTAAATAGCTCTATTTTTGATCATGGCACACATCGCAGCGTGTGATCTGCCGCCCAAAAGCAAGGAAAATTTGACCCCAGAATTGGCTCACAAGGTATATAAACACACTCACCACCACAACTAAAGACGCGCCAGAACATAAATTTTAACCTAATCGATTCGAAATGGGCGACAAAAGAAGATCTTCGTTGCTCGATACGCTCAAGTCGCCACTTTTAGGCCAGGACACCTCGTTACTCTCGACTACCTCCAGTCTTGGTGGCGTTTCAAACAACAACAACAACAACAACAACAACGACACCGCAGACAACCCGTTCCAACTCAACACATCCATCTGGCAGAATAGTGTCTCGCCGCTCAACGACCCGGGCATATCGACTGCCAGTGCCATTTCTTCTGCAAAAGAACCTACTTACAGGCGTGCGTCAGATATTCACCCAAATTATACCACCAGTTGGAACCAGAACAACAATAGTAGCAATATGAACAGTTCCTTTTCAGAGGACTGGACCCAACCACCTCGCAAGTTCTCGTTAGACTCCTACACAAACTCTAACGCGAATTACAGTCAGCAGCAACAACAGCCCTACTTCAACAATAGTGTGCAGCAACAGCAACTGCAACTGCAACAGCTGCAACAACTTCACCAGGTGCCAAACTACGGATACACAAGTACAGGAGGAGGGGGCTCCATCGGTAGCTACGAAGTGGGATCTCCAGGACCTCACCAGCAGAACCTGACTTTTCCAAATGAATCCACAACGCAGATGGCTCAGAACTATCAATCACTTGACTTTTATTTCATCTCAGACCCTCACAGCCGGATATCAATCAATGCAGATTCTTTGAGCAACACTGATATGGAGCACTTGCTGACCCAGAAGAAGCACGATGGTGGCCAGGTTACATTACCAAAGTTCCCAAACAACTCTCAGCTGCCTTCCCAGCAGTTGCTATTGGTCTCTTTCAAGTCTGGTCGAATTGACTGTTTTTACCTGCCAGAATCAAGCACGCTGATTCTGAAAACTGGTGATTTGGTTATTGTGGAGGCAGACCGTGGCAAAGATTTGGGTAAGATTGTCAAAATGAATGTCTCCATTGATGAATTTAGATTGTTGAAGTACTTGCAATTCATGGAACAGCAGGCGGCTCTTAATTCGTTTGAGTCTACTTCTTCATCGATGGGATCAAATCATGGGACTAACTCTAATCAGAATGTTCCTGCGTTACACTTCCCAAAGCCTGTTCTTAGACTTGCGTTGTCCCAAGAAGTGTTTCAGCTACTCACCAAGCTACAAGATGAGGAGAAGGCTAAGCGTATATGTCAATTCAAGATAGAGTCGTCTCCATTAGTTGCAGCTCATGACACTATGGAACCTCCGTCACTTCCGGTTACTCCCCAGGGTTCGTTGTCTTCATCAATGTCCATCATTGACGCCGAGTATCAGTTTGATCGCAAGAAGTTGATCTTCTACTACAAGGCCAACCACAGAATTGACTTCAGAGACTTGGTTCGTGACTTGTTCAGAATTTACAAGACCCGTATATGGATGTGTGCTGTGAACTCAAACCATGTTATTTCAATTCCACCTGAGGACCAGACGCTTTTGGCACAGATGAGTAAGGTGGACATGAGAGCCTGGTCTACGTCGCCGACATTTCCATCAGCCTCATTGTATGGAAATGAAGGTCAGCAGTTCCAGCAACAACAGCAGCCACAGTATCACCACAATCATTTCCAGCCAGACTACCAAGTCCCACGTAATGATTTTACTGGCTTCAAGCAAGACATTTGGAACTCCTCATCACCTATACCACCGCAATCTTCGTCCAACTACGGTGGCCAGAACTTAAACTACAACATTCCTTCCTCCGCGCCAGCCCCACCAAACTCACTGGTTGGTATGATGGCTGAGCCAGGGATGTTCAATCAGCCACAAGAGACGGTTGGTGGTCCTCATAGTGGCGCCACTGCTAGTTCTGGTTCACATGCCAGTGCTGCTGGCCGCTCTGGGAGTTTCAGCATTTGGAACTGAGTTACCTACACTAAACACTACAACACAGCATTTCTAGAGGCTGCACTACTTGACTTCACTTCACATATAGAGTTTTTTGGTTTTACAATACTTTGGTTTAGAATTCGTTCATGTCTTCATTGCTTTTTTATCATTTTAGTTTGGTTTTGTTATTGTTGGTTGGTTTCAGTGCGCCATTGAATGAGAGCTGGTCTCTGCTTAAACTGCTTCATAAGTCCTAGATTGTGCTTTGCTCCTCAGGATGTCGCCAATTACCTTTTGTTTTTTTTTATATATTTTTGGGTCCTTTCTTTTTATTTTTGTTTGACTTTTAGGATGGCCATGGTTAGATCATTACAGTCAATGATGTTTTATGGAATTGGGAAGGGATATTGCTTACACAGATACACTATAATATTTGGCTATTTTTAATGGAACAGAGTTCAGACCCTTGTTTATCAGGGTTGTTTGCTTCTTTGTGTTTTTACTTTTGGCAAGGGGGTACGATTTGGTGCTGAATGATGTGTTGACTTTTTGGAAAGATTGGTCACCAACCCATGTTCAACAACTTTTTGAAGTCACTTTATTTGTATCCTCAGCCTCACTTTAGATTAATGATTTTATGATCTCACAATTAACACTTTTGGATTAAAGTACAATGTTTTTTGAGAAGCTGTAGCCTCTCAGTACTAAGTGTTGCTGGGCCATTGCCATCATTGCGGGTTTGAAGCCCTGAAAGTCTCACTGAAAATTTTGAAAACCAGACAATTAACAATATGAAAATCAACGACCTGGTGAGCTCAAGTGCACATCTTAGCTTGAAGTTGAACATCTTAAATTCAAAACGAACATGTTCAGCAGACTCTCTTCGGTGTTGAAAAATTCACAGCCACTGGTACGTGTGACTTGTGCCCCAATTTATATTTTCACAAACCTCTTTACTGACATGATTACCTTACAGAGACAGCAGTTTCGTCGTCTAGCTACAGAAGCTGCTGAGGTCACCAAGACTGAGGCACCTGTTACACCACAGTCAATATTGAAACATGCACAGCGTGAGTATTTCACACGTCACTCAATTTTGGTGACTCCTGTTACTAACACCCAGTCTCAGAACCACCAAAGTACGTCTTGACAACACTACGTAAATTCCCATCGCTAGCACCAATTAAATTCCAGCCAGTTCCATCAACATTACTAAGTGCACCATTGCGCAGAGATATCCTTTGGAGAGCTGTTATCTTTGATGCTGATAACAAACGTGTTGGCTCATCCAATCCAAGTGGCCGTTCAGAAATGGGTTACTCCAGAAAGAAGCTGCTACCACAGAAGGGTACTGGTAGAGCTAGATCCGGTGACAGATCATCTCCAATTAGACACGATGGTGCCGTTGCCCATGCCAGAACTGCTCCAAATGATTTCACCACTGACTTGCCAAAGAAGATCTACTCCAAGGCCATCAAGGTTGCCCTTAGTGAGAAGTACAGACAAGGTGAACTATTTGTCATTGAAGAAGAGTTAGAACTGGTGCGTCAAAAGGGGAACTCTCTTCTTGTTGAGTTGTTCTTGATCAAGAATAATTTGAAGGGCAAGAAGGTGCTATTCATAACCAATGACCACTCTCCAAACTTGATCCACTCGACACAAAGGTTTGCAGAAAAGATTGATGTCATACAGAAGGAGGGAATTCAGGTCAGAGATTTGTTGTACCCGCACAAGATCTTCATCGACTTGAAGTCTTTGGAATGGCTGTACTCTCAACACAACATCTAACTAATGGATATAATGACGAATCAATAACACTGTGTACATAGTTCGATTACCAGTAGTCATAATTCTGCGACGTAGTTGATGAAGCCTATCTTCAGAATTTAGGAAGAATACAGAATTCAATCAACAGAGCCAGGATCTTGATCTTGGTGCTAGTGTTAGTAGGGTTTGTGCTCCTCATATTCACGTGATTAACTAAGGGGCTAAAACTTTTGGTGTTCGGATGTGTATTATACCCTTCGCAACATCTCAAACAGTCACTTTCGCGGCAGCAATTTCCTTGAAAAACGTTAAAGACTTACGGTCCAGTTTCTCAGCAAAAAATTCGCGAAGACAAACCTTCACGCTGGTGAAAAATAAAATCAGTCGAAAAACTTGAATTGAACAACGATACAACCACCACAAGTTCAAAGAAGCAAAGATGTCTCTAGTTGTCCAAGAACAAAACTCTTTCCAACACATTTTGCGGTACGTTTATCACACCTATCATAGACTGAGAAGATAGAGCACCGGATAAGAATTTATATAAGGTTCAACCACCCATCAAGCAATTTTTAAGTTATCAAAAGCTTCAAATCTAAAAGCATTACTTCAGTGCACACTATCACTGGCACTGGTGAAGAGAGACGACTTGACAAACTACTCTGCCACACTGACTCAAATTACCAATCCTCGAATTTTCTGTGAAGTTCACAATCCAGACACTTCTTCAGTAGCGAATGTGCACACCATCCTCAACAGAGTTTTGCAGTTAACCCTATTGACGTCTCATGGTATTCAACGAGTAACAGCTGAACCTTCTTATCACTTCAGATGCCGCTTCAAAATGTCTGCGACTAATTTTTGAATTCATACTAACACACCCTCTAGTTTGCTTAACACCAACGTTGACGGTAAGATCAAGGTTCAATACGCCTTGACCACCATCAGAGGTGTCGGTCGTCGTTACTCTAACTTGGTCTGTAAGAAGGCTGATGTTGATTTGTCCAAGAGAGCCGGTGAGTTGACCCAAGAAGAATTGGAGAGAATTGTCACCATCTTGCAAAACCCAACTGATTACAAGATTCCAGCTTGGTTCTTGAACAGACAAAAGGACATTGTTGATGGTAAGGACTACCACGTTTTGGCTAACAACTTGGAGTCCAAGTTGAGAGATGACTTGGAGAGAATGAAAAAGATCAGATCTCACAGAGGTATCCGTCACTTCTGGGGTTTGCGTGTCAGAGGTCAACACACCAAGACCACCGGTCGTCGTAAAGCTTAAATTTACTGAAGTTTTGAAACCCAAAAATTCGTTATCATTTTGTATATTGTGAAAGTAATTTCATTTTGCTAATTTACGCTCCTGTAGTTCAAGTGATTGCGACCACATTTGTTAATGTATGGTTGAGATCTTTAACGCTGGTATTAAAACTTCTTAGTAAGGACCCATTATGGTAGACTATGATATATATCACAGCAGCTTGAGTGCGAGTATCAGAAAATTACAAATAGCTCAACTATAAGATGTCTGCGTGATATCGTAGTGAGTATTGTCTCGGAACTGAAATGTCTACAGCAAGTCGTAAAATCATCATTATATCAATTAAACAATCTCTGAGCTGTTCAAAACAGAAGCATAATCCAATACTTCAGTTTGTATTCTTCAACTCCCCCAATGGTACCCTTTCAGCAGAATTGGTCTCTTTGTTCTCAGTTTCTTCGATCTTGAACTTGATCCCTATATTCTCCTTGTTCTCAAAGTTGTTGTCCTTATGGGCAGATCTGGGTGGAGAGGGATTCACTTTCATTATTGGCTTCTGGTGACTCTTAGTATGAACCTGTGTCATGATAGAGGTCGTACTTGAAGTGTTAGGAATAGGGGACTTCGTAAGCTTGAACGTTAACGTCTCGCCACTAATAGGTGTGTTTGTCATTGGGCGCAAGGGAGTCTGGAACATCTGCTTCATGGGGCTTGATCCTAAAGGTAATTGCTTTGGAGATAATGGAGGAATAGAACTCGGCCCTGAATGGGTCTGAAAAGGTGTAGGTGAGTGTGGCTTGAAAATATTTACTTGTTCTCTGCTAGGTGTGTCGACAGGAGTAGCCGTGTGTGGGAACAAAGGATAAATAGGCTCCAAGTGATGTACCTCCTTCTCGGCTTGTGATTGACGTCTTAGTGTCTGTCTTCGATTTTGAAACCAGATCTGTACAGCTTTCTCTGTCATATTCACCGTTGCAGCAATATCTGTTCTTCTGGTCCTATTAGGGGTGGAACCCTTCTCGAACTCTTCGTGAAGGATAGCAGACTCCTTTGGTGTGGTCCTTCTTCTTTTGCGTCGGGCCAGCTGAGCATTGTCAATCGCAGGCTCCTGGTTGGGAAAAGTTGAAGGGGAGTGTGAGATGAAGGCGTAGGATCTCTTCTGTACCAACGGTGATTCCTGTGTCACTGAAGGTAGTCGGGTAGTTGGTGGATGAATCTGTGATGTAGGTGTTGGTAATGGAGAGGACCATTGCGGTACAGAGGGTTGTGAAAGCGATTTTGGAAAAGAAAGAGCTTTTGAAACCTCGTCAGATGCAGTTAGCTTCAAAGAGTCAAACGAAGGAAGTCTGACTGGTGTTTGCATTGCCGGTAATGCTGGTAGGGAAGAACTAGTGATTTGGTGTTGCTTCAAGTCTGTTGCTCCCATTGGCGGAGACCTTGGAGCCATTGCGCTCAACAACTGCGCCAATGGTGGCAGAGATTTGTTTTGAGAGGAGTTCTCTTCTGAGGTTTGAAGGGGAGGTAGAGGTCTAGACATGGCTAGCGACATTACTTTTGTGTGAAATCCTGATCAACTTGAAGAGCAGCTTGATGGCAAAGACAATAAAATTTGTGGGCTTTGCACCGCTTAAGTATAGGCGGGCATGCTGTTGACCACCCTGTTTATTTAATTGTTTACATAAATTACACACGCAAATTCAGATTCCGTTGACGCGTTCGGATGCATTAAAACGCGTTAAAATTGGTTGGAATCTCGCGTTCGCGTGTTTTCTTTGTTTACTTTTTGGCAAGGCCCACACACATTTAGCTACGCTTTCGGAAAAGACTACGATTCTGAAACAGACCGGCTATTTAGAAGTGGATTAGGTAGTATTTCGAGAAGGAAGGGCCGGGCAAAGTGAGAGGATAGAAAGAAGCACGTAGAATGTTGAGCATATCACTGTTAATTTTCAAAGTATGTAATTCCAGGCCAAAATGTAGTGCCATATGATTCTCAAGTATGGAACGCGTCTACAACTCCAGTATCTGGGAAAATCCTCTTGTGGATAGAGTAAGTGGATCATGTCTAGAGATTGCATTGTTGTGATGGGGATCGACATCATGTTCCTAATTCAGGCCCCTTTCAGGTTTCAATATTTTAACACTCGATCGGAGTTCCTATTTTCACGGTGACCCCTACGGCCCTTTCTAAATATTTTTTTTTGGACACGCGACAGACTTCAAAGACATTTGTGGGTACAACAATAAATAGTCTCAAATAAAGGGATCTATCGCAGGTAGTGAGGTGCACTGCACAATGCACTACATAACTGTTGATGATAAATTGATATAGTGTCCCATGGATGACCTCTCTCTACTCTCAGCTACACTAGGGAACTTCGAAGATCGATAAATGGGTGAATCATCCATAGTACGAGGTGAATACAGTAGGTCCGCGACATCAGCATTTTCCAAGTCAATAACTGATGAATTGCTGACTGCTGAGGCGATCCAAGTATCGGCCAACAGGTCAGAACCGGATAAACAATAACAGCCTGCAAGTGTTACTTTTGTCATACTGTGGAAAAAAAGAGAAAATAAGAGACAAGATGGACAAAACTTTTCTTGCTTGATTCTTCACTCCAATTCACATCAGGAAGATCAGCCAAATATCGCTACTCTCATCAGTAGCATGTACATCAAAGTTATATTCGGGTAAGCAATCACATCTAAACCTCCCCCTCAAACGTAGCGCTCAAAACACGCTAGTGATCCAAAACACAAAGAGGATGAATTACGAACGAGCAGAAGATTAGTTAGATGTGGGGTTGTTACAGTTTCTGTCTTAGGAATTTTTTCTCATTAGGCTCTCTTTGGCTCATTATGTCACCAGTATTGTGTGGTTTGTGTTTTGTTATATGATTGAGTATCTATAGTCTCTGACTTCTAGCTTAGAGCTCCGGAAGTGCCTCCTGAAACTATAAGAAGCCTTCAATTGTTTAACTGGGGAGTATCACTTCTATTCGAATCGTTTTCAGTCTAGTTTGAATAACGCTTTCTTAGACTATGAGTAGTATATTTTCTTTATTCTCAGATTGGATTTCGAGTGCGAATGTTATGCAACACCGTCGGACAGATAAACTACATGAAAGGAAAGTAATTACGTGCAACTAATAGAGGAGCATATAAAAGAATGCAGACCAATATACCATTCTAAGGCTATACAGTGATACAGATGGCTTGTTTAGCTCTTTCTCGAGTGCCCGATTATAGCCCTCAGTGGTTTTTAGGGTTTTTATGTTATATGACAGTCTAACTTTCATCGGAAGTATGCACTATGCGCACCAACTTCCGATGAGCAAATGTGCGGAGGGTCTGTGAGTCCCTTCTTCGAATTTGTTTAAACATGGCGATTCAGATTAACAGAGCTGGTCACATTGCAAGGTGCATTGTGAGTCGTGTTCAAAGCTTTGAAAGCATTGTAAGAGGCTCTTCCTCAAGAATGAACCCAGAGTCAAGCTCCGTAGGGATTCCAGCATCATCACTTTGCCGCCAGAATAGTACAGCATCGTACAGAATTTCTACACTAAGGACAGCTAGCAGATCTTCTGCTTTAGCACTACCTTACACCACTTCAATTGCCACGACTTCGCTCCCAAAAGCTTCTATATTTGAACGTCTTGAAGCAATCAGCAATGCTGGGTTTCAAAGCATTGAGCTGCTGGAACAGGACCTCCAGGAAATACTTCCAGATATTCCAAGATTCAAGAAACGTTTGAGGGAGCTGGGCCTTGAAATCTCAATCTTTCAACCTTTTCGAGATTTGGAAGGTCCATGGGAGGGCTTTGAAGACAGGCTGAAGGAATTTGAGAAAAGGCTGGATATCATGGAGTTGCTGGATATCGAAATGATTCTGCTTTGTTCTAATTGTACAGACTTTATCGAATTGAACGAAGGCCAGTTTATTACCCAACTGAGGATAGCATGTGCTCTGGCAGAAAAGAAAGGAATCAAGATTGCATATGAGACACTATCTTGGGGAACCTACTACAGAACTCTCGAGCACATGTGGGACGTGGTCAAAAAAGTCAACAGAAAGAATTTTGGTGTGTGTTTGGACTCCTTCCATATCTTCATCCTTAATTGCGATCCAGATTTGGTGAAGGAGATGAAAGGTATGGTATTCTTTGTGCAATTGAGTGATTCAGAGTATGATCTGAAGTTGCCGAATGTGATTTATCACTCAAGAAGTTACCGAAACTTACCATATCAAGGATCTTTCCTGAACCTGCAACTTTTGAAAGTCCTTGATGAGGTTGGATATAGAGGTGCTGTTTCTTTGGAGTGCTTCAATGAGGTCTTCAGAGAGAACTGCGCCCTGTCCTATGCGGCTAACGAATCATACAGTTCATTGGTATTTCTTTTGTGTGAGCTACTTAAGGAACGGAATCAGAGACTACCACAAGAATTGAGTCAAGGAGAGGTACTCGGATTCATTTCCCCGAACGACTCGGGGGAGATTGACTTCACTGATCCAGGGCAACCACCTGAATCATGCCTCGTGGTGTCAGATCCAGAACTGTTCCTTAGAAGATCATCCTTGCTAGGATTCAAAAGCCAGTTAGCCTTCCAAGATATTGTAAATTCAAATGGTCAACATAGAACAAGTCTTCTAGTGAACTGTTCCAGATTGACTTTCAACAGCATGGTGCTGTACTTAAAGGCAGTCTTGCACTTGAAAGAAATCGTTTCTGAGAGAGAGGTGACATCGTATGGATTACCATGTAGCAGATCTTTTGGTAATGAAGTGGCAACCATAACCGTTGCATCACGGCTGGATAAACAGCCAATTCTTTGTAACACTTTGTGAATATAGATTGCGAGAATATGGGATCGTAGTGGGCATTTCTCCTGTTCTTGAACTTACCCGGTTGGTTGGACAGAGGTACATAGAAAAAACATTTGATGAGGTCCCCCACATTTAGAGTTGAGTGAAGAGAACGTCCAAAATGTCGTACACCGATCCAGACTTTGAACATCTCAGATCACAGCCACAGAAATTCTACCTTTATGGACTGCATCTCTCACACTCAAAAGCTCCTTTTTTACAAAACCTTCTCTTCAAAGGCAAAAACCTTGACTGGAAATATGAGATCTGTGAAGGTTCCAACGTTGATGAGTTCATTAACAAGTTTGAATCAGAAGGAATCACTGGCTCTGCAATTACTATGCCTAACAAGGTGAGTGCAGTTAATATTGTAGACGCATTGGATTCAGTTGGCGAGGGCTGTGGGTCCATCAATACCATTTATTCCAGAATCGCCAAAGATGGCAAAATCGTAAAGATTGGTACCAACACCGATACCGTGGGAATCTCTGAGTCCTTCTTACAAAACTACCCTTCTGAGAGTGCAGCGGGTAAGGGCAAACCAGGTCTTGTGTACGGAGGTGGTGGCGCTTGTCGTGGAGCAATTTACGCACTTTATAAACTGCTAGGTGTGTCGAGGGTGTACGTTGTAAACAGATTCAAATCAGAGATTGATGATGTAAAGGTATCCATGGCTGCTAATGGGTTTGATGGCGAGATCATACACATTGAGACCCCAGAACAAGCTGAAGATCTCGAGGAGAACCCGACGTTGGTGGTATTGACTGTTCCAAACTTTGCTGCGTCAAGTCCAGAAGAGCTACAAGCTAAGGCCACCCTAGATGTTTTCCGAAAGAACCCAGGTGTCGTTCTGGAGATGTGCTACCACCCAGTGATTGAGACTATTCTTTACAACGAGTTTGTGCAGTCAGGCTGGAAGGTGATGACAGGGCTGGAGCCAATGATTTATCAAGCTGTTGAACAACAGAAGCTGTGGACTGGATATTCCACTAGTGAACTACCTGTGAAGGATGCTGTGAATGCACTTTATGAGAGAGTGAAAAGTGAGCAGTCTGGTGTTTGAACCACAAGGGAAGGATTTAGAACTCCAGATTTCGATAGAGCTGTAAATAAAAAAGTACTTGAATAGACTTTAGGGGATAGATAGGACCCATGTTCACTATTTGATGTGTAGTCTTGAGCAGGGATTCCCTCCTAGAGCTGTTCGAGCCGAGCCAGTCAGCGACCACAACATATCGCGAAAACTTCCGTTTTTAGTTTCCAGCTTCAGACCAGCAACAATCTATTACCAAAACAAAACAACCATGCAGGAACGTGGAGGTGCCCAGCCCTCTGAACGCAGCGAGAACGACAGTTGTGAGCACCCAAATATAAGGCAGCTGTTCATGTCAGAAATCAAAATTCCGAGCGGTCAAGTGGCTAACAATAAAGAGCGAAGTGAGAAGTCAAAGAAGAGTTTAAATACCCTCAGATGGGTGTCATACATAATCAGTGTTTTAACCTTGATACCCCTGGTCCACTTCTTCCTGAGCCAGAGCCATCTCAACAAAATCACTCTATTGTGGTCACAGGAGCCACACACTTCCCAGTATAAAGTTGAATATCTTGATGTGGATGAGAAAGAGTACCACAAACTTGGTCTCTCCCCTCAGCAGCCAATCAAGATAACACCACTATCACCTCTGTCAGATCATGGTGTGGGTATGAGATCGCAGGTAATTCATGGACGCTTTCTTCACATTACTGATATTCATCCTGATGAGAACTACAAGACTGGGTCATCGATTCACTCAGTCTGTCACGGAGAGAAGCCAGAAGGCAAATCAGACACTGCTTCAAAGTATGGCGATGCCATGTCTGGCTGCGATTCATCCATGGCTTTGATGGAAAGTACAATGGATTGGATCAAGATTAACTTGAAGGATAAGATTGACTTTGTCATCTGGACCGGAGATAACATGCGTCATGATTCCGACCGTGAATACCCAAGAACGGAAATGAAGATCTTCCAGATGAACAAGCTTGTGGCTGGTTTGTTTCATGATGTGTTCCATGGGGATGGTGATGAGTTAGACCCAAGGCACTTTGAAGTTCCTGTTGTGCCCAGCCTGGGAAACAATGATGTCTACCCTCACAACTTGTTTTCTCCTGGTCCAACCTTGCAAACTAGAGAACTATGGACTATTTGGCAGCACTTCGTGCCTGATGAGCAAATGCATGTTTTCCAAAGAGGTGCATACTATTTCAACGAAGTGATTCCGGGGAAGCTCGCAGTGCTATCCATCAACACTCTTTACCTTTTCAAAGCCAATCCTTTGACAGAGTCTTGTGACCGTAGACGTGATCCTGGTTACGAGCTCCTCAAGTGGCTAGGTGTGACTCTAGCTGAGCTGAGATCTCGTGGTATGAAGGTCTGGTTAAGTGGGCATGTTCCACCAATCCCAAAGAACTATGACATATCCTGCTACAGAAAGTTCGCGGTGTGGATCTACGAATATAGAGACATTATCATTGGAGGTGTCTATGGTCATATGAACATAGATCACTTCATTCCGTCAGACTCTCAAAAGGCCTACAAGTCGATAGCTGAAGCATACAATGCCGAGGGCTACAGCTTTGACGAGCAGTTCTTACAGGCTTTGGAGTTGGAGGAGGGAGAACTGGACTACACGTTGGAAGAGCAATTTGGACTGATGGGAAGTGACATTCTTGGTCTTGAAGTTGATGCTAACCCTGAATTTAGCGCATATGGATCAGCTCCAAGCGGCAAAGAAGCGTACATGGACACTGTACGCGAGACGTTTTATGCTGATATCAAGGGTAGAAAAGGATCTGGCGAAAATGGAGAGCGCTATGCCATCAACATGATTTCCAGCAGTATCATCCCAACCTTCAATCCTGGTATGAGAGTCTGGGAGTATAACACAACTGGCCTTGAAGAGGCGTTGTATCGTTCTACCGAGCGCAAGCCATGGACTCAATTCTTTGCCGAACTAGAATCTAGAATATTTGACGAACAGGATGATGAGGATGATGAAGATGAATTCTTCGGTTTGATGGAGGATGATGAAGTTACTGCCAGCAAGAAGCGCAAGAAAAACAGGGACAAAAAGAAGAAGAAGAAGTCACCTAAGTCCGATCCCACTTTACCTCCAAAGAAACCGAAAACGATACCAGTTGGTCCAGGCTACACCCCTCAGCTTTTCTCCCCAACCAAGTTTGTGCAGTACTACCTGGATTTGGAGTCCGTAAACTCCGGAGAGAAAGAGTTTGGTTACGAAATAGAGTACAAGTCCGATGACGCCCCATTGAATATGACAGGACTTCTTGTGGACGATTACTTGACGCTGGCTAGGAAACTAAGTGATCCTATCAAGACTGCAAATAAGCTGAGAAAAGGAGAGAAGCCTGGAGAGGACACTGAACTTGATAGATTGTGGGGCACGTTCAAGGATTACGCTTTTGTTAGCAGTGGTTATCATGACTAGTGGTTGTTCTTATGGGATAGAAATGCCGGGCACACTTACATACTTTACAAACACAGGACAAATATCTTTTGTTACTCTAGACTAGTGGTTTCTTTCGGACAACTGACATAATGAGGTCCTTTTCTTTGTACATGATAAAGCCCACAAGTATAACAGCAAGAGTGATATTACCGATCAATTCCCAAACGTTTCGGACAACACCAAACAAAAGAATGTCAACAACCCACACTATTAAACTCAACGCTATAATCGATTTTGTGTTGGTATCAATTTCTAGAATACGGAAGTCTGGCACAGCCTTTATGAAGTAATGTTTGATGAATGAATAGCAATAGATTATTCTCAATGTCATGTTGATCATATTGGAGATAATTAGACCATGGAGAGACAGTTTGAGATACTCAATCCCAGTGTATGAAGTGATGAAGAAAATCATAGAAAACACAACCATAAAGTATGTGTACTTGACAACCTCGTTACCATTCGCCGTCGAATGATGAACTGATTCCAGAATACCATTGAATGCCAAAAGCGGTAAGTATAATGTGTAAAGTGGGATAGTGTCAGAGACATGATTTGACCAGTTGCTACCAATCAACTTCTGGATCAAATAGCCTGAGTTCAATGGCCCAAATATCGTGATGATAATGCACATATAAAAGTAAAAATGCGTGATCTTCTTCAAAATATCCACTGATACCTTAACACCATTCTTGGCAGTTGGATCAGATAACAACCGGGTCAAGAAGTTTCTCAGCCCCTCCTCAATAGGGGCAAAAACCAATCTAGCGAGAAGGGAGCCGTAGTTGGAAATCAAGGAGTAGATACCTTGCTCCTCAACGGTACATAGTGAATTTATAATTAGCTTGTCACCTTCAGTTAGTAAATGTTTAAAACAGATGTTAAAAAACATTCTATAGAAGTGACTGATAGCTTCTGGGTCAAAGTAGTAATAGTCTGCTTTTGACTGTCTGTGGATTTTGGTCAGAGACAGGCTCAGGTATTGTCCATGAGTGACCTTTTGCTTATATCCTCTGAAATCAAAATAGTAAAGAGCCAACAATGTCACTGAGTGTGTAATTTTTCCAATTGAAAAAGCCAAAATGGGTAGACCTTCATGATTTGTTTGATCCTTGAACCAGAAAATGACACCAAAATTTACAAAGCAGCTCAAAGTGATTGCGGTGGTTTCAAAACGAGTTCTCTTGTCATAATTCAGATTAAACTGGTTGAGAATATAGAACGGCTCGCACATCAGCTCCAAGAGAATGGCTAAGTAAATCAGCAAAAGTGAGACGTTGAACAGCTCCATGTTTTTAAACAATTCAGAAATCTTGCCATATTGCCAGTAAATAATGACCGTGGCCAAGGGAAATCCAATAAAAAAAGGGACATATGCAATGTTGATTATGCTCTGTGTGATCGCTACTTTAGTCCCGTAGAAAATTTGACTATGGTCATACTTGTTCAACACTTTCTCTTCAACACCATCCCCTGGCACATCATACTCATTTTCGTGGTCTCGAATACGCTGTGACGAAAGCCTTATTCCTTCTCTGCTAAAAAATAAGATGGAGTTCATGAGAAACTCGAGGAACGCATTGATCCCAAAGATTTTGGCGGAGATGTACGTTATCAATATCTGATTCATTATGAATGTACTGAGCTTGGTGAATGCCTGTCCGAAGAGCAGAAAAGTGACACCCTTGGCTGATTTGGCCAGGAGTTTCTCCGCGGACGTCATCCTTGTGGGCGTGAGCCTCTTTGCGGACATCTGTATGAACAACTGGAAGAGTGAGTGTGCTGGATGGATTATCTATATTGGTCGGGTCAGTATTCATTTTTTCACTGTTGTTGTCGTTGCTGTTGTGTCCGTTTTCTAGTTGGCAGGGCTTCAGTTCGATTCACTGACGCGAAAGTTGGGACGCGCTTTTCTCGGTATGTACCAGAAGAAAATTTCGAACCATGGTCTCAACAGAATTCCAAGTTCAACTGGCCAGTTTATTCTCTCCTTCTCTCGCTCACCCATTGCGGCCACACATTGAAATGGAGTTTCAATCAGAGAAGGTTTTCTTCAAGTCTGACACTAACGATCCTTTCACCAAGCTCCCCATCTACGTGTTTGACTCGACGTACCTGCCCAACCTGGTAAACACGGGGTTGGACAAAAAGGCCAGCGACGCTGTTATGGTGAAATGCTTCAAGCGCATCATCCCTCGCATACCTAAGCATGCGTACTCAGTGGCATGTTTTACTTCCGGGTTCAAGAATGTCAGTAACCACTCCAATTCCTGGGTCACTATGTTGAAATGCTACCAACTTTTACCTGAGCCATTGAGAACCAACCTCAAGAAGATCTTTATTGTCCACGAGTCATGGCTAATAAGATCTTTCACTCAAATCATGTCCAATGTGCTGCATAGCAAGCTGTTCAAGACCAATTCAGTCAATGGAGGAAGCTATGACAAACTGATATATTGCAGGAGCTTGACGGAGTTGTCCAAGCTGTGCGATATAACCAAGATTCGAATCAGCTTGGACGTTTATACATACGACTTGCAATATAACGAGAGACTCATCATTCCATACTCAGCTAAGCACCACTCACATGATTACCTGGAGTATCGGAAGCTGATATTCAGCAAAGTCGTTCAAAGACTCACCACCGAAGGCATTGCAGTGGATCTTGTAATGACAAAGCCAGGGAAACAGCAGAAATTGGCGATTTTGACAGATGCCATTGATCGTATGAACTACTTGGATCTTTCCCAATGGGACATTTACTGCATGGGCTCCTTGTTTTTGCACCTACTGCGGAATTTGAACAAGAAACTGATTCCAATTGATCAGATACCACTTCCGATTCACGACGACTACCAATACACATTTGACACATTCACCACGCTGACGCAAGAGAGCGGCTCATTTGAGACGCTGGCAAGAGTGCTGGACATGTCTCTAATTATGATCTCTAATGATGCCACGAGTCATGATCTGAAGTCAATCACAAAGACACTAATACCTGCATTAGCACAAGAGAAGGTCTCACTAAAGACAAGTGACCGACTCTCGATCGGCCACAGATTCTTGAAGAATCTGTTGTTGAACTGGGAACAGATTCAGTGCGATATGTTCCCAGGTTCGAAGCCAAAAGCCCAACCTAAGGCTCCTACATCACGGAAAGTTTCTACATTTTCTGAACCAGTGGTTATCAGGAGACCAGAGGAAGCCAAAGAGGTACCCGAAGTCCCACACAAGAGAAACATGTCTGCATCATCTACTATATCCATAGACACTTGCAATTCTTCCTCATCATCAATTGAAATGCTCCAACCATCACAGGAGGAGCCCGATCCAAGGGAAGATCTGGCTTTGAACTCTGCTGCTTCATTGTCATCGCCAAGAAAGTCATTTCACAAAGCACAAACACAAAATGGAGAAGATGGGTTAAAAGCCCTCTCCGATGTAACATCATCACTGAACAAACAACAAATGCCGATCAAGAAACCGATAAAGCCAGTAACTACCAAGTTCAGTGATGGCTACAGTAGTCTGGAGGGCCAAAAGAAGGTCAACAAGCTGGCGAAGCTGTATGAGGAGAGATTGAAAGGGATTGAGATCCTTGATCAACTTGAAAAATGAAGACTTCTGCACTCCATGTATATGACTTTTGTATTTGGAATATTACACTGCATTCTTGCTAGATACATCCGTACGTTTATCTGCAACGCGAGTCGGTATTCAAAGAAGTGGTCGCGTTCGTGTCGCGCTTTATTCCCTTTTCGGTAGATAGAGTGGGAACGCCTGAATTGGTTGTCGAAAACCTCACTAAATTCCACCTACATTGTTACGCTAATTGACGCCATAAACGCTTTGAAAGTAGACAATTCCTCAAAGTGCTCTGTATTTAGCTTTTGGCTTTTGTTTGCTCTGTTTTCCTGCTGTTGCTCCACTCAAATACCCGTTTTTAACAACCTTATAGGAAGCTCTCTGCAGGCCCTAGCTAAAATCCACTCGCACATAGGGCAAATAGCTCTCATCTAACCACAAAAGCCATGAGCAAGGCAGAACTACAGACCCCGAGCCTTAATGTACCGGCAAACCGCCAGTTTGACGAGATTTCACCAACTCAGCCGCTGAACTTCACCCAGAGACATCACCAACATTTACAACAGACGAAACTGCAATCAGAACAATCTCTGCATTCTATTCTCACCCAACAGACAATGAACTCATATGAGACTGCTCGTGAATTTGAAGAGAGTGAGGGCGATGAAACTTTGGAGGATGATATCACTAGCGGTTTAGGCATTGCTGAACTTTCGTTGAGAGAGCAGCCCCATCTGAACTCAAGTTCCATACTCAAGAGCCCTGCGCACTCCAAATCCACTATTTCTCTCTATGATGATGATCCAACTCCACGGATTCAACAAGGGCCTAATGGTAATAGTGAACACAGTCTTGAGCAAACATTGAATCCTTACCTCGATGAGCCGACGCCTATTGTCCCACCGTCAGGCACCTTCCAACATCAGCAACAACACACACCGACTCTGAGCCAAACACCAAAATTACCCGCATCTCCACACTTCAGTGTCTTATCAGGTTCCGAGATAATGGAAACGCCCAAGCCAGTGAAGGTAAACCACATCCATGAATCTCCTCGAAATTTATTGGTTTCTTCTTCATCAGTTAGGAGCAGTCCAGTAAAGTCAGAGAAGAAGAGTCTCAAGTCCATTAATTCTACTGAACACAACTTTTCATTCACCTCAAATCCTGATGATACAGCTTACTCACACGAGACGACATTGCTTGAGAAGGTGCAGGACACTGGTCTGCAAGGGTTGCCCACCCCAACCCAAACTGGCCTGGTAAGATTAACTTCAGCCGTGGGCTCCCCAAGTAAAAGAAATTCGAAGTTTGTACCGTCTGTGGAAGATTACGCTTTGACAGCTCTGTTTGTGGTTGGTTTACACTCGTTCGACTCCAGCACATTGGAACTCAACTCCGACTCTGCCATTTGTTTGTCCTTTGAGAAGGATGACGTTGTGTTTGTACACTCTGTTGACTCAAGTGGTTGGGCCGAAGTGACACTAATTAAGAATCTCAAGAGGGGCTGGGTCCCTATCAATTTCTTCACAGAGCTCATCAAAGATGAACCTGACATTCCTTTGGCGAGATCCAAGCTTCCTCTGCGAAACCTGTTGATCTCCGGTGCAATCTTTCTAAATAATCCTATTGACAATCCTGAAAATGGCGATGCTGGGTTTGCTCTTGGGCACATTAATAATATTAGAGATGGTGTTCGTGATTTGCTTGAGCAAAGTGACTGCCTGTCTAGATCTACGGAAATTGTGAAGAAGAGGCCTGTGATTAGAAGGATGAGAAAGAGTTTGCTGGCAGATTGGTACTCTTTGATGATCAAGGCAGACTCATACAAACACTCCAAGAGTTTAGTACATATAGAGACTTTGCAACTGATGGTTCTTCAAGTCATCAAGAAGAGTATTACCTTCTTTGAGATTTGGGGGCTCGAACATGAATCCTTGAAGAGGGAAGAACAAGCAGAAAAGGCTTCTGTGGCTCAAGCGACTAAGGTTTCTAAACCGACAGAGGTGGTTTACTTGAAAAGCAGCCCTTACGCTAAGGAACGTCTAAATGAGATCCACAGCTTACTCTTCAATTACACCGGTTTGTTGTTGGGTAGATTGGATATGGTGGAACATAATCCATCCGGCTGTCAAGTGCTGGAAACCATCACCCATCAAATGATTCTGTTACTAAGAGAGATTCTTTTCATCAGCAAGTCATGTGTTTTGATCCTGAATGGCAAGAACACAAAGAGCGAAACCAAATTTGATGACAACTTAGATACTCTTCTATCACTGGTATCTGAACTGGTATCTGCGGTGAAGAACTTTGTGACAAAGACTATCAATGATGATTTCAGAGACAATACTATCAAAGTGAAAGATTCTCTCTACTATTATACTCCTGAAGGTGATGACCTCATTGGTATTGTTTCGAGAATGGCTAGATCCATTTCATTATCTGTGGACAATTGCTACAGAAACTTGTCGCTGATTGGTGATTTCCAGCTTTCAAGTGACAAGAAATATCCAGATTTCCAAGCTATCCAGATATCCCCTGAACAGTTTATCAAAGCTTGTTCTGTTGGAATGATTAAGACCTTACCAAAAGACGGTGGTTTGAAGAATCTGGATACTAGGGAAAACATCAAGAGACAATCAAGGTTCTCTATGGTTCGGTCAGGTACTGGAAAGGACAACTCGCTGACTACATCGGGATCTAATCTACTACAAGAATTTTTACCTGATTCCAAATCTTTTGTTAGAAGTTCTGTGTTTGAACCATTCATTACCGATTCTCAAGAGGAGATAAAGATCTCCCAGGATATAAGAGGTGAGATTGTTCGGGATCAAGAAGGAAGATTAATCGGTGCTTCTTTCCGGGCACTTGTTATGATTCTGACTGATGAGATGACGAGAGCTGACCCATTTTTTGTTTCCACGTTCTTTTTGACTTTCAAGCTGTTTTCTAATGGAGTGGAGCTTATCGAGGAATTGATCGCACGTTTCAACCTGACCAACAAGGAGAGTGAATTTGAGGACCCAGAGGAGACTGGTGAGTATTCTTCTTATGAATCAAGGACGAAGAATAGAAGAAAACTCATTTGCAAGGTATTTCAAATATGGTTGCAGAGCTACTGGGATTATGTTAATGACTACAATTTACTACCAACTTTGATAAACTTCTTCAATGAAGGTGTCTCATTATTTTTGCCAATCGAAGCTAAGAGACTGATTGAACTTTGTTCTAAACTTACAGTTTTAACTCCATCCAAGATCAAGGACGCAAGATCCTTGAAGAGATTCACCATTGCTAACAGCCTCGGATCACTAGAACCTATATTTACCCCTGCAACAAGGTTGCCCAACAGTTCTAGTGTTCAGTTGGTTAAGAGGACATATATTAATGCAAAACGCACATCCATGATATCTCACTCTTCATCCGTTTCTTCCATCTCCTCATTGAACCAAGAGTTGGATGATGATGACTATATCTTTGAAGAATATGGCTTGGCTAAGTTGAATACCAGTCATAGAAGCTCGATGTTGTTGCCACTGCCTGGTTTGAGCTTCAAGCACAATTCTTTACTTAGCAAAAACCAAATCAATGAAATTGAGAACTTGGTGCTGATATATAGAAAAAATCTGACCTCTGGTTCTTGGGTGCATAATGATTATACAAGATACTCACCAGCTGAATTGAAAAGAATTTTGCCTAAGTGGTTTGAGATTTCCAGAAGTCCATCATCGAATGTGGTTAATGTGGATTACAATTTAGCAGATCTGAACTCGTTCGAGTTGGCTAAACAGTTGACAATTATTGAATCCAGGATCTTCCTGGCTATCAAGCCAGAGGAGTTGTTGAACAATAATTACACAGAAAAGAGGTCCAAGCTGAACATGTCTCCAAACGTTGCACAGTCCTTGTTGTTCACAAATGCTTTGTCAGAGTATCTATTAGACTCTATCCTAGACAGCAAACTAAAACCTAAGGATCGTGTACTCAGAATCAGGAATTGGTTGAATGTCGCTTTGTCGTGTTACTATCTCAAGAACTTCAATTCCCTTGCTGGAATTGTCATTACTTTGCAAAATCACATTCTTTCCAGACTGAGTGAGCTATGGACTAACTTACCAGAGAAGTATCAAGACCTGTTTGAGGATCTTAAGAAGATCATTCACCCAAGCAACAACTACAAGGGATATAGATACAAGATCTCCAGGATTCTAGAAGATGCTGATACAAAGACTACACCAGTCGTACCATACATTAACTTGTTTCTCCAAGATCTCACGTTTATCCATGAAGGCAATAAGGATTTCAGAAATTCCAACTCCTTCCTTAGAGCAAGACTGATCAACTTTGACAAATTCTTAAGAATCTCCAAGGTTGTTTCCAATTTGGAGAATTTGCAAGTTGGATACGATAGTCATACTATGAATTCCCAGTCAAGCAAGAAGGCCAAAAGAAACTCCATCTTTTCCTTGAACTCATCCATTTCTGGGTTAAATGAGGAACTGTCTCCTCTACTACCACTACAAGAGTTTATCCTACTGGAGTTTTGGAAAGTACATCAACTGAACTTGAAGGACACTGACAGAAACTGGTCTCTTAGTAAGAGGTTGAAAAACTAAGCATATTACATATTAGATATAAGAAGGACACTCACGCACGATGATCTACACTTGATTTCCAAAACATCTAAAATAAATACAATTCTGTGAAACTATGTACTATACAACAACTCTGTTGTTATGCGATTCTATGCCTTGGCGGCAGCCTCAGCACGACGTAGGTTACCAATGTGGTTGATGGCAGAACCAGCTGTGAAGAAATCAATTTGATCCTTGGACATGGTGTGCTTAGCATCAATATCAAAAGTGGAACCATCCTTCTTAATAACTCTCAATTTTACAATACCACCATTGTCACCATTCTTGTTGATCATGTCAACCAAGTCCAAAGTCTCAATTACATCACCAGAACTTAGTCTATCGTAATCAGATTCATCAGCAAAAGTCAATGGCAACATACCTTGCTTCTTCAAATTTGTCTCGTGAATACGAGCAAAGGACTTGACAAGAATCATCTTACCACCCAAGAATCTTGGGGAAAGAGCAGCATGTTCTCTAGCAGAACCTTCACCATAGTTGTGCTCAGCAACAACATTCCACGGTCTACCATCTTCCTTCCACTTGATCATCAATTCTGGAATCGTGTATCCTGTACCATCTAAGTCATATGCCTTGTTGACCTCTCCAGTCTCCTTGTTCTGTGCACCAATTAAGGTGTTATAAGAAATGTTCTCCAAGTGGCCCTTGTACTTCAACCAAACACCAGCAGCTGAAATATGATCAGTGGTACATTTACCTTCAACCTTCAACAATATGTTAGTCTTCAGCTCCTCTCCGTTCCATGGCGTAAATGGTTCCAACAGTTGTAAACGGTCAGACTCTGGCGAAACACTAATCTCAACTTCCGGATGAGGCTGTGGGTCAACTTCTGGGTAGAACTCATTTCTACCCTTAATGAAACCAACTTCTGGCAACTCGGCACCGACTGGTGGGTTGAACTTGAACTCAGCACCGCTGTCGGTCTTGATAGAATCAGTCAATGGGTTGAAATGCATATCACCAGAGTAAATCATGGCAGTGACGAGCTCTGGGGAGGTCAAAAAATTCATAGTGTTTCTGTTACCATCGTTTCTGGCTCTGAAGTTTCTGTTGAAAGAAGTAAAGATAGCATTGAACTCAGTGGAGTTCTTGTCAACATCAACACGGTCCCATTGGCCGATACATGGACCGCAGGCGTTGGCAAGAACAATGGCACCATTGTCAGTGAAAGTCTCAATCAAGCCATCTCTCTCGATGGTGGCTCTAATCTGCTCAGAGCCTGGAGTCACAAAAAATGGAATCTTTGGTTTCAAACCAGCATCAGAAGCTTGCTTGACAAGAGAGACAGCACGGGACATATCTTGATAGGAGGAGTTGGTACATGAACCAATCAAACCAGCAGAGACAGTTTGTGGCCACTCGTTCTCATCAGTCTTGGCACCAAATTGGCCGACTGGAGTGGACAAATCTGGAGTGAATGGGCCGTTGATGTGTGGCTCTAA
Organism: Barnettozyma populi; assembly: GCA_003706705.3. NCBI lineage: Eukaryota > Fungi > Ascomycota > Saccharomycetes > Phaffomycetales > Phaffomycetaceae > Barnettozyma > Barnettozyma populi. The sequence continues at coordinate 916,593 of PPLZ03000001.1, forward strand.
CGTGTTTAGGTCGATCTCCACAACCTTGTCATACACCGCACCTTCATCTGCTTGCAAAAAGCCAAATTTAGCATTGACCTCATCAGCAGCGTCAGCCAATGGAGCTCTGTGAGTGGCCTGCAAGTAACGCTTGTGGGCTTCTTGGTATGGGAAAGTGGAAGTTGTGGCGCCGATTTCAGCACCCATGTTACAAATGGTCGCCATACCAGTACAGGACAAGCTCTTGACACCTTCACCAAAGTACTCGACAATGTAACCAGTACCACCTCTGACCGTCAATAGACCAGCCAAGTACGTGATGATATCCTTTGGAGAAGTCCAGCCGCTCATTTGACCAGTCAACTTTACACCAAGGACCTTTGGAGCCTTCAACTCCCATGGGGTGCCTGTCAAAGCATCAACTGCATCAGCACCACCTACACCAATGGCAATAGCACCTAGACCACCAGCATTAGGAGTGTGGGAATCAGTACCCAGCATCATCAGACCAGGAGCAGAAAAGTTCTCCAAAACGATTTGGTGAATAATACCAGAACCTGGACCCCAGAACTGGATACCATACTTCTCACCACATGATTGCAAAAAGTCAAACACCTCCTTGTTGGTGGCAATGGATGCCTTCAAGTCCTGCTTCTCACCATCCTTACCAACAATCAAGTGGTCACAGTGGATAGAACCTGGGACAGAAGTTGACTTCAAACCACATGTCATGAACTGCAACAAGGCCATCTGCGCAGAAGCATCCTGCATAGCCACACGATCTGGGTTCAGCTTCAAGTACTCCAAACCTCTGATCTTGGAAATATCACCAGCTGCCAAAGATTCCTCTGGGTCCACCAAGTGAGAGTACAGAATCTTCTCCGCAAGCGTGAGCGGTTGATTGTTCAGCACCCTCTTGACTGTTGAGAGTTTCTCCACTAGTTTAGCGTATGGTGGGGTTCTGGAAAGGAACTCTTGTGGGATCTGGGTGGTCAGCTGAGCTGCAGTTGCAAAGCTCCGTATGCTGCGTTGTGCAGTTCTAGCTCTCAACATGCTGGCAATAGAATTCTTAATTAGAGAAACACAGATTATGTGTTGTTACAGATAATTTTTCAGTCGAATCGATTCACTGCGATTAGTCACATTTTTTTTTTCTTATTTCCCCCCGGTTGTGAAAATATTTTCCTTATCGGGCACGAGACTTTAGTAGGTGTCACGTGGATAAAGGCCGTAATTGCCTTACAACAGCAAGCTCCAGCTCGCAACTTGAACCTCTAATGGTGAGCTGCAGTGTAGGAGCTTAGTGGCGGTTTATGAGGTTAGGCGCATATTCAATATAACTTCAGATCCAACAAGTGCATGTGTGTGTGGAACTGGCTGGAGATTTCATCGTTATCGAGTGCGCGATTGGCTGCATCAAAGAGCAGTTTTCTTATCCGACAACAGTTCTAATCAAACGCATGATGCACTATGGACCTATGTCTTACAGATAGCATTAGATTCACCTCTGTGCGGATCTGTGTAAATAGACTAAAGCTACACATTTCGACTGCATTGGAAAGTTTATTCGTTTTCGCAATGGCCACATAACCACTAGTGGACTCTCTGTCTGTTCAATACCACCTGTTTGGCATCATTGTACACTCTTGCTCTCTCCTTCAACACATAAGACACATCATCATCGTTTGAGAACTTTCCCACTTGCTTCCTGATCAACTGTAAGTTCCAATAGCATTTATTGAGCCTATTGCAGACTTGGTACAGTCTGTGTGTGGTTTCCTGGATCAATGGCTTGCGGGTGATAGGACAGGCACCGTACTGGTAGAAACTATTCAACTGCTGTTGTAAGTGGGATATCGTCTTCTCAGTGGCAATGTACTCTCGGTTGTTGTCCTTGTAGTCTTGTATGAGCTGTGGTAGGAGTGACAATTGCATGGTGACCTTGCATTCGATTCTTTGAAAGTCTTGCACTGTCGAGAGGCGAAGCTGGTCAATGAAGTAGCCCAAATCCCTGGAGATGATTCTCTTGTTCACAAACGAGGTGTTCCGCTGAATCTGCACCAACTTGTCTCTCATCAGCAACTCCATTGAGGTCTCCAGATCGTCAAGTTCTTGTCCAGTGGATGGCTGATATGGCTCCTTGTCATGTAGGCCCAGCTCAAAGTATTCCACAACATCCTCGTCGTAGATGTCAACGAGCTCATCGATGTCAAAAAGATTCAGCTGATCTACACTGTAGTAATCGTGATGAGCAAATTGGTTGGGAAGGAGGTTGATACCAGGGGTGTGGCTGATCACATCTTGGTAAGTTGGGGGAGGCACATAACCTCTAATTGATTGCTTGTATGAAGGCAGCACGGACATTGTGTACTCCCAGTGTAGTGGTGGTAGTGGTTGTGAAGACTCTTTCAGGCAATGACAGAACACAACTTCGAGCAGGATTTTTGCATCTTTTAATATACTGGCAAATCATTCGTCCGATTGGAAATTACATCTTTGACGTTTTCTTTATCAGCAAGTCAAAGTCCAGAGTCGAGACAGCCCAATAAAAATTGTAATCAGACAGCGATGCGCGAAAATTACAATAGCACGGGTAGTCGCGGGTACACCTTAGTCGGAACTTGTAGCCCGTGCCAATTACAAATTGGGGCCACTTCCGGCCCATGGTTAAGGAGCGGCTCTGCGAAAACAGCCTATGGGCCCAGGCAATGGACTCTAGTGTTCCGTGGAAATGGAGTGCTCTGTTGCCATCTAACGTACTACACCGTGTTAAGACTTGGAATTTGGGATATGGGGAGGAGATTGACTTCTCAATACACCCAAAGTGCAACGTGGGGGTTGGGATAAGCTGGAGAATTATTCTCCTCCATCAAACCGAAGTTGTCTCGGGCTATTGATTGTTGCTTTTTATTGCGTGGACGGTAGATCCACAAGGCTAGGCAAGGGTTCCGCGAATCCTCCCTTCAAGTAACTGATTGAAATGATAGCAATGCTTGTGTCAAAAAGTGTGTGGAATCTGTCCCGCTAATCTTTTTGCTTTACCAAATAGGCAACTCCCTAATTTGGATGTTTTGGTTATTTTTCCCTAAAAAAATTTTGATGGCTAGTGACAGTAGTCAGCCAAACACAAGACGAGCGAAAGCGTAATACTATTATTCCCCTTCAGAATGCTGATAGACCTGAATGTGCACTGGCCTCAGGACTCGTACGATACTAAACCTACTGCATCTCAAATCCAGCAGCTGAAAAACACACTGGTAACACTTGAGGAGCTGGGGTATACACACATCGTCCTTAACTTCACACTGAATCACTCTGACAAAGTTCCTGCCAACAACATCAACCCGATAAATCTCTCGCTGCTGTCCGAGTTCGGGGACAGAATCAAGTTGTTCACGCGATGCACTATCATAATAGACGAGCCATCGCAAGGCCAGAGCATATCTAAACTGCAGAATGCATTCGACGTCGTTGCGGCATTGCCTGTTTCTGAAAAGGGCCTCTTGTTGGCCTGTAACAGCTTGGACATAGATATTGTTACTTTCCATTTCGATAAGAGACTCCCTGCATTTTTGAAACATAAGACGGTGGGTGCCGCCATTAAAAGAGGCATCAAGTTCGAGCTAACATACTCGACCTATCTGAACGAGTCAGGGCGCGCGCAATTCATCAACAACACGCTGAACGTGATCAGATCTACAAGAAACCAAAACATCGTTGTTTCGAGTGGTGCCAGACAGGCAACTGAGTTGCGTTCGTTTGGAGATATCTATAATGTGCTCACACTACTTGGATTCAAGCCATCAAGTGAAAACACTGTCAAGGACAAGGCGGCAACTGTATTGCTAAATGGGAGACTGAGAAACAAGAGTTACAAGCAAACTGTTTTTGTCGGTGAGGATGTTGTTAATGAAACAGGCGAAACCGTGAATGATTACAAGAGGAAGGTTGATGAAGTGACGGGAGGTGGCGCCTTCAAGAATCAACTGAAGAGACTGAAGAAGTGAGATACTGCAGGGAGCAGGGAGCGGGGAAGTGTAGCTTAGGCTCACGTCCACTTGACAATAGATCGTCCGTCATGATCTTGAATAGTCATTGCGATTACAGATGTCTCGTAGAACCGATCGCTCGCTGTGGAGACCGCCGTTGAAACCGTACTAGTCTAAGATCGAGCGAGACGTTGTACCCGCGCGCCGCCACTAGTCAGTGTGTGACCATGCACATCGAATATTGCAGCATTCTAGAGCTACCCCTTCTCAGAAGCTAAGTGTAAACCTTTTTCTCAAGTGAGAATGCCCACCTGGATTTCTCTCTCTGGTCCCGCTGAGCGATGTGATTTCCTGTAGCTAAAGGTAAGCTTCTGTCCACTTCTGTACCAAGCCCGCTATTCCAAACTCTGGTTCTGATCTGCAAATACCGCCACTCTCTGACTGAATATTAGAGGGGGCGAAGGAGAAGATCATCAATATTTCCTCTTTAGGATAGCGTACCTCCTCAGGTACTCTTGAATCTATCTCCTTTATTTTTGAGCCCCTGTCATTTGCGTGTTGTGTTTTTTGGCGTTGTTGCGACTTTACGCGTCTTCCTGCCAATTGACGCTCGTAATTTACCAGATAATTTCCTGTTTGGGATAGCTAAGTAGCACCACCTCGCAAATTGGCGAACAAGCCAAATGTTGCCTCTTTTGGAAGGAAGGAGCCTTCACTCATTCCAAGAGGAGGGAACAAAACAGAAAAGCAAAAAAAGACATCCGAGTGAGGAAAGCACAAGTGCAATCCATCGGCAATCATTTGGTCCAACCTTCAACAAGGGAAAGTGTTACAGGTCTCTCATCAAATACCAGAAACAGCACAGCAGGAAGATCTCGATTTTCTTCGGCTTTTTGACGCGCTTTGTTCTTGTTGTTACTGTTCCTGTAATCAAAAGCACCCCCCTGCGGCGTGCCCACTTACACGGCCTGGTCCAGAACAATTTTTCTAGCTGGAAGGAGAGGTGTCTCTGTGTGGAGGTATATTTAACATTTGGCTTATCCGTCTTATTCTCTGATATCTGAACTGATCTGAGCTCTGACTGACTGGAAGCACAAATGAACTACTCGCAGATGGGCTCGATCTGGATCGAGGATGAGCCAAATCATAACAATGCCTTGTCAGCGGCGTACGTGGTGGACCAGAACATCGAACTACTGAACAGCGATGTACCGCTTTTGAGAAGCAAAAACAACATTGACCTTCCCCCACTTCCACCCTCGTCGTTCTTCCAGTCTACTCTTGCTCAGAAGTGCGACACCTCGAAGCAGTCATCAGGTGGGTTTGTCAAGATCTTCAAGAGACTGTCTTTGAAGGAGAAGAAAGTGATCAAGAGACCAGCCCCAAAGATCTCCACCCCCTTTGGCTTCAGCCACATTGCACACATGAACGAGGAGACTCCAATCACCAATAACAGCTTCCAGATGCCGCGAGAGACTCATTCACCTCTGTTCGTTCAAAAGAGCTCTGCGAATACCAGCGCCAATTCCAACAACAACTCGAGCGGTGGTGTATCCTTCAACACCACATCTGGATTGTCCAACTCTCCTGGAAAGAAGCGGGTTGTCTCCAACTCCAGCTCAATTGCCTCCAATATGTTTCAGCGTACCGCGTCTGTCTCAACAATGGCTACCACGGTGACAGCCAGATCTAGAAAACACTCTTCCGTTACACCAGCAGCAGCCATCAGCGAGGAACCAAGCGCTAAAAGGCTGAATACCCAACAACATCAACACACGAACTCGCAATCGTCAATTGAAAACCTGAAGCTCCTGGAGCTAACTCAGCTTCATAATCTGTGCTCATCTGGCTACGAATCCAACATTACAAACCAAGCCCTCGAATCTTGGGCTACGCCGGATCCGCAAAACGCTGTAAGACAGTCCTGGATTTATGAGGACATTTCCCCTTTTGTCCCCAAAGTCCACTCTGATTCCCTTAAGAGATCCAAATCAATCAGTTACACTCCTTCTTATCATTACAACTCGCCGCTGTTGAAGCAGGAGCTCAACCTCTTCCAGGACCAGATGGAGGTCAGCTTCAAGAGCGACCTGGAGTACAAGAAGATGCTTGAGTCAATCGATCGCTTCAAAGACGTGGTCTACTCGCCTACTCCGTCTGCTGCCTCCTCCCCCTCCGCACGCCGGTCACATATGAGATCAATATCCGACTTGAGATCATCACGTTACACATTCCATAATCAGGTCATGGACTTGGAGACTGCCGATTGCTCAGATGATAATTTCGACGAGACGATTGTGTCACTTCGTGCCGCTAAATTTACCCGCATGTCCAGAATCCAGAACCAGGGCCAGGACAAACTGAATGCATTTGGAATCATCGCACCTGAGGTCCAAGAGGAAGAGGAGGAGGAGGAGGATGAGATACCAGAAAGCCCAGAGTCCACTCCAAAGCAACACGTTGTTGGACGATTGCTTCCATCTACTCTTGATTAGACACCCCTTCTCTACGACATCGACTTTTTAACGACCAACTCATGTTTCATTCGCTACCATTATTTTTTTTAAAGCGCCACTCATTGTTCACTGCTTAATATTGACCATTTTAACGACCACACACTCGCTTCATTTTATCTTTGTATTATTTTGGGATTGATTGTTTATAGACCTACTTGATTTTTTTCCTCCATTGTGCTATTAAAGGGGTTTACTTCTTCTGTTGATCAGCAGCCGTAAGTTTTTCTGAATCTATTTTCTTTTGTAGGGTGACGATCTTCTCGTTCAATTCTTCTATCTTCTTGATCAACTTGGAGATCTCAATGAACTTTATAATCGATGTATTGAAGCTTCTTTGTGCATCTCTCAACTGAGTTGACGGAAGAGCGCCGAACATTTGAATGGGATTGTACTCCTTCACTGGCTCCACTTTACTCTTTTGGTCGACCACCTGATCTCTGTCACCGTGCTTGGCTGCTCTTCTGTTCCTCAGTCCTTCCTTTCCGGTCTCCTTCTCACTTGGATCTTCATCATGCTTCTCTTGATCACCTAATTGTTTATTTTCTTTCAAAACAAGCTCTGTTCCCTTAATCTCCACCTTCTTTGTAGCCTGGACTCTTTCATCCCAGCAATCCCGATATCTTCTTCCTCCAGCATACTGACCTCTAGCAAGCTCTATGAAACCATCTTTAAACAATTTAGAAATATCCCCCTGCAACTCAGTGATTTGGTCTAACAGCAACAGCTTCTGGACAATGAGGTTATCTAAGGCCTTCTGGTCAGAGTACTCCAGAGTCATGGGCAGTGTTGCGAATGATGGGAAAAGATCATCTTTCAGAGATAAAAAAGCAATCTTCTCTGTAATATCAGATATTTCGGTCATTGCGTCTGCCATTTGATGAACTGAAGCACCTGTGATTCAGTTCAGTAATCGATAAGTAGAATGATTTGATTACTATTTATTGTCAGTTAATATCAACAAACAAGGTCGGAATCTCTGCTCAATTCCGACCCGTAACCGAACTCAAACCAACAACAAGAGCTGTTGGTCTTAATCTCCTCCTACTCCCATACACGAGAAAACAAACATGTCTGACCGCCTTACACAACTCCAGCAGTGCCTCGACCAGCTCGTCGATGTGTTCTCTAGTGGCCTCCACTATGTCCAGCTCCATCACCCATTCCTGCCTGCCACAGATCCCGTCACAGGCCTCCCCATCGAGGACACAATGTCCGATCCTAACCACCACCCCGTCACGCCCGAGGAGTTCACCGCTGCTATGAAGGAGAACAGTAACGATCTGATAATTAAGACAAGGCAGGTTCTAACGCTAATTGACTCCCTTCCTGGTGCCGATGTGAGTGTAGTTGAGCAGGCAGCGAGAATCAAGGAATTGCAAGAGGAGTTGGCGAAAGTACAGAAGAGAAAAGTGCAGAAATTACAGGAGAAAGAGGAGCTAGAGAAATGGGTCGAGGATTTGATTGTTGGTGTTGGTAGAGATATAGTAGAGAGCAGGAAACCTGCGTCCGAGGAGAAATCTGCATGAAACAGTAACATGAATTGTCTTATATGTCTATTCATATAACATTTTGTATCCCCCGCACCAGCTCACTTGTACACATCACATCTGAAGTCCCAACCATTGGTCTTTGATGCCTCGCACGCTTCTTTGGTCCATGCACTAGCGTAAGTGACGGGTCTCAGTTTGAAGTAATGGCCCAATGCCATCACAACGAGGAGACCCAATAGTCCCTGTCCCAGCTTTTGGTTCTTAGAGTAGACATACTGTAAGGTCACACCAAGGAGAAGGATGCCAAAGTATAGGGATGGAAGATAGTAAGCCACAAACCATTGGCCGTCCTGGGAGACATATGGTAGGTAGTGTGCTGCCCAGCCTAGTGCCAATGGCCATGCAGCAGTCTTGTACTGGATAGATGGCACATTGTAGTCTGACTTGATGAGGTCCAAAGACTTAAAGATGACAAGGACTGCCACGACTGCAGCGACAAGAACATAAATGATCTGATTCCCCACCGCATACAATGTGCTTTCTGACAAAGTAGTGTACTTCATCCCTTTAATGTTCGATGGCCATAGTAGTGGAGGCACTGTTGACTTCATCGTAATTGCTCTGAGCAAACGCAACATTTTGACATTCAACTCTAAAACCTTGGAAAATAAGGAGACTGGCTGTAAAGGCTGCACCTCTTGCAATTCTGGGATGACTTTGCTGAAGTTGAAATCACGAGGATACTTGACTTGTTCAATGACAAACTTCGAACGGCTCACGTTAGGGTCCTTAATACAGATAACCTCCTGCTGCCCAAACCCCCATTCCGGAAGCTTGAGGTCGTGGGACAAGACAGTGCAGTGTTGCTTGTGGTTACGCAGGGAAAAGTGAGTGTCGAAGGAGGTGAGGTATTTCTTGCCTTGATCTTTATTGGTGTCAAGTGGATGATAGTTGGTCATGTCTTTGATCCAAAACTTCTCAGTGTCATTAGCAGTGTATGTCCAGTTACCCAGGCAGCTCACCTCGAAATCATACTCCTGCTCAGAGATTGGCGGCTTCGACGTGCTGACACTCAATAGAGTGCCAGAAAGCTTGTGTCTCAGACGTACGGCATTACCCAAAATAACCCTGGGGTCAGTCTTGTTGTAATTGCCTGGAGCTTCAATAATCCACTCGTTATTGAAGTCCTTGTAGTCAAACACAGTCACTTGGTTTTGCTTGCTACCACCTCTATACTTGTAAGGATGAGAGTGTAAGTATCCACCAATGGACTCCATATGGCGCATGGTGACTGTAGAGCCATAAGTGACATACTTTGGAACATTCACAATGTCGTTGTCTTCCAAGCTTCTTTGGAAGTGGGTGGATAGCAACGCACTGTCCTTTGTGAAGTTAGTCAAAAGAGATACATGTAGACCGAAGGTAGCAAGATATATCACTAAAGGCACCAAAATCAATGACAATCTGGCTCCAGTGTGCTTAACCAGAGTATAATTGGAGATGTTTACGTCACCAATCAAAACCCATAGCTTGACTGCAGTGACTGCGCCAACCCATGTGATAGTTGCAGCACCAATCCATTTGGTAGATACACACAGCCCCAAAGAAAACCCAGTTAAGAGAAGGTATCTGAACCAGTTCCAGCCAAATGGGGTAGCACTGTTGAATTTGACAAAGGAGTACACAACCAACGCAACACCTAACAAGAAGAAACTGTCTGGTGTGTAAAGTCTGGCATGAAGTACAGTCATATTCTCCACGAGCAACAGACCAGCAGTGACACCAGCAACCACAGCACCAACGTGGAGTTCTCTCAATGACAGAAAGGCCAATGGCAATACGAGGGAACTGAAAAGCACTGACGCAAATCTGAGAGTAACATATGGAAATGTCTGACCAGCAAATGATTGGCCCGCCTTATTGAGTCCTGGCGAATCGCCATTGTATCCAGCCAAAAGGGCGACAATGAGATACACCAGTTTGGAAAGCGGAGGTGTCACATCGTTAAAGTAATCGCCCTTGATGTACTTGTTGATGTGGTTGGTGATATGAACCTCATCAAAAACAATCACATTCGGTTTACCAAGCGCCAGGGATCTCGTGATGACGCTCAATGCGAAAAGGCCAGTCGCAATGTACGTGTCCTTGAGTGTGAGTTTGGCAGGGGTGGTCTTGGTGGAAAAGTACGGGCGTTGAGGACCTTGGAGCTTGCCTGGTGGCAGTTTAGAAGGAAATTGGGAGTTTGTCCAAGCCACTGGGCGGTTTGGCTTGACCATTTGCGGCTGTCGTGGTGGTGGTGGTGGTTGTTGACTAGTCTTTTTTGGTAGTGTTTTTGTTGGTGATGATGTGTCTTTTTCAGCATTAATGTCTGTGTGGCATCGAAGAAGAAAAGGAATAGTAACGAAAGATCTATAAATATCGAACAGAACGATGATAATTTCATGACTTCTTCAAACCCTACACATTAATTGTTGCAAATTCAAGTACTCATCCTCTGAAGTATATGACACAATACAGTCCATCAAACTCATTTCCTTTGTATGGGATACGAAACATAATACACAAGAGTGTTTTAGTGATATATTGAGTTTACTGTTGATAAAATGTTTTTGTATCATGGTTATTTATGTATCATTGAAAGCTGGATCTAAGTGACATGGTCGACCTATCATGTAGTTGGTTCCTTTTTCTGTCTGTTTCTTGACGCACATCATCTGATGGAACCCGCTTGACTATCGCATACTAAGAGTAAGTGGGTAGAGAGCTTGCGAACATCACCTGATAGAGGTGAGAGATAGCTCAAGCTTTATCAGTTCTGATCTGTAAGTGTACATACATCATACATCAAGTTCAGACAAGGTTGTCGCTGAAGGCACCCCATTTTAGATAAATATGAAGAGTGAAGAGTAGGGTGGGGAGAACAATCCTTTTGTATTCACTCTTCACCACCACACAATGGAGTCTACACTCTCGATATGATGAAAATAATATCAGTTTCGTAACGTCGTAAAGATATAAAATGAAAACTCCAAAACCAGGAAAAGCACACACTCACACTCACACACTAATAGTTGGTTGAATATAACCCACCGCCTTGCTCCTCCAACAAATCCACAAGAACCTCGACATCCTCACTCTTGAGATCCCAACCCAGCTTCGGTGTCACCCTCACGTTCTTCAAGCATGGTAATCTCTCCTCCATAATGGCTATGGTCAAGTCATCAGGATGTATCTTACTTGCTTGGCCCAGCCCACCACTTGAATCAATCCACAGGGTACGTAATGGGCGATCTCCTCCTTCTAAAGGTGGGAGGAGCTCTTCGCCAAACAGAAACCTAGAGCAGTAATCTACTGTGATCTGCAAGAAAGTGAGGTTGGGACAATATGTGAAGATGAAATCCATTGAGCTCTCATTGAGCCGTGGCATTGGGTACTGGATCGAGAGATACTTCAAACCCTCACCGAATTTGGAGAGCATCGAGTACATTGCACGATCCTTCAACACCGGACAATGGGCAAATGAGAGATTGGTGATTGTTGCAGGGAAAGTCGATTCAGACATGAATGCATCAGTGATACCCCCACTGATTCGTAAGTACTCCAGACTCTCAGGCCATTGAATCGAGAGGAAGTCCTCACATTCGATGGATGATCTTGGGAAAGACAAGTGTGTCAGTTCTTTGGCATTAGATATGGCATGAAAGAGTTGGTTCAGATTGACTGTTTCACTCACCAAACCCAAATCAAGCACCCTAATCTGGCGACAACCTCGGAGACTAATCAGTGGCGCATATCCAAAACTGGTCTGAGGGGCAACGAATATCTCCAGACTTGGGGAACAGCGACGCAGAATCTTAGAGACAAACGAGTTCTTGCCTGACTGGATTATCGTAGACAGATCCAGTCTCTTCACCAATGACCCCATCTTGGATTTAGTCTGGCCAATCGTTTCAACAAACCCATAAAAATTGTGCGAGTCCAGCACAGGAGTCTCGTAAATAACGGGTAGATATAGCGCATACCACAACTTGCAAACTCTCAGAAATTCCAGTCTCTTATCCTCGCAAAACTGCATAATCAGCAACACAATCTCTGGAGGAAACACAGGCTCTTTTTTGCCCACAAGGATCACATTACCCCTCTCATCGAAATCCACTGGAATCTCTACCAGAGTGCCAACTGTACCGCCAGCCTTCCCCTTCACTGTAACCGGGTGGCCCCTCCCTAGGGAAGAGCCACCCGCGTACCCATTCATCTCCAACTCGTCCTCTTCTTCTTCGTCTTCATTGGTTGTGGCTACGCCTGTGATGCCACTTTCACGGGATATTGTTACGTGTGTCATCCCGCCAGGACCGTAGTGCTTGTAAGGCGCCTTGGTCTTGCGTGGGCGCCGTTTGTTAGCCATATGAGTGCTTGGCCAGGAGGATATACTAAGCTGTGGCTAAAAGAGAAAGGGATTTGTCAAAGTGACGTTTTGGATCAGCTCGAGGAGGAGAAGAGGGCGCCAACAAAAAAAGAATTAGAGCCGCGAAACTTGCCCGATTGAGCTGAGCATCATCATTGAAAGAAAGAAGTACACAGTCAGAAGTCAGAAGTCAGAAACAAGATATTATGTTCTAAAATTGTTCGTAGACTGAAATACGGGCTGCGCTTCGACATTATGAGATCTAGAATGGTAGAGTCATGTTGTTGTGTACATATGTCTCACGATGATGAACTTTTTAGTGATCGTAGAAATGACGGAAGCAGCTGGCAATCTGTTGTTCTGTAATCCGTTCATGATCGATTCTTGCACCTGATTCAAGCTTTTCAGGATTTGTCAGATCCACTGCCCAACCGCTGCCCATCTACTGGAAGATATTTTATGGTGGTGATGATCATCATTATCACCACCATACCTTTAGTATTACATGCTATCAACCCAAGTTGGCTTGTCTCTCATAAAACTCTACAACCTCAGCACTCCCTGTTCCGTCCTTAATGTCCTTATCCTCTCTCAAACGCACAAATCTTGGAAACCTCAGACTGACACCTCTACCTAAAATTGCAGCGCCAGACTTATAAATCGGACTCAATGACAAATCAGCAGTTAAGACCTCAAACATAACCTTTGGTTCCACCCACACGTCTGGCTCAAATGAAGGATCATAAACGTAATCACCTGGAGCATTCTCCAGCTCCAATGGCGACAATTTCTCATGTAAAGACGAAAGATCTGCGTCACTGAAACCAGTGCCAATCTTGCAGCAGGTCTCAAACTCATCTGTATCTGCATTGTAAGATGCAAGGAGAAACCCTCCATATGTGCCTGTTCTCTTACCTTTACCAAAGTAAGCTCCAACGACAACTAGATCTAGGGAATCCCCAATACCTTCGAGATAATCCTTCTTTAGTTTCAACCAGGTGTTGGTTCTCTGGGACGGACGGTATGGATCGTTATCTAATGTCTTTACCATCAGACCTTCGCACTGATCGCGAATGGATGCATCAAGGAAGTCTTGTAGTTCATTTGTGGAGTGCGTTACCTTGGCGGTGGAAAATTGGAACTTACCCTCAGTTGGGATAAGGAGCTCCTCCAGCTTGGCACGACGTTCCTTCAAAGAAAGATTAATCAATGGCTTGTCATTATGGCACAGGATGTCAAAGGCAAACAAACACACGCGGATCTTGATGTCTCCCAACTGCACATCCTTCCTCTTTCTTGTCGTTAGCACCTGGAATGGTAGGATCTTGGCCTTCTCGTTGTCCCACGCAACTGCCTCACAGTCCAAGATCAAGGATGTTGTCATAGTGGCATCCTTCAAGAATCCACGCACAGAGTCGACGATATCTGGATAACGTTCAGACATGTCTTCAGAATTCCTAGAGAACACCTTGATGGTGCCATCGGATAGCAAATGCACTTGGGCACGTTCGCCATCGTACTTATACTCACAGATGAAGTCACGGCCATCAAACTTGTCAAGAACTTCAGTGATTGCCTTGGTTGGCTTAGCAAGCATCGGCTTCAGCGGGATGCCAGGGGTCAACACGCAATGATCTCTCAGATTGGTGACGCCATATTCTAACGCAGTTGAGATCAGAACAGCATAGTTGGGCACCTGACAAAATGCATCACGAATAATCTCTTCGACCTCAGCAGCCTTCTCATCAGATGGTTTTTCTCCCTTCTCATATGCCAACAAGGCCCTTGCCAATGAGGACAATACTGTCTTTTCAGCTAACCCGATTCTCAATTTGGACTCTAACGAGCGAATCAAAAACTTGGCCTCAATTCCATTCATTGCTGTAAGCATTCTCTTTATGGTACTAATCTTTTTTCCTTGAGAGTCCTTACCAGTTGTCTGTGCAATCTTTCTTAGATCTTGAAGCACCTGAACGGCTGTCATCACTTTGGGTTTAAACATCGTTGGTTGCACTGCACGGGCCTGTTGGGCAATGACACCCAAATCACCAGTCTCCTTGTACTTGGCTTTGATCTGAGCTGTGGACTTGCCAGTAGATTCGACGATTGTCTTAATTAGGATGGTCTCACCCAACCCAAGCTCTAGACCTTCATAGTCAGGACATAGCTTGTTGATGAAGAGGTATGCAATCGTCGTGAGTTCAACAGGGTTCTGTTCGAGTACTTTGAGGAAAAATTCAGAAGTTATGGCAGTAATCTCAAGTCTCTTCGAAGTGGCTTCGATAGCCTCGAATGTCTCTGCCACAGCGGAGTAGAGAATGGGTGGGTTGCCGTTACTCGCTGAGATAGTCGTCTTTCTTGTAATCGTTTCTGTTTCAACAGTAATACCATCGTTATTCTCCAGCAACTCCGCTGAATTGACTTTAGTCTTCTTGACAATGGCCAGTTCGGCTGTTTCACCATGTGTTCTCTTGTTCTCCCTCTCACTATCACTAGTGCTCTGGTCTGTTATGCTTCTTTCAGTTGTACGTGGAGCAGCATTAGCAACAGAGGTCTTGCCTCTATTAAGCATACTGAAGATATCCCTTGGTGGCATCCTGACCAGGTTTGAGGTAACTATGAGCTGTAGAAAAGGTCTCCTTAAAACTGAAACTCTTTGCAAGAGCATGACCAGTTTCGTGACTTAAGTTGAAACGCCTTGCGGAAACACGAAAAAAGCGCGTCTAGCAATTGGGTTTAGAGCCCCGCGCTTGAAATAGCTAACACCCGGACACCGCCTTTATTGTTGAAATTGAAGACTGAAGGAGTACATATTGTTCAGCTTATGGTGAGTAACATCAATCAAACTTAAGACGATGTTAGAACAGTTAAAAGAGGAGTATGAGGCCACGATACAGCGCTCAAAAGAGCTTCAACGAGAGCATGACGAGCTTGCAATGTCAGAGGAGAGGTACAAACAAAGAATCAAAGTTGCCCTTGATGCACTTCTCCTTATAGAGGGTGAGCCAGACATTGAGATAGACGACACGGAGCTTACAGAAAAGGAAGCTACAGTTTCTCCCAAGCTACCTAATAGGAGAGAAGAATTGATGTGGGAGTTCATCAACAAGACGATTGAGGAATAATAATGTTTTGTGGGTTGTAATGTGCATTAATTGTTATTCTAGCAAACTAGATGATGTGTGTTCATGGATATAAGGGAGCCTGCCCTGGATCCTTAAGTTATTAGCTATATCACTTTGTTTTTGTCGTTGCTCATTCCTCTGTGCCAAACCAGATATATGCCAACTTCAGAGGCCAAAGGAGTATCCAAAGTGGCATCTTGAGGAGAAAAATCGCAAACCATCGGAGCCTGACCCTGTTCAGACCACGTGATATGAGTGTTACCAGCACACTCTTCACATTGATCTTGTCCTGGTGTCCTGGTTGGATATTAGGGACCATGGTGAACTCCGGTGGCATTAGCGTGGGTGTGATGTCCTCTATGGCTGTTGATTCGGCAAGAGAAGAAGAATAGTTTGAACTATGCGAACCTGTCGTCAGTTTGAATGTTGGTAGGTATGATTTCATAGGAATGTTGAATAGATGCTTGGTTTTGGCATTATTCAGCTTCTCTTGTACTGGCGTAGGTGAAGGAGGGCTCTGAATGAGTGTATCATGGGAAACGCTGGATGTAGGGGGTTCTGCTCTTTTAACGTTAAAGGAATTTTTTTTGCCGGGAGAACGCAACTTCAACGGGATAGCAGCCCCATGAAGCGAAGACTGTAGGTGGGGTTCAGCTTCTGGATGTTCCATGATTGGAAGAAGGATACTGGTTGAGGAGTCTTTAAGAGGACTTCCAGCTCTTGTTGCTTGAAAACTTTCCGTCTTTGAATCAAACTGAATGTCAGCCTCAAAAAAGTTCTCTTTGTCGTCTTGGTTTTCCATTGGTATGCTTGATTTGTTTTGTTGGTCCATCGGTTTGGACTTCTTCGTGGAAACCCTTTCTCTGTTGTCATTCATGTTCAATTGCTTCTGTGGATGAAGCGTCTGTGTTTGCCCTTGAGTTACATCTTGAGGTTGGTGGGCCTTCCAATGTGCTGCATTATTCAGATATGCAAGACTCTCATGATGATGGACAAGTAATCTCTGATGTTGGGAAAGTGCAGTTTCAACTCTTTTCAGCCTGTTCTTATGATTTTCACTCAGAAATGATTTCTGAGTGTCATCAAACACAGCCCTGTCAGTCTCATCAAAAGTAAGTGACTCGTCATATTGCTCGTCTTCCTGATCCAATGAATCTAGGATGATTTCAAGCTCACCCCGTTCATTCCATTCCAGCTCCATGATCACTGAGATCACCTCTAGAGCAACAAACAAGGCCAGGTTTACACCTTGAAGAACAGGCATAAAGAACACCAAGAGAGTTCCTTGCACTACAGGAAGCGCGATGGATACAAGCAACGCACTGTAATAGCGCTTTTCCAACTTCCCCCTCAAATCTGCCAGCTTCTGCGTTTCATCATCTGTAGTACCATCATTGACACGACTCCTGTTACGATACACCGCTGTAACACCTAGAAGGTCCTGTTTAACATCCTTGCGCCAGATACGAATGACTTTGGTGGTCACGTAAAGCATGTAGGTCATTGATCCAATCGCTACCAATTGTGACACAAGTGACGATGCATTGACCGATGATTCAATTACAGAGACAGTGGGCGGCAAAGCAAGGATTCCTAAAGGAACCAGCTGTTTGACACTCATCTGGAATCCTTGTGCACAGTAGAAGCCCAGCTTTGGAGGAAGATCTAGACCTCAGACAGTTCCTCTTATGTTCAGCTTTGGGTGGCAAAAACTGGATCATGAGTATGGGGACAACAGTAGAGGTTATGAGCTTCAAGCTTCCTTCGAGCCGGTTAACGCCGTGGCTTGAGTCATATCTGGCCCCGCCAAAATTCGCGAAGGTTCCTATTGAGGATTACGTCATATTGGAGATCCCTTATCTTTGTGGCTGGTTCACGAGGGCCAACCAAAACAAATCAAACTCTCCCCACTGACATTTCTTGCAGCCATACAAACAGACAAACAAACAAACAGCTCTTTTTTCACTCGTTATAACATACAACATGTTCCACTCATTTTTGAACCTATTTAGATCAGCATCTAGCACCGATGCCGCCAGTGTCATCAACGCGTTGACACCAAACACGAAAGTCGTTACACACAACGACTCCAGCGACTTTGTGACTATTGATTTCAAGGCCTTGACCTATGCTGAAGTCGCTGAGCTGCTGAAGGACAGCAAGGACACTTCGCCATTTAATCCACAGCCAATAAAGGAGCTGCAGAGATTGACTGTGCCACAACCAGGGATAACAGGAACTGTTAGGGGGGAAGGGGAGGTTGTGGAGTACAGTGATGCGATTGTGGATGACGTGTACTTCAACGATAAGGGTAACAGGGGTAAGAAAAAGAGGGTGCAGTTGAAGAAGAGGGACAGAACTTCAGGTAAGAAATAGTGAGGACTTCGAATCTGATGTACGCTGTGAGTCACGGTTTCACACGTTACTTGGTAATGGTTACGGTTATGAGTTTGTTTTGACTCGTAGAGCTGATTTCAGAAGTCTGGGTGGTGGTATTTTAGGGCTCACAGCCTGCAGGTTGTGTGTTCTTGAAGTTGATCTTTGGGTTGAGAATACGTGTGTTTTGTTTACCTCTGTTTATCTTTGTTTACCTTTCGCGCTATATCTGACACACGAGACGCGAGTTCTTGCGGACGCCGAGAACTACATAGAGAGAGACTCCTAGAGCGAAAGCAAGCTAACAACACTATGGTCATACAAACACGATTTCCACACTCTACACTGCCTCAGTGGTGGCTAAACCACAACAGAGAAGTAGGTACATTTCAGTGTATAAATTAGAGTTCGTGAACTACAAACAAACATCAATCTTCAGACTTCTGCTCAAGGCAAGCTAATCTCATAATTTGGCTGATTATTGATCTACCAGTGGCCCACCCACCACCGCCACATATTACGACTAATTCATGCTGGTCGTAGTATTTTCAGAACGTCACTCATGGAAAACTGTATGTGAGGCCCCTTACTGTTGCGCTCTTTTGTCCTTCAATAGTACACTAAGGTCATCGCTCGCTCTTGCTTTATACTTTCTGACGGCTCTGTCATCAGATCTGAAACAGACTCTAGACCCAACAATACTAAACTCGAGCACATCTTCGTCATTGACCTCATCCAAGGGTACGACAAAATTGAAAACTGTACCATCCTTCCATAGCATCTTCAGACCTCCAACTTTGTCCTTCCCTTCAACATCCTCGATTATAACAAAGTATTTCATCGTTTCAAGCAGCACAATTCCAGTGAGGCCCACAAGGGATGCATTGTGCGATCGTAGGACATTGATGTAGCAGCCGACATATTCTGCCGAAGATAACTTCTGCATCATGGCTTTTACAGGGGTAGAAGCAGGGACTGAGTCGGTCTTAAGACCAAGCAGGTCGCGGATATATCCAGTCCATAGCTTATTCATATGAACGTAGTCTTCAAACTTGAGGATTTTGTCCAGTATTATTTTGGATTTGGAGTGTTTGTATTCACGTTGTAGTTGTTGATTGGAGGTGATGAAGCTGCGGAGGCGTTTCTTAACTGTCTTCGTTCTGTTTTTCTTTTCTGTCTTGTTGTTGTGCTTAGTGATGGTGCTGGTTTGAAGGGTATGGAGCAATGATGGTGGCTTGGTGGTGAGGTTCTTTGTGGGAACGAGTGAGAGGAGCGGTGGGCCACCGGCGAGGTACCGCGTCTGTATGAGCTCTACAGATTTGGAAGGAGGGTGTGATCGCGTCAGCATGGAGTGCTCTAATGGGTACGCTCTGTCCATTGTTGTTTTCGTTGGCTTTCAGTGATAGTACAGCGTAGTGCAAGTGTTGATACTTTTTTTTTTTGGCAGTCATCAAAAACAGATGCGGGATGGAGGCATTCCTTCAACTTCTTAATCGATACCAGATGCTTAGAACAAAGTTCATTTTGAGGCGATTACAGATTTTACAGCCTGTTAGATTCTTTACAAGTGCCCCACATAAGAATTTAGGCGAGATAACAGAAAAGGACTCTGAGTTAGATGAGATTAATGGGTTTTACTCAGACTTGTTTACTGCCTCAACTTCTAGCCCAGATATCTCAACGTCAACAGGACCTGTTACGGACAATAGCATTGATGAGTTGAATAGGGAGATTAGAGATCTATATGGTGGGTTAAACTTTGATCCACAGAACCAGATACAGCACAAAGAAGGTCAACATGAAAACATCGGTTTCAGTGGCTCCAACATCCTTGAAAAGGCAAAGACTAAGAACCTATCGCTTTTGGAAAGACTCCAGCTCAAAGAGCCACTCATTGTAAGATCTAATTCATGCAACCCCTTTTTTAACTTGGCACTGGAGGACAAGATCTTTCAGCTCACACCACGACCTGTTGATGGCCGAACATTCAGACGCTTAATCACTTATACCAACACTCCCTGTGTCGTTGTCGGAAAGAACCAGAATCCTCACAAGGAGACATCGTTACCTTTGTTGAGTTCATTGGGAATACCCATGGTGAGACGGTTCAGTGGTGGAGGCACAGTGGTCCATGACTTGGGCAATCTCAACTATTGCTTTATCACTGGGAGAGAGGAGTTTGAACGTGGTGGGTTCAACAATAAGATCAGCAAACATCTCAACGATCATATGGTTGACATGGATAAAGAGGTGAAGGTTAATCAGAGAGGAGACGTCGTGATGGTTGTTGCTGGGGATAAGACTGAGTTCAAAGTGAGTGGGTCTGCCTACAGAATCTCCAAAGGAAAGGCGTATCATCATGGCACTATGCTACTTAACTCTAACTTAGAGATGTTGGGTGAACTACTGAGAAAGAACAAGGCTGTTGAAGGCGTTGTTTGCTCAAGTGTGGATAGTGTGCGGTCCAGAGTTCGAAATCTGGAGGTGGAGAGCCAGTATATGATCGATGTCATTGAGACTGCTTTTGATGAAGAGGGTTCTATAGAAGTATTGGAGGTTGATGAGACAGCAGTTAGCGAGTTAGAACTTGATGAAACAATGGCCAAACTGAAGAGCTGGGATTGGAGTGTTGGTGGTACTCCTGCCTTTGAAGTGACTTATAGGTACGATGAACAACACACCGTTGGCTTCAAGGTCAAGAGGCAAGGACTATTGGAAGACCTTACGGTCCCAGAGGCTTGGAAGCCACATTTTGAGATGCTCCAGTTGGCGATTGATCAAAGGCTTGACGTCAAGTTTACGGGAGTCAGCGTTGCAGGATTCATCAGTAATGAAAAAGTCGCCCAATGGGTAGCGTCAGTCATCGATGGTTCTGAAATATAGATATAGAATCATCATTTTAAGAATATACATAGCTCATCTATCAAATGATGGCTCAATAGAGCTCGAAATCTCTTTAAACGCCTTGAACTGAGTTTCACTCCAAGGACCCTTACCATTCCAAAACAGTCTAAACTCAGATCTAGGTAGGTCGAAACTGCCACTTGAGCGCTGAAAGTACCAGCCATTGACAGGATTCACCTTTTTGGATCTCCAAACAAGAAAATTGTCTCTAGAAACACTCTTAAGAAGAAGGTTAAAGATCATATCCGCCACACCAAGCGACCCCTGTGCCTCTCTTGAAATGGCGAACTTATCAAGATAGGGGAAAGTGAGACCAGTAGTTGGGGAATATTCATTTGTGACGATTGCACAGCCGTCATAGTCACCCACAATGATGATCTTGTTGATATTGTTGACGATACGGGCAAGGTAATGTTCCATGTTCAGATTTCTCTTGAAGGAATCATCAATGAGTCGTTTGAACTTGACAAGATCCACTTGATCCATGGATTTAAAAGAATGGACAGCAAGACCTTTTTTCAAAACCGTAGTTTTGGTGATTCTGTGATGCATTTCATTGCTAGAGATCTTGTGTGGCGCAAGTGATGAGGAGACCAGCGAACGATCAGTTAAAACGTTGTAGATGATTGGGTTCAAAGTCAGTGTCTCAGTGGCAATATCAAGTGTGGTAATGATACCCGTTGCCCCCGATTCTGACAAAAGAAGCTCCATGTCGTGAAGGTTTTTGGAGTGGATCAAGCGTGTTGCTGGGTCAAGGTGTCCGATCTGGAGTTCAGAGGCAATCAGGTCATGTTCCTGGCTCAGGTTGATAAAGACATGCGCATCGTTAGATCTTTCAATTGAAGGTATTCCACCTAGCTCATCTATAAAAATGACTTTCTCGATTGAGACCATCTCTTGATCACGAGTATTGTTAAGGTTCAAGAGACCCTTGATGAGGTAATGCATGAACTCACCGCTCTCGCAAAGGAGGTTGATGGACTTGGCCTCATCAAAGACATAAGGAAGCACCACGGGCACTGTGCTTTCACCTTGGAGGATGGACATTGCAGCTGAATGGTCTAAAGAGACTTGGTTATTATGGAATGACAGACTTGAGCGAACAGGTGAAACCTTGAGCTCACCTTGGAGAACTGTGCTTAATAGGTTAAGTTGATCAGAGAGGTAGTTGTCTCCCTTCCTAAAGTTTACTCCTGTGGACTTCTGCTGAATCAGTTCCGATGAGTCCAGCACTATGACTGGTGAGTTCCCCAGTTTGATCAAGTACGAAAGAGTGGTTTGAAGCTGCTTGAGTCTGTCTTGGGGATAGTTGGCCAGGTTCCCTCTAATCTTCATAAGAAGAAGTCTCTTTGTATACGGCGTAGTAGCAGAAGAAGCGGAGTCTGCGTTTAGCAAGGAGTGTGAGTACTTCTGAAGATACTGGTTGGTTTCTCTTCTCGTAGTGGTGAGGTTCAGAATGGACAGGATAAGATCTCTGTTGACATTTGTACGGGCTCTCTTGGGAGAAACCTGACTTGATGAGGTTGAGTATGCTGCTCGAAGTATTGTCAGACGGCACGAGGGCCGTCTTGAAGCTCTGGACAGCATCACTCGTGGGGCAAAGAAGAGAAATCGTTTTGAAAGAGAACAAAACATCAACAAAAAAATTGCGTAAACCTTACCGAATATCATAACGCGTCAATTATGAACACTTTTACACCACAGGAAATCCAGTTCCTCACTGAGAACGATGTCATAGAAATACTTCCCCGTTACACAATGGCCCCCATTGATCTCATCACTACTAACATGCCCAAACTTGTGGCAATGCAGCGGTGTGAGGTGTCCATTTGGCTGGCAACACTGTTGAAACAGCAGCAGAAGTGCTCCATTATCCCTCCTCAGTGGCTCACAATGACCAAGTTGAAACAGCTCTACTCTCTGGAAACAACACAGTTGAATTCGTTTAGTGATCTCCCGTCAAACTGGCTCGAGATTGCCAAACTCTTCTTTGAGTTTGCAAGTGACGACTTAGACGAAGAGGTGCATAAATTCAAGCAGATCATACAGGATTTGAAGGAAATTCGTATGGTGAAAGTAAAGAAAGGTGTCAGTCAATTGAATGAGTCTAACTTGCAACTGGATAACCTAAGCACTTTGGAGATTAATGAGGTCAGACCCTTTTTGGTGAAGACGATGGAGAAACTGGCCGATTTGGACAAAGCTGCTAAAGGTGGTGACGAGTAAACCTAGAATTTTGGATTATGAAATGTACATGGTTGTTTTGTCTATTATTCGCCTTGTGGCTATTTACATGTTGGTGGTTAAACCACCCCTTCTGTCTTTTTGTCTCTGTCTCTTTGTACTGTTGAAAGTGTTGGTGTACAGTTCAATCACCTCGTCAGTCGAATCACCACCATTGGACAAGATCTCATCAGCCTTATGCAATGATTCTCTCTGGTCCTGTTTGTCTTTCATGTTACGGATTTTGCGCTCCTTTAGTAATAGCTCCTTTTGGTAGTTCTCGAGCTTCCCATGTAAGGCACTATCTTGGTTAGATCTTCCTAACAGCTTAGTTTTTGCATCCAAAGTCCACAAATCACCAGAATGTGCCTTTCTTGAATCGTAATAGGTCTGCTTGTCAAAGGACTTGGTCACGGTCCACTTTTCGATCTGACCAGATGCACCACAGAGCTCCATGGTTACATGGCCCTTACGCTTCATTGGTTGTCTCATTATACGTGGCCAGTGATTCGGATCAGTTTGAAGCTTACCTAACGAATCGTCAAATGCGTTCTCTTCACGAGCCTTAGCTATCGCATCCAGTGTAGCAGAATCATTGGCACTTCTTTCAGTGATTAGGTAGGAAAAGTTCGCAATCTCGTAATTATTGGCATTCTCACGGCCACTAGACTTCTGAGGACCTGGAGTTGGTGACACTTGGTGCCGAGTCTCCCATTTGGATGATAGGATACGTCCACGTTTCAACTCCATTAGATAACGGGGCCGTTCAAGCATCTTCTCGAAACGACACCAGTTGAGTTTAGAGCCACTTGGGAATGCATAATAATGTGGTTTTAGAGTCTGTAACGGACATTTCTTATGATGAGAGCATGGAGCAATCACACTTAGATGATAATCTATACGATCACCAACCTCGCCGCTAGCACTTGTCAGATCAGTAAACTCAAGTTCCTTAGGATCCACTTCTCCAAATTCAAGATTGATCTCCTTTTCAAGATCTTTCAAAACAACTTCATTCCCATCCTCATCAACAAAGATGGCTTCTTCTTCTGTGTTTTGAATCTCTACTTCTTCAAACTGCACTGGATCAGACTTACCAGTGGACCCCTTGATGTAAGGCCTTGGAATTTTACCCTTCTCCTTTTCGAAGTTCTCAGGTCTAATCATAATTTGTCTTGCCCTTGCGATATTCTCAAATCCCAGTGGAGACCCTCTCTCCACAAGCACCAGCACGCCCTCTGGTTCCAATAGCTTCAACAACTGATCAACCTTGTCATCAACCTGGTAAGGGAAGGCGTCAACATCAGTCAACAACTGATGTTGGGCAATTATCAGATCGAACTTTTTACTATGGTTCAAAGAAGATGATATCTGTGTACGCACTTGGATCTTCTTAGTTTTCACTTCACCAACGAAGTCACTCATTAGCTCAGCCTCGACATCAACGCCTTCTTCTCTCAATGCAGCCAAGTCGCCGGTAAATTCATTCAATTGTCTTGAGAGTATCAACTTGGCCCTGCTTTTCATCTCGTCACAGCCAACAATCACTGCATCCTTGAATTTTGGGTTGAACTCATCACCCATCAGCTCGTTCAAGGCGAGCATACCAGTGGCAGGACCGAACCCAATATCAAGTACCTTCTGTGGTGTAAACCCTGGTCTTCTTTTGAACAGCTCACTGAGTACCTGGTGCACTGAGGCATAGTCCTGGGCAAAGAATGCGGCAATATATGAATCAACCTCATGTGCCTTTTTGGTCTGCTTATATAGCATCTCCTCCTTCAACGTAACATATCTTTCTGCAACGTCAAACTTCAGTTGTTTGGGCTCCAATAAGGCCAGCATGTGGTTATATATTGTTTTGGTGAGACGTTCCGGGATTTTGACCTGTTCTCTGTTCATCATGCCCTGAATAGTAGATTCATTGAGACGGACTTCTTTCGATAGAGAAGCGCCATCGGGGAGCCGGCCAGAAGAGTCACGGTAAGAGGATGATATTAATTCATCATGAGGTACAACACGTACAGGTGATGGCTGGTTTAAATCTTGATGATAGTTGGTGACAAGTTGCCCGAATGCTTGGGAATCATGAAGTGATGTGAACTGGGAGGAGATTGATTTGTGGCTAGATGTGCGTAACTGTGGTTGACTTTTGAGGTGCTTTAAGTGATGAGGATATGTGAGCCGTATCGTTGTCCGTCTGTGAATCCTGAGCATTATGTACAGTGAAATGTAAGGTGTTGTGGTGATGCTGATTAGCATTAACTGCGATTCTAATGGCTAGAAGATTTTCTTTCGATGGCGATGAGTTGCACGTGACGACTCCAACAAATAGTGGATAAGGTTAAAGTAAAGCTATGTAGCTCAAATGAAAGTACACCTGGTGCGAACTACTATCCTGTTTCTATATAGCCACCAAATTGTAGTGGTTTAATAGCTCTAGTTTTTTCTCTACATTGCGCATTCCAGTAATGTGCCACATCTGGAGGGGACCCGGCTCTTTTGTTTTTCAATCAGCCCTACTTTTAGTCACATGATAAAACTTGAGGTGCTATCACACCCATACACCCTAAATTAACTCAACACTCTTCGCGAATTTCAGTCTTTTTCCAAACATTTTGTGCCAAAGGGTACTGAAAAATCTGATAACACCCACACACCTTTGCCATTTCCATCTAGCGTTTTTCAATTTTCATTGAATTTTGTTCAAACCAACAACAAGCTAATCTCTCACCTCATCAAGGAAAGAATCATCAAGATGGCTGAAGAACAAGTTGAGATCCCACAAGAAGAAGTCGTCCAAGAAGAATTCGCTGTCATTGCTGAGCCAGTTGAAATCAAGCATGTTGAGTTGGCCACTGCCATCCCAGCTGATGTTCAACAAGCTCAAGCTGAGATCAAATTGTTCAACAAGTGGTCCTTCGAGGATGTCACCGTTAAGGACATTTCCTTGACCGACTACATCCAGATCTCCAAGCCAGTCTTTGTTTCCCACACTGCTGGTCGTTACGCCGCTAAGAGATTCAGAAAGTCCCAAGCTCCAATCATTGAGAGATTAACCAACTCCTTGATGATGAACGGTAGAAACAACGGTAAGAAGTTGAAGGCCGTCAGAATTGTCAAGCACGCTCTAGAGATCATCAACGTTTTGACTGACCAAAACCCATTGCAAGTTGTTGTTGACGCCATTGTCAACACTGGTCCAAGAGAAGACTCCACCAGAATCGGTTCCTCCGGTGCCGTTAGAAGACAAGCTGTCGATGTCTCTCCATTGAGAAGAGTTAACCAGGCCATTGCTTTGTTGACCATCGGTGCCAGAGAGTCAGCTTTCAGAAACATCAAGACCATTGCTGAGTGTTTGGCTGAAGAATTGATCAACGCTGCCAAGGGTTCTTCTACTTCTTACGCCATCAAGAAGAAGGATGAGTTGGAGCGTGTTGCCAAGTCTAACCGTTAGGAAGGTTACATTGGGGTGTTTATTGTTGTTTTTACACTTTTAAATAAAAATAATATCAGGAAATGAATGTGTATTTTTAGGACTGTTGTAGTGGTGCTGGTTCGAACTCACTAAATGTATGTAATACAAGTTTAATATCCTTGCGACTTTCGGCTAGTGGTTGGTACAAGCAAATGTGTCACTTTTAAAAGACTACCTGCCCTCAGGTGCTACCTTCGCAACAGACAAACTTTTCGAATAATGTAATAGAATTACCTCATCACAGTTTCGAACCAAGAACGTTTTCCCCCTCTTCCAAAAGGATCTTCAACGTCTTCTCCATTTATACGAAACGATTTAGTGGGGAAAGAAGTGACACCAAATGGTATCTTTAAAAACCAAACAAATTCGCCACTTGATAGGTCCTAGTAGAAGCCCCACCCTTCCACGTATAACAATGCCATCTCAGATCATCAAAGATAAAACACTGGCCGATAGACTCTTTGCAGACGAGGCGCTTCTGCCCCAACTACCTGTTCCGAACCTCAACTCATCCCTTATGAAGCTCCAGACCTCGCTGAAACCCCTCCTCAATGAGGAGCAGTATAATGATCTCCTGGTTAAGATCATGGAATTC
This sequence comes from Barnettozyma populi, assembly GCA_003706705.3. NCBI lineage: Eukaryota > Fungi > Ascomycota > Saccharomycetes > Phaffomycetales > Phaffomycetaceae > Barnettozyma > Barnettozyma populi. The sequence goes on from PPLZ03000001.1 coordinate 943,673, forward strand.
CAAGAGTCTCCAATTTCCTCAACTTTGCAATCGCATTTGCTGAAGTTCCACCAGAATGAGGATTGTTATTTGCAACACTTGAATCTAGACCACGTATTGGTCGAGCACCGTGCGCTTCCAAGGAACCCATTCCTGGTCTTGGAGAATGACCCTTGGAAAAATTACATTTTGCCACAAGACCAAGCAGCCCGCGCTGCGGTCTTGGCTGTGTCATCATTCAAGTTTATTAGTTCTCTGAGACAAGGTGCACTGACCATTGACAAGACACGCTCTGGTGATGCTTTGACTATGAAGCCGTACCTTAACCTGTTTTCCACAACTAGAGTTCCAGAGCTGGAGAGTGTCGGTACCAAGTACAGTCGTGGATCTAAACACATCACCATCATCTCAAGGGCTCAGTTTTACACTTTGGAGGTTCTAAATGATGAACACGAGGTGCTGTTGAAGGCTGACGAGCTCGCTGTCATCTTGAGAGAGATCTTGGAGGATTCGAAACTTGACGAGTCGCTTTTCACCAATGCCATTGGCGCCATCACTTCTGATAATTACCGTAACTGGAAGCACGCACGTGAAGTGTTGGCCCAAGATCACAAAGATGTTATTGATCGTGTTGATTCCAGTTTGTTTGTACTTGTGTTGGATCATTCTTCCCCTGATGAGGCTGATGAGGTGCAGATTGCTAAGTCAATTTCTACGGGTACTCTGAACATCAATGAGCGTGGTGTGCAAACTGGTTCTTGTACTTCTAGATGGTATGATAAGTTGCAGTTGATTGTTACAGCCAATACTATTGCTGGTGTCGTGTGGGACTCTTTCACACAAGATGGTACCACCGTGCTGAGATTCACTTCTGATGTATACACCGATTCCGTTCTGAGATTGGCTGATGGAAACTACAGTTTGTTCCCAAATGTGAAATTTTCACCTGATGTTGAAGGTAAAGGGAAGCCAAAGCATCAGAAGATTGAATGGAATTTTGCATCTGACACTAGGACTTTCCTCCACCTTTCCGAGACAAGACTAACTGATTTGATATGTTCACACTCTACTTCTTGTGAAGTACTCAAATTTGGTCGCAATTTTGCGCAAAAGATCGGTGTCAAGTCAGACACCTTGATCCAAGTTGCTTTACAGATAGCGCATTATGCGTTATATGGGAAACCAATCTCTTCCATTGAGCCTGTCTCGACTCGTTCTTTCCAGTCTGCCAGAACAGAACTTGTTCCTGTGCAGAATGACTTGATTACACGTACCTGTCAAGTATTTGTCTCCGACGAGTCTCCATTGACACGTTGGCAATCATTCCTGGAGAGTTGCAAGTTACATTCCAAGTCTGTCAAGCAGGCTGCCAAGGGTGATGGCTTCGAGAAGCATCTTAAGGCTTTGCAGAATGTCTATTTGCAAAGAGAGATCTTCAACCAAGTGTCTCCTGAGCTGAAAATTGGTGATGACTTGCCACCTTTGATCTTTGATGATATTATTGCCCCATTGTTCACTCCTGATTTGATCGCCTCGAACTGTGGGAACCCAGCCATGCGTCTCTTTGGTTTGACGCCTGCAGTTGCCAACGGGTTCGGTATTGGTTACATCATCAAAGATGACACCACAGAATTCTGCCTGATATCTCAATACAGACAAGGAGACCGTTTGCTGTCAACTTTGGACTGGGTATTGCACCAAATCAACCATATCTGGAAGCACAATATTGGCAAGAAGCGCATGACTCATGCACACGAAATTGACAACATGAAGGACAGCAACAGGTACAGGGTTGATGCAACTATGAATGAGTCGCAGTCAATGTCGCGTACCGCCACTGTTGGGTCTAGCGAGGAGGAGATTGATATTGCTCTGGGTGGGTACGGCTACTTTGACATTGACGACTTGACATTGAGGTCAGTTCAGCATTCGACTGTGCAAACTCCAAGTCTGAGTGCTGCAACCAGCACCACTGACCTGGTGAGACTAGCGACCGATAAATTGGACAAGAACTTTGGCAAGAAGATCTTCAAGAATGAGAAGTTGAGGGAACGCTTCGAGGACCATGAGAGCAGTGATGAAGAGATGAAGGATGCGAATGTGGACAGATTTGATGCCAAATTTGACAGAGGTTTAGTTGGTAAGAAGGTTGCTGTTGATGGTATGTAAGAGGACTCTGGATATTTTATTTGATTATGCTCATGCTCTACGACATTGGCTTGTAGTTGGTATATTGTCTCGGCAACTTAAGTGTTTGGCACATAAAAAAATTTTCTGATTTTATTAAACGTCACTGAAACTACTTAATCATCGTCAACTGCACCAGGAGTGCGCACGCGACACACAGCCAGCCACCTAACATCATGCCGCAGTCGTTGCAGATGAAAAGCGACCCAACAGTAGCACGCGGCGCGTCCACATCGGCCCAATCAAGTAAGGCAGGCTCTCGGTCCAAGAAGATGGCGTGTGTTGAGTGTCGTCAACAGAAGTCGAGGTGTGATGCCCAAGATCTGTACCCGCAGCCCTGTTCCCGTTGTCTCAAAAAGGGAGTTGAGTGTGTGGTACAGCCAGACTACAAGCGAACCTATAAACGAGCCAAGTTGCAACGAATTGAGGAGGAACTTGAGAGTTTGAAGAAGAACCTCACTACATCGAGCAATAACAATATTAATAACAACAGCACCAATAACCACACTACCACAAATGCCTCTAGTACGCCCAGCGACACATCACGATCACCTTCACAGTACCCTGAGATCAGACCAGCCATCAAATCCATTGGTGCAAGTCCTCTCAGTGGTATTCCTGGTCCTTCAATCATCAGAGAGACGACCCCAGTTGTTGGACCAAGGCCTGATAAGACAGTTATGGAACTCCATATTGAGCTCACAGACGACGTTCTCCATTGCTTGCCAAAGCAGCTAGGTGAAGTTCAGCTCTCCACACAGCAGATCAAGGACCTATATCTTGAGTTTGTGAATAAGTATCACCGATTCCTGCCCATTGTTGACATTTCCAGAGGTCCAGAGCGAATTCACAGACTTTGTCCAATTCTCTTTTGGGTGATTGTATCCATTGCACTCCGTCATTTATCACCAAACACACTGATGCAGTTGGCTCCGACTTTGAAGACTGCTTTGGCTGAAATCACAATTAGTCCCATCACACGCTATTTACCCAACGAAAACGATCAGCCCATACTTAACGTATCATCGGTGTACTCTGTACAGGCGTTGCTACTGTACTCTTTCTGGCCACCGTTAACGTCGTCTCTCAGTGCAGATTCGTCTTGGAACACAGTGGGAATCGCCATCTTTCAGGCCATCAGGCTGGGCTTGAATGGGCCGGGCACCAACAACTATAACATACATCAACCAGACACAACGTCAGGTTTAATCAAAGAACATATCAAGACGTGGATTGCGTGCAACATTGTATCACAGACCATTGCCACTGCGTTTGGGTTCCCTTCTTTTGTATCGTTTGACAGTTCTGTTGTTGGGTGCACGAGATCGACAACAACAGCAACATCATTATCATCATCATCATCATCAACGCTTGGGTCAAAAGAGGACATTCCTACCTGTATAAAGCACATGGTCGAGATTTCTCATTTCGAGGACCAGGTCGCCAAGGTGCTGAACTCAAATAATGTGGACTCAATGGGCCTTGTGGATCCTGTGGAGCGTATTCCTCTCCTCAAAGTGTTGACTCAGCAAGTTGATGAACTTGAATTGAAACTGAAGAATGAGGAAATGGATGATATCAGAAAGTTTCAAACCTATTCTGCCAAAGTCCACCTGTTGACCTATTACTTTCTGGACAACTCCAGAGTTGCCTCTTTTGAACTCAGGAGGGGTTTGGTATCGTTGTTTAACGCCTCATTAGGTTTGTTGAGCCATGCTGACTCGGTCTCCAAAAAGGATCCTAACTTCATCAAGTACGTTCCGGGTGTATTTGTTCTCAAGATTTGGCAAGCTGCCTTCATTGTGGGTAAACTTTGTCATTCTTCCCTTTCCAGCGTCATTGATATTGGTGCTGGAAAGCAATACTACACTGCTGCCATCCAACTTGCGATGAAGGCTTCCGTTCTGAAGTATGATATGGCTTATAGATCGAGTGGAATCATGCGCAATATGTGGCAACTCTTTAAGGCCTTGAGAGAAAAGGGTAACTTTGAAAATCTGGATGTTACAATAAGATCAAGGATGTCCTCATCTGTGTTCTTTGACTGTCTGTGGGTGCTGAGAGAGCAAGTTGGCATGATCAAGCTGAACCCAAAGACTGAAGTTGCTGTGGGGCAGAATGAAGACTATGATGAGGATGAGGATGTGTTTGAATCAGATGAAGGGGACAGGCCTACTGATCCTGGAACCGTGGGCTCTGAAGGCTCCAATACCTCATCACAAAGAAGAAAGAAGAGGTCGTTATCTAACAACTATAATGTGGAGGACTCCGCCAGGAGAATCATTAGAACCATTCCCTTGGATCCTACTCCAATCTCACTCAAAGATGGCAGATCTGATTCGAATAAGACTGCAACTCTGGAAGACATCGTAAACAAATCTTCACCTGACTCGATCTCCTCTACAAGGTCAACTCACAACTATCAGAATAAGAAACAGCTCTTCCAGGCTGGGACAGAGGCGCGCACGCCAGAGGCTGAACTTCGGAACCAAATCCATCAGAAATATCACCAGCAGTTTCCATCCAGCTCATTATCACACTCCTCAATATTGGAACTGTCACCTACAAACATTCCATCACTGGATATGACTGATGATTGGACCAGTGATATGCTGTGGAAGGATGTTGATTCTGTGATGAATGATTTCGGGTTCAACATTGACGATTTGGCGAAGTCCAACAGCAATGGCAACAGTAATGCATTCGCCATACATCCACAAGAACCACACACTGAACAATCACCTTTTAATACCAACCAGTCGCTGTTCGATCAGCGCAAGTAATGCAAATGTTTCCTTCTTGATGTATCTAACCATCTATTGTACAAATATTATTGCGCACGTGATTGATCACGCTAAGTTTACACGAATGTGACTCAGACCGGGTAATGCCTTAGTTCTTTTTTTTTTCACTTGTGATGGTAAAATCATCATCGCTTGCTTGACGTACACGTCTTTTGAACCAAAATCGATATCTAACAAAACTCAGCAATCATGTCTGACGATTTGCAGGACGCCACTCCTTCTATTATCATCAACGGTAACTTGAACGAAGCCACAGAGGAGCCATACCATGACCAAGACGAGTCCGAGAATGAGGCTGTCGAGGAGCCAGAAGAGTCTAGTGGCAAAAAGTCAGTTTCCTTCGCTGTCATTGACGATCATGATGAGCAGGAGAAGAGAAAGAAAGAGTTTGAAGAAGGTGGTGGTCTTCCTGAACAGCCAGATGACCCAGACTTTTCCAAACTAACCCCACTATCGCCTGAAATCATCAATAGACAAGCCACCATCAATATTGGTACCATTGGTCACGTCGCTCACGGTAAGTCCACAGTTGTGAAGGCGATCTCTGGTGTGCAGACTGTTCGTTTCAAGGATGAGCTGGAACGTAACATTACTATCAAGTTGGGGTATGCTAATGCTAAGATCTATGAACTTGCTGATGAGAGTATCGACCAAACCACAAGATATCGCTCTTTCAGCTCTGACAGAGAGATACATCCAAAGTCAGAGGTCCCTGGCTCTGATGCCCGTTACAACCTTGTGCGTCACGTTTCTTTTGTCGATTGTCCAGGGCACGATATTCTTATGAGTACCATGTTGTCCGGTGCTGCAGTCATGGACGCCGCGCTTCTGCTGATTGCAGGTAACGAGTCCTGTCCACAACCTCAAACTTCTGAGCATTTGGCTGCCATTGAGATCATGAAGTTGAAACACGTTATTATTTTGCAGAATAAGGTTGATCTAATGAGAGAGGAGTCTGCTCTTGAGCACCAGAAGTCCATCTTGAAGTTCATTAGAGGCACTATTGCCGATGGCGCACCAATTGTTCCAATCTCTGCTCAGCTCAAGTACAACATCGATGCTGTGAATGAGCTCATCGTCAAAACGATTCCTATCCCACCAAGGGACTTTTCTGCTTCCCCAAGACTAATTGTCATCCGCTCCTTTGATGTGAACAAGCCAGGTTCTGAGATCGACGACTTGAAGGGTGGTGTCGCCGGTGGTTCTATCTTGACGGGTGTGTTCAAGTTAGGTGATGAGATTGAGATCCGTCCCGGTATTGTCACCAAAGACGACAATGGTAAGATTCAGTGCAAGCCTATCTTTTCCAACATTGTCTCACTTTTCGCTGAGCACAATGACTTGAAGTTTGCCGTGCCTGGTGGGCTGATTGGGGTGGGTACCAAAGTTGATCCAACTTTGTGCAGAGCTGATCGTCTTGTCGGTCAAGTTGTTGGTGCCAAGGGCCATCTCCCAAGCGTTTACACTGACATTGAAATCAACTATTTCTTGCTGCGTCGTTTGCTGGGTGTCAAGACTGATGGCCAGAAGCAGGCCAAGGTGAGAAAATTGGAGACCAATGAAGTTCTGATGGTAAACATTGGCTCCACTGCTACCGGTGCCCGTGTTGTGGCTGTTAAGGCTGATATGGCTAGATTACAATTGACTGCACCAGCCTGCACTGAGATCAATGAGAAGATTGCCCTGTCTAGACGTATTGAGAAGCACTGGAGACTGATTGGATGGGCTACTATCAAGAAGGGTACCACTTTGGAGCCATTGACTGAGTAAGCTGGATCAATACGCTGAATATTCGTTTGTTGTTCATTGCATTTGTGGGGTCGATCTTGTATAGTAGTTTTTCATAAACAAAAGAAAATAATTTATATGATTGGGGGTTGTGTATTTTTACTTATTTCCTAACTTGTTCTTCACACACAACTTAGGTGGCTAAATGCACTGCCAGCAATGCCGCCTCCCACTGGAGATTGACCGCTCTCTTACTCAACTCACTCGGGCACAGGTTCACTTGCTCACCTCTGGCAAACTGGGTCATGGAAAGAATCCCGTACCTGCAAAAGCCGCCCACAACAATAACAACAGTAACAACGCCGCTTCACACATTCCCCAGAGCCGCAAGGATCTGCTTGAGCGTGCTGTACGACGGAACGCTGGTGCTGAAAGCGTAGTTAAACAGGACGCTGCTGATTCGTACGTTGTACTACCACAGTTTAGAGACGAGGACCCAGCAGTACCAAGTGTCCAACAACAACAACAACAACAACAACAACAACAACAACAACAACAGCAGCAGCAGCAGCAGCAGCAGAATGAAGAAGAAGATGAGATGATCGTAGAAGATGAGATGATCGAAGATGATGAGATGGGGAGGCTTTCTAACAGGATGCAGTCCCTGTCTGCCATCTTCAACATACTGTCATCCAGAAGCGACATTGACTACCCTGTGTGCCGTGACTGCGCTGTGCTACTTTTGCAAGGGATGAAGACACAGTATGAGCGTGCATCAGGTGAAAGGGAGGTTTACTTGCAATTCTTGCAGAAGTTGGAGAACAGACAGACACCACTGGTGGAGAAAACGAAAGAAAGCCTCGAGGAGATCAAGAAGTTGAAGGAGCAGGAGGTGATTATGCTTGAAGAGTTGCAGAAACTTGAAGCTGAGAAGGATGTGCTGGACAAAGTAATGCAACAAGTTCAAGGTGAATTGCAGGCGATTGAAAAGGAGGAATTTGAGCTTTTAAAGCTGGAGAACCAACGGGAATTACAAGAACGTGAGCTCGTGGATGAGAGAGACGCGTTGAAGTCCCAGCATGACTATCTTTTGACCCAGTTACACCACCTCCGCAAGACCAATGTTTACAACGACACATTCCACATTTCACACGAAGGCGCATTCGGGACGATAAACTCACTGCGACTGGGCTCACTTCCCAACAGTGCAGCCGCTGTGCCCTGGCAGGAGATCAACGCGGCGCTAGGTCAAGTTGTTCTGTTGATTGCGACAGTCTGCACTCGTCTCGATATAAAACTGCGAGGCTATAGACTCAAACCGATGGGGTCCACCTCTAAGATCGACAAGCTGGAGAATGATTCAGGTGAGGGTACAGGGGATGTTCAAGGTACATTGAATGTATACGCTAGTGGTGAGGGGAATGCTATCTCGCGACTCTTTACAAATTCACAGTTTGACGAGGCAATGGTTGCGCTATTGGACATAATGGCTCAGATTGAACAGAGGCTGAAGGAGTACGATCAGGGCATTGAGTTGCCGTATCAATTGGAAGGTGAGAGTATTGGTGGGGTAAATATACGAGGTGGTGAGGCAGGTGGGCCGAATTGGACAGGGGCGTGCAAGTTCTTGTTGACTGACTTGAAGTGGGTGTTGGCTTACTCCAGCGCACATGCAAGGACGAGGTGAATGTGTCTTAATGTCACTATTTGGCTTACACTCAAAAGTCTAGTGTAGGTCAAAGTTGTCTACATTTTAGAGAATAGTGCAAGATACAAGAATAAATGACTGCATTCTCCAGGTATTGTAGAGCTGTGCTGATTTGTGTGCTTCAGCATAACTTCATAAATGATGTAAAATAGTCTTCTTACTCCGCTGGAGTCATTCCCTTTATGTTATCATAGCTGCTGGTAAGCCAACGAGGTAGCTTTCTCAATGTGATATGATGATGAGTTGTGAAACATCCGTTTGAATAATAATTATTCTTTATCTAATAATTTATTACCTTTTCAATTATATTTATATTAATTTTATCTTTTTAATATAAATATAATAATTTAGTATGCATGCTTTGTTTCCCTGACAGTGTATTGCTAGCTTTTTTTTTCAATGAGGATACCCACTCTCCTACAGAGCTGTCCCTCTAACAATGTACCCTGCTTATAGTGGCCATTAGGTATCCAATGCCTGGATGAAACGAGTTTTGCTCCATCCATGTACAGCTAGTAGCTAATGCCAGAAAGTTATTTAAATCGCCTGTTCAGTTCGGCTTTCTGTTGCAAAGGCTAATCAGGATTGGCGCAAGATATTCATCGATGTTACCATTACTGCAATGTGGCTACACATACACCATACATTATTGATGACAATTTTCAAGCACTTATATCAAATTGGCATCCTTGAAAGTCTCACTCTTGATAAATTTCGGAAAGGAATCAAACTCCAACATCTTCAATATCTGCTTCCCAACTTCTTCAATCAACGGGGTTAGCTTGTACAACAGTTCTAGGTACTTGGCCATCTCTTCTTCGGTGGGTGTCTTGGACACAGCAGCCCCAGTACTTGCCAGCTCATTCAATATGATATCGATAGAGAGCTTTTTGTTATTGGCACGTCTGTCCTGAATTGGTGTTGATGAAGAACTTTCAGTGAAAGAACAAGAGTCCACTAGTGGCTCAATTGGGGACTTCGCAGCTCTTGTGTGTGCCTGTTCGGGAATTTTCAAATCACCATCATCATCATCATCATCATCAGCGTCAGTCGTACTATTCACAACATCGTTCAACGATCTGTAAGACTCTGGGAAATGGGCCTTCAATGGTGAGGTAGTATGCAGCATGTGCTCAGTAATCTTACGTCTCAGTAAGTGGTCAATGTTGAGCTCATAAGGTGCGCCAACCGTGATGTAAGAGGAGTAAATGTTATAAATGGCAGAAAGACACTCATTTACCAACTTCACCAACGTCTTCTTCGAAGGTGGCTTTATTGTCGTAGTCCTGTTTACCTTCACGCTCACACGGCGGGTGTACGCCTCCAAGAGCGACTCCATAATAGCCATCTTCTTCAGAAACTGACGGATGTCCATGTATGCGTCCAGGTTCTCTGCACAGTATTCGCGCTCTAGGTGTGTGCGGAGCAGGTACCGCATCCCTGGGTCAGCAAGCACCATCTTGATGTCGAGGTCAGCAGACGCATGGGCGTTATCGCTGTCAGAAAAGGAGTCAACCTCGTCGTTGGAGTCGTTAAGTGCCATGGCTGATGCATCTTTAATAATCGCATCGTCATCGGCACGAGATATGCAGCGGCGAGACTTGCCTGCCCAATTGGCCACCTCCCTTCCACGTGCGCTCAAAGTGTAGAAACTCGTCTTTGAGGCGGCGAACTGACGCTTAGAGGATGCAGTTGAGGGTGCCACAATGATGGGCTCGATGAGGGCATACTTGTAAAACAGATTCAACACCATGACTGCTTCGGATGGATACATGATGTCAGTACAGTCCATCAACCATTGCCAGGCTGCTTTTGCATTGAAGCAGTAAGGTACTGTTAGTGCGGAACCAAATTGGTGGTCCTTGTAGAGCCTCACACCTTTGTTCGACACATAGTACTGGACATGTGAGTCAGATTCAGGGTTGGTGAAGAAGTTGTGATGGAAGGGAGACTCTCGTTGTGGCTTGCTGCTGAGCTTCTTGGTGCTTGTGGTGATCAGCGAAGACATGCGTTTGCGTGGTCGTAGTTGTGGTTGCAATTGTGACTGCTGCTGCTGCTGATACTGCTCAAAAGAGGGAAACTCATTCTGGAAATTGGAGAAATCAAACTCATCGACGACTGAAGTACGGTGATCTAAAGATGGCAGCTCATCGGGAGGGTTGCTTGAAGACCAAACATTTGGATGCGAGCCAATGAAACGTGCGAATAGAAGATGGATAAAATACTCAGAGTACACCACCGTGTCCGTAATGCCGGACCTCTCGAACACAAACAGATCCATCGAGTTGAGATTAGTTTGCAAGATGGGCACAGTATTAAGGGACTTGAGACCAAATATCTTACAATGGCTCTGGAGTACTGCAACACCCTTTGGTGTTGGCTGGAGCAACACCTTGCCCTTCGGTTCCGATCTTGTGCGGTCTGCTGGTGTGTGTATCAATTTGGCATCCATGAACTTGCCAATGAGCTGAGTGGCCAGTTGCGGCTTGATGGCGTATGAGATGGTGGTCCTCGTTGCAGACGACTCAATTGTGGATGACAGGTGACCCATGGCTGCGATGGCGCTAGCAAGCGTGAATGAGAAAGGAAACTGCTTGGAGGAGAGTGGGAGGAATGAGCTCATGAGCTTCCCTGAGTTGGGCTGTCTCGGTTTCTCTTGGAGTTCGAGGCAGATTAGCAGCAGTGAGAAGATCATCTTGATGTCTTTGGCAAAGATGGCACCAGACGGCGTCCTGTCAAATTTCCTGGAGACAGCCTCGTGTAGAGTTTGACCAGCACTTGGTTCATGACGAGGGCTCACCATGACAGGTCGATGGGAGGGTAATGGCAATGGCAATGGTCTGACCACGACCGCTTTTTTGATCATCTAAGGCACTCAGCTCTGATTTAAATGAGCAATCTAACAGTACACGATGGTCGTATCATGGTGGTAATAGTAGTTCTCAGGGAGTGGGAGGCCTCAAAAGCTGAAACAACTGCAAAAGCTGAAACACCGATCTGCGGTTTCCTTTCTCAGACAGCTTTTTTTTTTTTCGTGCACCATTGTGCTTTCCCGATTGGGTCCCCTATGGGACAAGATGATACAAGCCCACCAGACGCCAGTACGAACTAGAAACGGTCCAGATCCACCAATAGAAAACCCGAGCGAACACTTAAGTCTAGTGGGTTCAAAGGGCAGTTTGGGTGGTGTTGAATACAGTGTGTGCCTGGTAGCAGCAATCTCGTGCCGAGCGCCGAGCTGGCCACCGCTTTATTGTCTTTCCTGTAGTCTTGCCTGGAGTCCTCCTTCTCTAAGCGACATCTCTTTCATATGCATCAGATACATGAGATCTCCATCGTGCAGGTTCTAGACGGGCCACTCATGGACTTAGTCAGTTCTAGACGAGCAGTGTACCGCAGCATCATCTCACAGCCTGGTCCAGGCCTTAGCCGGATTCTCGGCTTCAATGACGACCCTCAACTCATCCAACGCAGCCTCCACATTCCACATCCTCGTCTCAAATCCATCCCCAAACTCCTGCACACGATTCACTCCAATCGAGTTCGTTGGTGGAGTGAGGAGCCCTAGAGTTTGCAGCGTCTCCCACGGCGCTTTGCAGCTGTCCTTGGACCAGACCTTGTGTCCAGTTGTTGCCACAGCATCCCATCCACCAGTGCTCGACGTCACCTCCCTGTTCCGTGCCTTGATTTGGCCAGTGTACTCCTCATACACCAGGTTCAAGTTCACCCACAATAGATCCTTCTTGGTGATGACACGGGCTGCGCTCACGAGCAGGAAACACTCCAAGTCGGACAAAAGCTGGATCGTGTGCCGTATCGACCCCTTGTTGAGGTTCTGCGCATACCTGGCAAAATCAGCATCACGCAGAAACGGCTGGTTCTTGGACAGCTTTGAGGCGGGAAATACACAGTGGTTCATAAACTCCTTGATGTTCGCCACAGTGAGGTGATTGTACACAATCAGGCGTCTGAGTTCAGAACTGTACTCCAACAACTCATCCACTTTGCGGTTAAACTCCGATTCATAATCATTCTGGGGTGAATCAACTTTCAGTATCTTAGTCGCTACCTCAATAAACGTATCCCTGTTCAACCTCTCAAACGTCACAGTCCTTTGCGAGAACCGACTTCGGACTCTCTTCTCCAAGGACTCCTTCATGGTGAACTTGGACGTACAACATAGAACACATATAGGCGTGTAGCTGTTTTCCACCAATTCAAACAGGTTGTAAAGCAGCGTCTGTCTGCCCTGGTTAGCATAGACATCGACATCATCAATGATTAAAACAACCGGATTCTCAATCCGTCCCAACTCACGCCCATCAAGTGTCACAGGTGTGTCCAAGATGGTCAAGATATTAGCAAACGTTGCGCTGATGCTCTTACGAGTAAGAAATTCAGAACTCTCCAGCTCTTTCAGGTCAACACCGTATATCCTCGCAATTTCACTGTCCAATTGTTCTGCAATGGAACGGATCGCCATCTTGTCCTCAGGACACGCAGCGCCGCTCACTCTAATTTGAATGAAGTCTGTGTCTTCTTGTTTCATGGACTTTGTCACGCGTGCCAGTGCAGTGTTTATGGCACTGGTTCGCCCAGAAGAACGGGCACCAAACACAAAACATGAGTTCTTTTCAGATTTGAGCACTGTTGCGCCAATGAGTTGTTGAAGCTCGGCGACCTTGTTCTCGAGTGCATAAGGTGGAGTCTCGGCAGTGCGTGAATTGAGTTGTGAGAGAAGACGTGTGCGAACGGCCTGGACTTGGGATTCTATGATGGGGAATGAGTCATTGTTGTTGGTGTCTTCTTCGGAAGTTGGCACTTCTAGGCTCTGTTCAGGCTGTGGTCCATGCTTCTCCTCTTTCTCTTCCATTGGTTCGGATTCCCCCATTAGTAATTCGCCGCTCACGTCAGGGTTCCTTGTAGTCAGAGCAACCTCATCGTCAATAACTGTTATGAACTCACTGGCATCAACAAACGAACTTTCATCAACACCACTATCGCTATCTTCAGCGTCATCAACGATGTCCGTTGACTCCAGTCCTCGAAAAAGCTTAATCTTCTTAAAAGCCGGTCTTTGGTCATTTTCAATTTCAGTCAATGGATTCTTTTTAACTGTCTTTTTAGACTCATGAGTGATAGGTATCAATGGTGGGAGTTTGGGGTTCGCCAGAGCCTCAATTTTGATTAGGGCAGGTAATGAAGCTTTCTCTCTCTTCTCATTTGGGATTGATGTCAGCTTGGGAAGCTTTTTTCGAGCCTCTGGTCCTATTCGAGTCAAGAGAGGTAACTTTTTGGGACTCTTTACTGGTGATTTATCTAATCCAGCCTCAATTCTAATCAGGTTTGGTAATGCAGCATGTGTCGCCTTTCTAAGTGGTGACGCTAATGATGATGCAGATTGCTTTTTCGGGGTAGTGGTGGTTTTGAACAACAATGGAAGTTTCTTGACCTGAACTTGAACTTGCGCAGCGGTGATCTGTGTCCTGTTAATTACAGGAGACGGGCTGTTTAGGGGCGATGGAGTCGCGCTTGCCTCAGTGAGCTGCGACTGTTTTACTGACATAACAATAGGGTCTTTTTCCTCCTCTTCATCAGCCGATGGTGTGGGCTTTGTGTGATGGTGATTGAATAAGTTTGTAGCATCCACTGCGGCGGAAGCGCGACGAGGGGAGTCGAACTCGCCATTAAAGTCAAGCTCTAGTTGAGACTCTGTTGGCCCTCCACGTGATCTGCCCGTCTGTCCGGCCGATGACATCTGATTGCAGAGCTATTGTATTGAAATTTGCAATAATTGGATTATATATCTACTGGAGGCTCCATTTGTCGCATTGATGTGATGATGCGGATGTGGTGATGATGCGCCCTCGGAATAGGGCATTTATCGCTTTTACCCTCGTATCTTGTAAAAGCCAACCCTAACCTGATCCGTCCCACACACAGCAACCTCTCTTCTTATATCTTTCTCTGTCTGAACAGAACGCACGTTGCCCGAATTTTACGATATTGACTCATCCCAAATGCCTATTTCATTGCCATCCAATGTCTCTTGTCTCCTTGAAAACGGCAAGTTCCTCCATCTCGGCACAGCATCACCAGCTGGTGTTCCCGACGTGGCACTTATGAACTATCTGTACATCCCAGAGCAACAAGTTGTTGTACTTTCCACACCAAAAGACAGCGCAAAGTATGCCAACATCTCGGGAAACAAGTATGTGTCACTGTTACTCCATGACTGGACCACAACAAAGGCGTCGATCAACACACAGGGTAGTTCCAACCTTTTGTCGTTGCTTCAAGATCTTAATCAATCCCAGTTGAGTCAATTGAGTGCGACGTTCCAAGGTGAGGCCATCGTTGTTGAGGATGAGGAGAAGTTGGATTACTACAGAGGTCTTTTGAAGAAGGAGAATCCTGATGCTGCGGTCTTTATTGAAGGTGAGGGGAATGCAATTGTCATTGTGGATGTTACCAAGGCCATTGTGTGCGATGTGGATAACAAGGTGACTGAGTACGAGTGAAGGATGTTGAAGCTAACTTTGATTTTGATGGATGACCAACCCTGTAGTTTCAGTTCAGTATTCCCGTGCCACAAGTGCGGAAAGGTGCCAGTGTTTGCGGGCGTTAGTGCCAACGTAGGCGTTATCGTATTACGATAGGTGATTGGGGTCCAGAAGTGTGGGAGCCGATTTGTCTGCCAATCTGTCTGGCATATCCTGTACGCAATCTCCAAGACCACTGGTACTCACTCAAGTGGTAATCGGTGATATCCCCATTCTTAGGTCGCGTACATTGCATTATTGGAAATATAAGACTGTTCATTAATGAGAATGTTGACGCAAACAACCAGCCGAACGAGTGTTACAACCTCGGTACTGGGGTAGTTGTTAACACTGGCAGACACCTTACCACGGCGCTCTGGTTCAAAAAGATGAGATCAGCAAGAGGGATTCTACCAACAACCTGGAGATCAATACCGTACCAATACATATAGTAATGACTATAACTTTTCAAAAACACTACAAATTGATGATCTAGAGTAGACATGAATTAATCATTAGAGAACATTCAGTTACCCTCTTGACCAAAGTCCTTGGTAAAGTCCTCTTGTTTCTGTAAATCGGCTTCATTAACGGTTGGTCTCGACGTTTTGATAGCCTTGATGAAATCTTTCAACGTCAACTCTGGCTCTTGTAGCTCATCTGCCTCAATATTCAGCCAGTTCATCTCAATGGCTCCCTCCATGCCTGGTGAACACGGTGTCAGTTTACCCGATTCCAATCTCTGGAAATGCGTCGCTGATTGAATCTTTCTAATTGGCTGCATCAGCGCATCCTTCACCACAACAGCAACATCAGCTCCAGAATATCCCTCAGTCATATCACCCAAAAGCTTGTAATCCTTCGCCGTTAATTCGCAGGGGGTGGAGCCCACATTGAGCTCAAACATCTTGGTTCTGGCGTTGGCATCAGGTAGTGCAATGTAAATTCTCTTCTCAAAACGACGTCTGATGGCAGTATCAAGCTGCCATGGAATATTGGTGGCACCAAGCACAAGCACACCATTGGCATCATTTCCAACACCATTCATCTGCACAAGCAGCTCAGTTTTGATACGTCTCGAAGCCTCACTCTCACCTTCACCACGTGGACCACACAGCGCATCCACCTCATCGATGAAAATAATAGAGGGCTTGTTTTCACGCGCCATGTTGAAGAGCTGCTTCACCAATCTCTCAGATTCACCCATCCACTTCGACACCAGGTCAGATGATGACACGCTGAAAAAAGTAGAGTTCGCCTCAGTGGCAACAGCCTTTGCAAGGTACGATTTACCGGTACCTGGAGGTCCATAAAGTAAGATACCAGACAACGGCTTTCTGTTTCCTGTGAACAAGTGCGGAAACTTAACAGGTAGTATAACAGCCTCCTTTAACGCCTCCTTGGCCAACTCGAGCCCAGCAATATCCTCCCACTTCACATTTGGCTTCTCAGAGAGGATAGCTCCCGATAGCGCACCTCTCAGCTTCTTGGTCTCTGAATCGTCGTCGTCCTCATTGGATCCACTCCCACCAGAGCTCTTCTTCTTGGTGGCACCGTTGGTCCCATTGTTACTAACTTCCTTCTCCTTCTTATCAAGATGCTCCTTCAGTTGTTCAGCACGTGAGAGATACTCTGTGAATTTGGTGCGGATGAGCTCCTTCGAGCGTGGGTTCTTCTCGTACTTTATTGCCAGCATGAGGTAGTCTAAGCCGTTGTAGTAGAGGCCGTAGGCCTCGTCGTATCGCGTAGCATTGTCGGCTTCAATGGCCTTCTGTACGAGCTCTATGCCCTTGTTAAGGAAGTCTCCTGTAGACATTGGTTGATTATGCTATGTTGTACGCTGTTTAGGGATGCAGTTGGAAAAAGTGTTTTAGATTGTGGCTATTGATGTTATCACGGTTCTTGAATTTTAGGGATCTTCTTCTTCTTCATGTGGGAGAAAGAACCTACCCTCGGAATAGTACCTCTTGCCCAAAATTAGGAAAATAACTATCCTGATTTCGCGTGAAAAGCTACGAAGGGCTTAGGTTATGAACCAGAAATTACCATTAAAATCGTATAATTGCTCACCTAATAAGCCTAAATTTGTTCAGGTCGACCTTGACTGGGGACAAAGTTCCTTCGTCAATTGGTTCTGGTTCTGGAGATTTGATCGGAGTTTGTAGAGACTTGTCGCTCAGTCTGAACGATTGCTCCAACTGCAAGGATCTCTCGTTTGTCAATTTTATCTCGTCCCGTAATGACCGAACAGTGGTCTCCAAGAAGTCCACTTTGGCACTAAGCTCCTTAATCTTTTCGAAGGATTCATCAGTTTTTCCGTTCTCTTTACCCGAAAACTCAGTAGGCTGTACTGGTGTCCTCAGTTTAAGAAATGGTGATGAGGGCAGCTCGCTGAATCTAAGTGGTCTGTTGGTATAGGTCTTGGTCTCACCTCTTTCGACAATGTTGTGCGGGGGTTGAAGTTGTGCCTCTCTCTTGACTACGTTGGATATAGTATCATTGAAACTCCTACTGGAATCGAAGTCACTTCTTTGCAACCTCTTGACCCGTTTGTGCTGTGGAGATTCTTGTGTGAACCTATTAGCTCGTTCTTCAATGCTCTGAGCTCTTCTCCTTAATTCTCCCAATGTCCTTGGCTGTGAAAATGATGGAGTGTTCTTCTCAGAAGGTCTGTCTACCACTGATACCTCCCTTGGTCTCTTTCTAATCATTCCAGTCATGTAACTCTTCATCTCTCCTAACTCTTGGCTCTTCTCCGTACCGATCATCCGTCCTATGGATCCCCAAAATGAGTTCTTCTTGGAATCACTAGATGGTTTGAGGATTCGTGGTGAGCCACGTCTCTGCGTGGACTCTGCTATTGAGGGCTTCACGATTCTGGTGATAGGATTATAGCTTCTAGTGGTAGTGGAATCACGATGAATGTAGTGCTGCGTACGCCGCGGCTCCCGTGTTGAGGGTGTGAAGTTAACAGTGTTGTCCTCTGATGCAACTTCGTTCCACACCTTGGCTATGTGGTCAAACATAGTTCGCGTGTGGTGCTTGGTGGGACTTTGGACACCTTGGATGTGTTATGTTATGAGTTATGTTATGAGAGTCGAAAAGTAAACAAACCAAAATATACGCAGAAATGTGTCGCGAAAATTTCCAAATCGAGAGCCATCTGTGGACTAACTTCTCGGGTTTCGGGTCAAGAGCCATAACTTTGACCTGCTCCACAGTTTTGTTCTGACTTCTAAGTCTGATCCAACTTCTGTCTCTCTCCCATAGTTATTTTCACTATGAAATCTCCAAAAATGAGAACTGATGACCACGAACTGATAAAGAAAGTTTTCATCCCCACAGTTTCGCTCTTGTTGATTGTCTTTTTCTCATGTTGGCAGTTCATGTTCCATGACTATATCCCTGTTGTCGAAATGTATGATATATGTCCAATTGGCAACACTTTCCGCCCATCCCCCTTCCTGTCCGACAACTCCACTATTGATGTTATTTTCCACGATCCTTTTATAAGAGAACTGGCAGCAGCGCGTCTCTCCAAGGCTGTCAGAATTCCCACAGTTGTCAACGATAATCCACCAAGTCCAGAAAAAGACCCCTCTGCCTGGAGTCACTTTAACGAATTCCACACCTTTCTAAGTCAGGAATTCCCGCTTCTGTACAGCACACTTGAATTTGAGACAGTGAACACGTATGGTCTTTTGTACACATGGCAAGGGAGCAACCCATCACTCAAACCACTGTTCCTCACCGGTCATATTGATGTGGTCCCTGTGGATCCAGAAACTGAGGCTAGGTGGACCTATCCACCTTTCAGTGGCTATTTTGACGGGGAAAATATCTGGGGACGTGGCTCGTCTGATTGCAAAAGTTTGGTCATCGCCACCCTTCATGGTGTGGAGAAACTGATACAAGATGGATTTAGACCAAAGCGTACAGTCATCATTGGCTACGGGTTTGATGAAGAAGTTGGGGGTGACTTTGGTGCAACATATATTTCACAACTCTTAAAAAATCGGTATGGCTCAAAGGGAATCTATGCCATGATTGATGAAGGAGGGAGTGCTATTTCCACGATTGGTAATCGAGTCTTTGCTTTGCCATCTGTGGGAGAAAAAGGGTCCCTTAATATAAGGGTGTCCTTGACAACACCTGGTGGTCACTCCTCTGTTCCCCCAGATCACACTAATATTGGTATTTTGTCACAATTGGTCAATCAGATTGAGGCCAATCCATTTGATCCAGTCCTTACTGGGTTGAACCCAACTTTAAAATTTCTCGAGTGTGTTGCTGCTCACTCTGATGAGTTTGATACTGAACTGAAGGGCAACATCTTCAGAGCATTGTATGACAAGGTGGCAAACTTCAGGGTTGTAGAGTATCTCAATGGCATCAAGGCATACAAGTATCTCATTCGCACCACACAAGCCATTGATATTATTTTTGGTGGGATCAAGGCAAATGCACTTCCTGAGTACTCCGAGGTTTCCATAAATCACCGTATATCTGTTGAGTCCTCTGTCTCTGCCACTGTCGACAAGATCGTCAACGATATCAAGGTTATTGCGAAAAGATTCAACCTGGGTCTCTTCTATGGAGCCAGGGAGATGTTTCCGGCAACAAATGCCGGTTACTTCAATATCAGTACTGAGGGTTTCCTGGATCCCGCTCCAGTGACGCCAACTGAAGGCCTTACTTGGGATATCTTTGCTGGTACAATCAAACATATCATCGAAGACTATATTTACCCTGATCTACCTGAACCAGCTGTTGTTGTTGGCAACTTGAACACCGGAAACACAGATACTAGCAAGTACTGGGATCTCACTGATAACATTTATCGCTACAGACTGTCTACATTAAATGGGATCTTGGATGGAGGCACGCATGGTGTTAATGAACGTACCACAGTGGACAACCAGCTGGCACTGGTTGCATTTGTGTATGAGTATCTAAGGGGAGTGGATGAGTTTGCGGTGTGATATATATGTATGTAAACGACAGGAAAGCACTAACGGATAAGTAGCATAACAGAATCTATTCCCACTACAGCTGAAAGGAATGTCGGCATAAATTCAATTCAAGAATCACGATCGATGGGTCAAACCATGGTCCTATCAGACTATGTTTACACTAAGCTAACTATTTCGATAATCTTTTGCCAAATTTAACATAGTTCCACATGTGTTTAATCATGAGATTTGGTAAGACCACAGACGATACGTGTACCGTCAAGTCATAGCAAATCCATTATGCCGAATCATCATTGATATCAGTGAAGCTAAAATATGACAAAAAGTGAAAAGAAGATGAGGTCCATTGTCAAGACAACAAACTACCTACTGAAGGATACTTTTCACACTCTGGATGAGATACTGTTTGTGAAACTGCTACCACCTTGGGAGAGAATTAAGATCTGTTTTTCCAGACTTTAGTTTTAAAAATCCAATGGCCATTGTAACGTAAATCCGGCGGATATCCGACGGCAATTATATCTAACTCTCCGACTGTTTGTACGTTAAAGATAAAAAGGATCATCAAGCTACTCAAGTGGAAGTAGGTTATCAAGTGATCTAGTCAGAATAGCTGCACTTGTAACTGATGTTATATAACGACAGTTCCCCACTGTGGCATGCTAAGAAGATTCTTCCAAATCCGAGGACTTTTCCTTCGCTAGTACCATACGCGAAAAAGACGCGTTTCAAAGAAATCTCATCAACTAAACTCTCTTAGACCAAAGAGCAATATTCTTCTTCTAGGTCTTAAGCATCGCCAATTCACCAGTAATGTCACTGTCACAATCAACACTCTCAATACGATTGCAGCCTTCAAATCTGCGGCCATTAGCCTACCGTATCCTTTCCAAGAAGCATGGCCTAAACATCAAATCGGACGCTCTAGCACTTCTGGCCGAACACATTGGGCTCAAGTTCGGTACAGAATGGAAAGGCGCTAGGTCACAGGCATATATCGAAGATGTGGCTCGGCTTTGGAAGGAGCAAGAACGTGGCATGTTCTTGGATGGTGAGGGGCTGAGTGAGGTTATCAAGGAACTGGAGGCCCTCGAAGCCAAAATTGGGCGTCAGGGGAGCATTCAGCAGCAAAGCGCAGCTGCGGGAGGACAGGTGAGGATGGACACCTTTATTAACAACATGGATGAAGAGGGCGAGAAAACTGCAGAGATGGCTCGACATACAGATACTATTGTGGATGCGACATCTCCCGATGATGATGGAGATGTCCCTATGATGACTACTCCCGCAACGAGCATTTCGCCGCCACCGATCATGGAAACGATGAATTGGAGAGAACATTTCCAGCTGATCAACGCTCATGAGCAGCCCTTGTTTGACTATGTGTCGCGCACCAAGCAGTATGTACGGTCCCAGGCTCTTAATTCCAGGCTTTCTGGGTCCACCTTGGAATCTAATGTGAAGCTGTTTTCCAATAGACATGACATCATTAGGGATAGACTATTGAGAAACGAGAATTTCCAGACCAACACTTTTGATGCAACGGCTAGCTTTGCTTCCCAGAACAGCCTAACGAGTATCAAGAATCTATTGGGACGCAACAATCAAAGATTTCTTCTGTTTGGAATGCTCACACTTATAAGTGGTGAGTGGTGGTTACAAGACACTAGCGACAAGATCCAGCTTGATCTGAACCAGACTGAGCCCAATTTGGGCAGTTTTTATACCTCAGGAAGCTTTGTACTCTGTGATGGGATCTACTCTGCGGGTCTCTTTTATTGCTCTTCAATCTCACATCCACCAGGAGAACGCCGTGCGGAGACACTTGAGGCTAATGGAAATATTGACTTCTTGGGAATCCACGCCAACATGCGTATAGACAAGGAATTGAGTAGAAGGTTGCGTGTGCTGGAGACAGAGCTCGAGCATAAGATTGTGATCTTGGGAGGCAACTGCCATTTGGATGATTTCAGAACCTTTGATGCACTGAGGAAACTTTTTGTGAGCCTCTCTGATGACGAATATTCCGTTCCAATCTCAATTGTGTTAAATGGACCCTTTGTGTCTGCTCCAAAACGTGCTTCCGAGTATAAGCAGTACTTCAATTCTTTGGCTGTGCTGCTGGAAGAGTTCCCCGTTATTGCAGGTAATGTCGCACTCATATTTGTGCCTGGACAGAATGACTCATGGAGCGGTGGTGTTTGGCCACAACAGGCCATTCCTAAGGTGTTTGGCTCTAGATTAGCCCGTGTGGCAAGGAACGTACAGTGGGCTTCGAACCCGGCCCGTTTAGTATATCTCTCACAGGAGATTGTGCTTGTGAGGGATGACTTGGGAGCTCGATTTGCGAGAAATACCATCTCTTTCCCTCAGCAGGAGATGATCGAAAAGGAGCGGGATAGCGAGATTGACAAACTGGATGCACTGCCAGCGAGAGTCTCTGAGGCACGAAGGGTGGTAAAGACTGTCCTTGATCAGGGCCATATCGCACCTTTTACCAAGGACCTGAAACCAGTGGCATGGCATCTGGATCACATCTTGACACTGTCGCCAATTCCTAACGTTCTAGTCCTGAGTGACCCAACATCGCCACAGTTTGATGTGACCTACAATGGATGCCGGTGTCTGAATCCAGGCCCCTTTATGCAAAAGAGGAAACTTAACTACATGGAGTACAGCTTGGCAACCAAGCGTGCTGAGATCAAGGAACTGTACGTTTAGTTAGTTATATGGCCACTTCCTGATTTTGGCACTGACGGATGTAGGCAAACAGTAGATTGGATCTACTGCTGCAAGATCCTCGAATCCCATTAGACTTAGTCCAGCAATTCCAAACAAAGTATGGAAGACATCGACCTGGTTATCTGGTCTGTCACTTATTCCACCAGTGACTTCATCCTGACTCGAGAGGATAAACTCTTTCAATTTCTCAAAGTCAATCCAGTCGAGTTTGCCAATGATAGCCAGCGAGGATAAGACCCACCAACTGTAGCAAACATCGGGCAGCTTCCCTGGGCGTCCATTAAGTCCGCCACTCTCCAGCTGTCTCTCGCTCAGCCACCATCCAGTTAGTTCCGCATCAACGAGGTCAAGACGGCCCACAATTGCCAGAGTTCCCAGGCATGTAAACACCTGTGCGGCATGTGATTCAGCACCGGGCACGAGGCCATATCCACCGTCAAAGTTCACACAACTAGCGACAAACTGCACGGCGCCTTCAACCACCTTCTCTTCCAACGCCTCAAGGATACCCAGCGATTGAATTGCAGTGTAAACAAACCGCGTGTCAATCTCGCCAAACCTGTCTCCTTGGAATGCCCCATTGTCCAGCTGCTGCGCTTTGATGAAAGCCACTAGCTTCGCCTTTTGAATGGAAGATAACACATCCAATGAATCGTAAATCAGCAGTATCTGAAGGGCAGATAGAGTGCTCAGCAAATGACTGTCGTGCTTCGGGAAAGAGCCAAACCCTCCATCCTCACTATTAAGGCAGCTCAATACAAACTGAACGACGTCCGCCTTGTCGAAGGTTTCCGTGGCGTCAAGGAGGGAGAGGGCGGTGAGACCCCAGTAGGTGCCATTCATTCGCAGGTGTTCTGTGAGCCAGAAGGCCAGATCCTGATGTTTTGTATTCAGGGAGGAGATGTAGTTGATGTGCTGAGTTTTGAGGAGGGCCATTAGTGAAGCGACACACTGTTTGGTGAAGGTGCACTCTTTTTCTTGTTTTTGTTTTGTTTTGTTTTCGATTTGATTTTGTTTGTTGAACACTTGTTTCAAACTGTGTCGCCGTGAGTAGTACAACATGGAGTTGAATCAACTGCGAAAGGATACAGATTTTGAAAGCAACGGTATCGCCGTGGGCAGTTTTCTTGCTGGACTTGAGGCGAAACGCCAGGCACAATTGCATTTGGTGCCGACTGCAACTGAGGAGGTCAAGGCACTCCTGAGAGAACTAGGACAGCCCATCACACTGTTTGGAGAGGACGATGCTGCTAGAAGGGAGAGGTTGAAGGAGTTTGTGGTGGCCAAAAACGTTGATTTGGCCTCACGAGATGCCGAGGATACCGATATGGGCGATGGAGAGGATGGAAATGAAGATGAAGAGTTTTACACGCCTGCATCGCTCGAGTTGCTTGAAGCGAGGAAGTTGATTAGGGGGTTTTCACTCACAAGGTCACAGAATAGACTAGCGATGCAGAGAGAGATTGCCGAAAGAGATGAAACTGAACAGTTGGTAGCACGCAGGAAAGAGCTCACCAAGTTCAGACCGTTTGAACTAGTTGGATCCCAGCTTGTCTCAACACGTCCTGTGTCTAAAGTCGCCATCAACCAAACCACAGGTAATATACTGGCTGGGTCATGGACCGGTGAGATTAGTCTTGTGTCAAAAGATCTTAGTATTTTGAAGACATATGCCTCAAGTGGCAAAATTGGTGGGTTAGATTGGAGCCCCACCACTGCATCCCATTTCATCGCCTCTGGTGATGAACTTGAGCTGTACGATACGGCATCAAACGCACCAATAGCGACATATGCTGGTCACGAGGGTAGAATTGTCCAGTCCCGGTTCCACCCCACAGGACGCTATGTTGCTTCTGCGTCGTATGATTTAACATGGAGACTTTGGGATGTGGAGACACGCCAGGAACTGCTCCTCCAGGAGGGACATTCCAAAGAGGTCCATGCTCTGGATTTTCACACTGATGGGTCTCTTTTGGCGTCTGCTGGGCTAGACGCCATTGGTCTTGTTTGGGATCTGAGAACAGGGAAGAGCATACTAGCACTAGACGGGCATGTGAAGCCAATCTATGGGATCAGTTGGCGCAATAATGGGTACCATGTCGCCACCGGTGGTGCAGACGGTGCGGTTAAGGTGTGGGACTTGAGAATGAGAGGGACATGCACCGCTGATATCCCGGCGCATACGAGTGTTGTGTCTGATTTGGAGTTCAGTGGTTCAGATAATGTACTGGTGAGTTCGTCGTTCGATGGATCGGTAAAGGTGTGGGCTTGTGATAGTTGGGCTGGGGTGAAGGAGTTGAAAGGCCACGAGGGGAAAGTTATGGGCGTGAGTATTGGTGGTGAGGGAATTGTGAGTTGTGGATGGGACCGATCAGTGAAAATGTGGAGTGTTTAAGGAAGTGGTGTTGGAACTATAGAAGTAAGCCCTTTAGAATGCGTCGTTGTATATTCAACCTTTTAACACAGAGTTGTATGTAGCTCTCGTGATGGGTAAGTAGTATGATTGGCTCAAACTTCGGGATTCACCCATCTTGGCCAGGTAATGTGCAAAACAGTATCTCACCAAGCATCAGATATACAATGAACAGCATTTCATACTCTTACAACTCCATTGTCCTGTAGCCATTTGAGTCCTTCGAAAGTAGCCTTCTGGGTGAGTAAGATATAGGACCAAAGTGCTTGACCATTCGTTTCTTTGTGCACGCAGATAGCTTGTCTACCACCTGTGTGGTGACTGGAAACGGATTGACTGATTATTTGAATTTGTTGGAGGGTACTGGCTTGGGTCTCCTTGCTAATATGATCAGGGTGAACAAGAGCCTCAATTTTTGACCATGAATCGCGCAAGAGGGAGGTTCAGTTGAGAGAGAGATAGGACGATTAAAGTGGATACCATGAGTACCGGTGACAAGGGTTACTTGGAGAGAACGGCTCGTTCTAAATCAAAGGTTGAATTTGGAGAGAATTTCTGCAGTTGTTTTATGATGATGTAGGCGTTCCTCGTGTGCCAATCTTTTGCAAAACTATTAGCCCAAAGAATGGACTGATGCCAGAGTTCTTGGGATATTGTGTGACGATCAAACTCTCTCGTACTCTATATTATCCTCCATCTTAGCTTCTTTCTGTTCCCATACCTTCACTCTGAGTTCCATGATACGGTCCTTTTGGAACTGGTCCTGCCTCAGGAATGAAGGGCAGCCAGGCATGGGACAGTCTGCACCAAGTGTACCAAACGTTTGTCTAATGGCCTCCTTATCAAAAGTGTGTCCGCAAATCTCGCTGATCCACGGGTCCTTAAAGTATTGCAAAGTGATTGGACACTTCAAGTCCACGACACCACCAGCAATCTCCAAGTCGTCATCGTCATTATCACCATCACCAACACCACCACCTGTGTCCTTATTTTCAGGGAGGGGTGCTCTCGGATTAGCCAGGATGAAAAGAGCGTTCTTTAAGAACTTGAGCTCAATGCTGGTGACACTGCGAGGCTGTGTGATCTCTGCTTGGATCAAGTCACTCAGTTGTGGGACTGAATCGTCAAGGTTTGACAAATTGGAGACAGTGACTTGTGGTTTTTGACGCGATATGGTTCTGATCTGGTTTTTACCCTCGTTAAACCTACGTATGAAAAGGGCGGTTTCTGTCTGTGAGCTCAACAGGCTCTCGTATGCCTCAATCAAGTTTTGGAGCACTGTTGGTGCCGCATCGTCTGGGTGGGGGATGACACTGTTGAGGTACTGTGAAGCCGCGTCGAGAATCTCAGTGGAGTCCATTTCACTGGACTTTGGAGGCTGGAGGGACTCATAAGCACGAGCAGCCTCGTTGTGAATCGGAAGGCGCTCAGGAAGTTCCATTGTTTGTGCGTTTGCTGTTGATCCTAGTGTTTGTTGTTTGTTGTTTGTTGTTTGTTGTTTGTTGTTTGTTGTGTTGAGATGCAAATATAAAAAAATGAAACAACAACCACTCTCCATAAAGGACTGAAAGAAAGTTGATGTAGCTTCAGCAATGGACAATAAAAAGCCCATACAAATAGGAGACATGCCCGCGTTTCGTCTTGCTGTGTTGTCAGTTGTCGGGTCACTGGTGCACCACTCGCTAGACACCACCATATCGTTAAAGGAAATGGCCTCTATTATGAATGAGAATCCACTGATTATGCTCCTGCGTTCGACTCTTGAGACCATGCCTTCATCATCGTCGTCAGATCCTACGCTGGATCCTTCTTCATCCAGCACAATCATAAATACGACAACTACCACGACAGCGACAACGACACCAGCAACCACCGCCACGACCGCGACCACGACCTCGGTCTTGCACGTGGTGGACTCTGGGCCATCGTTGTCTGTAACAGTGAGGGACATCATCATTGCGTTGATGGGGCTGTTCCAAGGGATAGAGATCAAGATTCTGGAGAATAAGGATCAGTTCAAGCTGAAGTTAACAAGGGATGAGCTTGATGAGAAGCTACTGGTGCGACTTCGTGAATACCAGACCCTTGTGAAGCGGAGTGTTGCGGAGGACGAAGTTGAGATTGAAAAGTTGGTGAAGCAGAGACAGGTACACAGGGACAGTAGGCAAGATGAGGATATGGCCATGGTTGATGTCCTACCAGTGGAACCAAATGAAGGATTGGTGCTGCTGGAGAAACTCGGAGCAGATGGGGTGTTTGATTTCCGTTTGCAGCAGGCCGCCAGAAGCCTGGTCAAGGTGCCACTGACAGTAAATGGTTTGAGAGAGCGGGTTATTAGAGAGAAGCTGACGCTGGATGAATTGAAACGAGAGATTTTGCTGATGTGTGCAAACTGTGTGATGTGTGGAGTGCAAGTGGATGTTGCTGAAGTGCTGAATGTGGTTGGCTAAGATATCTACATATACAACCTCACTACGGCTTTAAACCCCAATTTGCATCAGTTAAAATCACTATGTACAGATGTCACAAAACCGCACCCTAATTTCTCATGTTTTGAGTCAGAAGGGCATTCTGCTCCTGGAATCTCTGGCCCACGCGCTCGCTGTGCTTCAAGAACTTCTCGGAGCACTTCAAGACACAAGTCTCTTCCTTTGTGGTCAACTTCGACGAGGTGAAGTCATTAACACAATCAGAGAAACAACGCTCGACGAGGTTGGAGTACAGACGCATGAAGTCTTTCATCTGTTTCTGCTCGACTAGTTTCTGGAACTCGGCTTGTTCACGGGAGTTTAATTGATCCATTTGGGTTGGCTGTTGATGTTGTTGCTGTCGTTGTTGATGTTAGTAGCAACCACTGCTGTATTTTTTCAACGAAAATTTTCACCTAAATACCCAAACACCATCACCACCAAGACCATCACCGCCATCACCAACACTAATTTCAGCCAGCAACCAGTAACCATGTCGTACGAGTCCAGAGCCCAGTCACACACGTCTCCACTTGCGAGAGCTCTGTTCGCCCTCATGGCCGCAAAGAAGACAAACCTCTGTGCCTCAATCGATGTCACAACAACAAACGAGTTCCTCCAGTTGATTGACACACTGGGTCCTTTCATTGCCGTTGTCAAGACCCACATCGATATCATTGACGACTTCACTTACGACGGCACCATCCTGCCACTTCTAGAATTACAAAAAACACACAACTTCATGATCTTCGAAGATAGGAAGTTTGCTGATATTGGCAACACAGTCAAGAAACAATACTCCTCTGGTATCTACCGCATCGCACAGTGGGCCAACATCACAAATGCACACG
This sequence comes from Barnettozyma populi, assembly GCA_003706705.3. Lineage (NCBI taxonomy): Eukaryota > Fungi > Ascomycota > Saccharomycetes > Phaffomycetales > Phaffomycetaceae > Barnettozyma > Barnettozyma populi. Next base: position 972,068 of record PPLZ03000001.1, read on the forward strand.
GGGTCACTGGTCCTGGTATCGTCCAGGGACTGAAACAGGCTGCTGAGGAAAACACCTCTGACCCGCGCGGGCTGCTCATGCTCGCGGAGTTGTCATCAAAGGGATCCATCGCACATGGCACATACACGCAAGAAACTGTTAATATTGCAAAATCTGACCCGTTCTGTTTTGGATTCATCGCACAGTGCGATATGCCTGGCCGTGACGAAGGTCATGACTGGGTCATAATGACGCCTGGCGTCGGGTTGGACGATAAAGGCGACGCGTTGGGCCAGCAGTACAGAACTGTTGAAGAGGTTATTTCCACTGGCACCGATGTTATCATTGTCGGCAGAGGCCTGTTTGGCAAAGGGAGAGATCCAAAAGTTGAAGGTGAGAGATATAGAAAGGCTGGCTGGGATGCCTATTTGAAGAGAGTGAGTGATGCTTAGGCTTGTATTGATCGGTGATCCAGTCGCATAATGTAGATTACCGATGACTGTGTGATTGGCTGAGCTGTAGGATGGGAACGTTGGCTGCTTAAATGGGTAGGGTGTAGCAGCACAGTGCCCGTACCAGGGATTTGATGCCTTTTGGGAAAAAACACGAACTTCACCAGACAAGACACGAACAAAGAGACTCTAAGGCAGCACAGATCTCCTCAGTGCTAATGACCACCAGCTCAGACATTGACAGCAGCTCACCTGCAGCACTTTCATCTTCTGATTCCAAGCTGGTAGGTGCCTCGACAGCAGGTATCCGTGCTCTCACATACCAACTGACGACCTTCTACCTCCGTACTCCAGTCAAGCTCTTCCGCCCCACGCGCGTGGACTATATGGCCATCACGCGGCTGTTTGTCAACGGAGCGCAACCGACACAGCACAGGGATTACAAGTTCTGGCGAGACTCGAGCCTCGGAGTGCTCGTTCGTGCGGTACGACGCTATGGCTGGCGGTTCTTCCCTGAGAGAGTTCTTCCTCCCTTGCTAGCCAATAGTGTCACCGGTATGGTTCTGTACACCTCATACCTGCTAACATTACAAGGGCTGCAGAATGGGTCATCATTTGTGACTGTTGGAAGTGGTGGTGGCGGCGGTGGTAAAGGGATTGTCGAGCCTGGGATCTGGGACACCTTCAGGGCTGGGTTCATTGCAGGTGGAGCACAGTCTTTGGCAGCAGCACCTATTGATGCCATATATGCAAGGAGCTCAGCTAATGAGATCCTGGGGGGTACGCATGACAATTTGTGGAGGTTTGCAATTGATAAATTGAGAGAGGTTGGACTGAGAGGTGTATTTGCTGGGTATGGGCTGAGTCTTGTAAAGGAGAGTCTTGGATTTGCGGTGTACTTTTCTGTGTTTGAGATGATTAAAGGCCAGTGGTTTGGTGTCATGAAGCGGAGTGTCTTGGAATACAGATACTACAAGAAGCTGATGTTTGATCCCGAGTTCCATGCTTCCAAGGATCAGTACTTTAAGAGAGCGAACAAGGAGTCGAACTTCAAAGTCATGAGGACTTGTTTTGTCTTCTTTGGCGGTATAACTGCCTCATTGTCACTTCTTACTCTCCAGTACCCAATCACAAAATTTCAGAACATTCACTATTCGCGGCTCGAGGCTTACGACATGTTCAACCAACACACGCCTGACTCGTCTTTGCTGACACGACAGCAGAGGATCACTGCACATAAGAAGTGGTTTAAGCGATACTACAATACTTATCTTGATTCATTTGAACATTTTGTCTTCATCCAGTCAAAGTCGAAACTGTCATGGATGGATTGGATGTACAAGGGTTTCAAGAGACATCTTTTGGGGAGTGTTCCTGGGATGGTTGG